>MU224887.1:76517-143713 GCA_018584345.1 Thuja plicata
ATGGTTGTATTCTGATTAGCATTTGAGTGTGTACCTAAGACAATGAGAAAAGATTTTCATCCTCAACCTAGAAAATAGGGATGAGAAGTGTGTCTATTTCACCCTCCTAACAATGCAAATCTGTTTGACGTGCCTGAAAAACCATTAAAAAGATAACATCTTCAAAACAAACAACAAATTTCAAATCTTGGGTTCACACATGTGTTTTCATTCACTACCAAGTCTCAGAATGCAACACTACAATCAGACAAACTTCGCGCACTTCCAAAACAAACTTTTCAAAACTGATCAAAACTGACAGAGACATCAGAAAATCACATCTTGGATTTCCTAAATCGTATCCAGTATTTAGGCTTGTATCTGGTATCCTGGCTTGCATATAGTCAACACATTGTCGCATCTGGTATTTAAGCTTGCATCTAGGGTCATCAGTAGATCACATCCAATATTTCTAGACTCATATCTGGGAGTTTGCATCTAGGACAGTGGGCACTTGCAAGATAGTTTCTCAAAAAGTCTCAGCTGATTTGGATACCCTTTTTTCTCTTTAGTCCGTTCCTGTTGTATTTTTTTTTCTGGTCTCCCTGTCGTTATTTCAGAACACATTTTCAAATGTCCACCTTGCATGTCCTATCAGTTTCTTGTAATCTGTCTCAATACGTGTGGTCTATCCGCTTCTTACAACAACTTGGTTCCTAGCTCACTATCAGGGCATTCTAACCCTCTGCCGCTGAAATCATTTACTTCTACCAAAACTCAAACGATACTCCCACCTAGACACACTCACTTGAACAATTCAAGATACTACCTGACACTCTTGGGAAACTTTGACGGAGTTGAGACACAACTTCATGGTTAACACAAGATGCAACAAGTACACCTCTAAAGGATCAAAAGTTCCTCCTAAATCACCGCACTTTCAAGGAGAAACATCTCGTAGTTCCCTACTCGATTTAGACTCTCCACAAATAGATAGAAACACTCGTGAATGGAGTGCAGCTTTTGAAGAATATGACAATAGAAAAAGTCAAAAGCATGAAGATCTCGATGAGAATGAAGAAACCACATTTGAACATCCTCCATTTGGATCAGACAGTGAGGGGCAGATCCCTGAGAATGAGTACGATAAACTCAAACAAAGCAAGAGGTTCCACAAGATACTGGAAAGGATAATTGACGAGGATAAAGAGAAATATTTCCTCCATTTGGCATCCACTGGCGTAAAATTACCCCTGAATTATGATGTCAAATAGTTAAAAGAAAAATAAGTACCAACTCCTATATCCATTCTTTCTAAGAAACTCACTTTAATGCAAACTGAGCTTACAATGCTCAAACAGGAGAAGGCAAAGCCTAAAACAAAATACTCTTTGGACGCCATTTGTTTGTTTCCTTTTGACAAGAGTATCACTATGGTTCCATTCCCTCCCAACGTGGCACGACCAAAATATGAAAAGTATATGGGAGAGACCAATCCACATGACCATGTTCGAGAGTTTTGTGCTCTTAGCATAGAGTACATGGATGAACCTACTTATCTCATGCAAATTTTTCCTATAAGTCTAGGAGGCAACGCCATGGAATGGTTCTCAAAACTAACACCCAAGGTCAAAACTTTTGAGGAGTTGATTCAACAATTTATTCAACATTACTCCTACAACATCCAACATGATGTGACTATGATGGATCTATGTAATACTAAACAAAAGACTGGCGAATCATTTACACACTTTCTTCAAAGATGGAGGAAAATATTTGCATGATACTCGAGAGCTATCTATGAATCGGAGAAGATGGAAATCTTTGTCAATAACTTGGTACCAAAATTGAACTACGCATTGAAAATGCAAGATTCCCCTACTTTCAACAGGATGATTAAAAATGCCCTTCATATCAAAGAAGTTATGGTCAGAAAGGGGGCGATCACTCTTCAAAGTGAAAAAAAACCTACCAACTCCAACTCCAAACCTAAATGGTGGAAACAAAACAAAGATGTTGTCAATGATGGCGTAGTAGACGCATCCAATGTTGGTCCTAAACCTGAGGTGTTCAATCTAACAAACAGTATGCAAGCAACCAAGGATGCCAAGGTAACAACTCCCATACCCAAAGCAAACAATGATAATAGCAAGGGCCTAACATGGACTTCAAAACCTCAAAGAACATTCACTCCTTTGGGAGAGCCTCTCGAGACTATTTTGAAGACACTTCTAGACAACAAAGTTCTCACAATCTCGGATTCCAAACCATGGGAACCAGTGGTCAAACCAAGGTGGTGGGATGATAACTCCTACTTTGTCTTTCACAAGAATAAAGGACACAAGACTAATAATTGTCTTAAGCTTAAACATGTTATTCAAGACCTCATCGAAGGAGGAAAGATCAAAGTGGACGGAAACACTACCAATGAAGATCATATAATATTCAATAAACCATTTCCTAATTACGACAAAGGGGAAACATCTAAAGGGAAAGGTAATGAAGTAAACTACACCTATTCCAACAATGATAATGTGATCAATATGATAGACATTAAAACCGAATCAATTAATGTGGTCACAATCAAAGATGTTTCATTCCACTCAAATGCAGTGACATGGAGCCAAGCACAGGTCATGATCAAAGGACCCAATTCTTCCCCAAAACTAGCATCAATGTCCAAAGTTCCTATCATTACTATTCCCAAACCAACAGAAAAACACATGGTTACTATTCTTGGAGCAAAGTATGACTTGGTAGACCAATTGCAACGAACCTCTGCCAAAATTTCCATCTTCGAGTTGCTCAAGATATCCACAGTACATAGGGAAATCCTAGAACAAGCTCTACATGTTGCTAACGTCCCAAAGGATATTTATATAGACAAATTCCAAGCTATGGTCAATCACATCTCAGTGCCACATTACCTCTCCTTTTCTAAAGAGGATGATAAGTCATTGACACATCCACATAATCAACCCCTCCATATCGAAGTCCTCATTCATAAATCATGTGTTAGATGCTTGTTGATAGATGGAGGCACGAGATTGAATATTTGTACACTTAATCTAATCAGGAAAATGGGTCTCTCAAAATAGACCATTGACTCTAGAAGCAAAATAACTATCAAAGCTTATGATGAGGAAGAAAGATCCTCTAAACATCTTATTGTTCTACCCATCAGAGTCAGGCCAATTGAAAGGAATGTCATATGTCAAGTTCTGGATCTACCCCTGGCCTACAATATCCTGTTGGGGAGACCGTGGATTCACGAAATGCAAGTTGTGGCGTCTACTTACCACCAGTGCATAAAGTTCCCACATAATGGGGTGGAAGTGACAATTCTTGCGGATGCTAACTATACTTGTAATAATATCAAAGCAGGTAGTATGATTCCACATAACAAGGAAGCTATGGATGAAATTTCTCCTGAGACCACCAAGGACATGGTTATGAAGAGTTTTGGCAAAACCTTAAAACTTGAAGAAACAGGTATGGGAGAGTACAAATTGGACCTGACTCCATCACTGACAGAACTTCTGGTGTCGCCAAGATCCTATGGAAAACCTTCTTCGACATTCACACCTACCGCATTGAAGGAGCCAGAAATACACAAAGCAACTGGCATGGTAAAGGCATCCACATCTTCTTTAGATAACACAAAAGAACATGCAGTCTTGGACTGGCTTTACAAAGGAAAACCGACAGAAGCTGAGGTCAAACATGTAAAAATATCTCCAGAACAGTATGGTAAGGGATATGATTTCCTCAAATAGATGGGATACAAAGGAAAGGGACCTCTAAATGACACAGGATGAGGACTTATTGAGCCTATACCCATGGAGTTCTAGAATACCAGAGACAAAACAAGACTAGGTTTTCATACTAAATCTGACAAACCTGCTTCAAAAGATAGCCCAGCCTCTAACAAAGGGAGTGATGAAAAAGATGAGCTAGAGCAGTGGTCCTATGAGAGGTTATTACATATTGGCACAGAGAATCCAAACTATCAAGGAGAGCGCTATATACCCAGCTTTGAGGTACCACAAGATCTTCACACCCCTTTGTTAGCACAACCTCCCATTCAAGAGGTAGGAGACTCAACAATAGATGATTCAAAGATACCATTGGTAGCAACAGCTACAGAAAGCACACCCCAACGACAAGATTTACAACTTAACTGGGGGCAGTTGGTCACAGTTTCACATGTTCTTGATCTACCACACTTTGATCCATAGATAGCTAACTGAGTACACCAGATAACTATTGCTGAATACTTAAATCAATCTGATGATGAAATAATCGACTCTCATGATTATGAATGGGATGAGCTATCTATCACTACAAAGGACATTGAAATAGATACAATTCATATGTTTGCGGCTCCCTCGGCACCTCGTGAACAGTCTAACACTACTCTCAATGACATTGATAATCTTGAAGTAGAGGAAGAGTTCTTTCTCCCTGTCATGGATGGAGAGACTGGTGCTTTCCTAAGTCTAGAAGAAGTTCAAAGGCGACAAGAATGAAGCCTCCTTTTACGGAGAGATGAAGATGATAGTTCCACTAACGAGTCACTAGAGTTTGGTCCGCATATAACTAACAACGACCCTTTTTATGACGATCTCACTCTTATTGATCTAAACATTGAAGAAATTAACTTAAAAGAACATGTCATGTCGGTTAATGATCTTGATGCTAACGTGATGTTGTCCTTCCTAGAGTCTGATTCCTTGTCTTTGATACACCCAGATCTAATTGATTGGACTAACATAGATCCTACTCCTATTCTCAACTTTCCCAATGACTACACCCTAGCTTGCTATCTCAATGCTTGTGAACCTTACCCTTCTTCCACCAATGCAAGGAGCGAGAACATGTCACAGGAGGATATCAGGTTTCTTATTCAAAAACTGAAAAATAAAAAGAAAAAGACGACTGATGGTGAAAACCACTCTGTGGCAGTATCAGATCCCAAAATAGTAAAGAAAAAAGATGTATCCAATGGTGAAAACCTCTCCAAGGTGCCAAAGGATGAGACTCTTGATATCCTCCCCGAACACTTTCAAGAAAGGTCTTCAATTCTCATAGAACCAACACAACCAGTTAATTTGGGCACAATTGAAGATCCTCAAAAATAGTACACCTTGCACAATATTTGTCAGAAGAAGAGAAGACATAGTTTACAGAGTTCCTAAGAGAAAATAAGATCAACTTTGCATGCTCTTATACGGATATGCCTGGACTAGATCCTAATCTAATCACGCACCACTTATCTATAGCTCCTGGGATCAAGCCCGTGAAACAAAAACTTAGAAAGATGCATCCTCATGTTGCATTGCTAGTAAAAGTAGAGCTAGAAAAATTATTGAAAGTTGGATTTATCAGATTCATTGCCTACGTAGGGTGGATCTCCAATGTGGTTCCCGTGTCTAAATCTGATAAATCTATCAGGATATGTACAAACTTCAGGGACTTAAACAAGGCATGTCCAAATGATGACTTCCCGCTACCTAACATTGACATGGTCATAGACCTCACAACAGGCTACCAAATGTATTCCTTAATGGATGATTTCTCAGGCTATAATCAAATCAAAATTGCCCCTGAGGATCAAGAGAAGACTGCATTTACGTGCGCATGGGGAGCATTTTGCTGGAACGTCATGCCATTTGGGCTAAAGAATTCTGGTGCCACATATCAAAGAGCAATGACTACTATATTCCACGATATGATGCATAAAAACATGGAGGATTACGTGGATGACACATTAGCTAAATCCAAAGAAAGGAGCACTCACATTGCTGACTTGAGAAATATATTGGATCAAATGGAGCAGTTTCAACTTAGGCTCAATCCAAAGATATGTGCCTTTGGAGTCCAATTAGGAAAGATCTTAGGATTTATAGTTTTAGCAAAGGGAATTGAGGTAGATCCTGCAAAGGTCAAGGTTATTCTAGAGATGACTCCTCCATGCAACATCAGTCAAATGAGGACATTACAAGGGAGACTTCAATCAATCAGGAGGTTCATGTCACAACTTGCTGACAGAGCACAACCCTTTACCAAGTTACTACATAAAGGGGTCACCTTCAAATGAGATGAACACTGTGAAACCAACTTTAGAGAATTAAAAGGGTACCTGGCTACTCCTCCTATTCTTATGGCACCTATTCATGGAAAACCATTACTCCTGTATATTTTGGCTACAGCTACATCACTAGGAGTATTGTTAGCGTAAGAGGATGAAACAAAGAAAGAAAGAGCTATCTACTACATCAGTAGAATGCTAGTCTCCTATGAGCTCAATTACAAAATTATTGAAAAAGCATGCTTAGTAGTCATCTTCACATAACATAAATTGAGACACTACATGCTCTCCCATATAGTAAGGCTCATTGCTAATATCGATCCTCTGAAGTACCTTTTGAGCAAAATAGCGTTAATAGGACATCTGTCAAAATGGGTCCTCATTCTAAGTGAATTCGACATTGAGTATGTAAATAGGAGGGCTATTAAAGGACAAGTCCTTGCAGATCAACTAGTTGATTCACCACTTCAAGATGATGAACCTTTAAATATTGATTTCCTGATGAGACCATTATGCATTTGACTGAGTACCCATGGAAGATGTACTTTGATGGTTCTTTCATGCAATAAGGCTCTGGGGCAGGAGTTCTCTTCATAAATCCTCAAGGTTACAAGATACCCAAGTCTTACAAATTGATGTTCCCATGCACGAAGAACATTTCAGAATATGAGGCACTAGTAAATGGTCTTAAGCTTGCCATGGAATGAAAGATTGTAGAGTTACACATGCACGGTGACTCCCAGCTCGTTATCAATCAAGTTAATGTAGATTTCCAGACGAAAGATGAAAATTTGACACCCTACAAGCAACTGGTTGATGACTTGAAGAAATACTTTGTCTTCATCACATTCCAGCAGATACCCAGAGCGGAGAATAAAGCTGCAGATGTTATGGCTAAATTGGNTTACACATGCACGGTGACTCCCAGCTCGTTATCAATCAAGTTAATGTAGATTTCCAGACGAAAGATGAAAAGTTGACACCCTACAAGCAACTGGTTGATGACTTGAAGAAATACTTTGTCTTCATCACATTCCAGCAGATACCCAGAGCGGAGAATAAAGCTGCAGATGTTATGGCTAAATTGGTGTCCATGTTACAACTAAAGGAACATCAATTTTGCTATGATTTCTTGGTGGAAGAACTCTCATATCTCACCTTTGATACCCCTGAATACCAAGTAATTTATGCTTTAAACACCGCAGACCAATCTCGGTATGTCAATATCATTGCCTATCTCACTGACCAAACTATTCCTAACAATCTATCCAGAAATGAGAAAAGAGCCTTGATTAGGACATCATTGCGTTATGTTCTCATAACTAATAACTTATATCGATGAGGTCTTGACGGTACACTTCTTAGATGTTTAGAACTCGAAGAGTCTAATTGCATGTTAAAAGAAGTCCACAAAGGTGTATGTGGATCACATTCGAATGACTTTTCACTAGCAAAGAAACTGCTCAGAGTAGGCTATTGCTGGCCTACCATGGAAAAAGATTCTATTCAATTTTCAAAGACATGTCATAAATGTCAGACACATGGAAATCTCATCCATGCTCCTGCCCGATAACTTATACCTTTCATTACACATTGGCCATTTCAGTAATGGGCCTTTGACTTGGTTAGACAAATATATCCCAATTCTTCAAATGGACATAAGTTCATCATTCCGGTCACTGAGTATTTTACGAAGTGGGTCGAGGTCATGCCACTAATCAAAGCCACTGGCAAACAGGTGGCTATGTTCATTCTAAACTACATTATATGTAGATATGGGATACCCTCTTCAATTATAATAGACAATGGGGGCCAATTTAAAAAAAAAAGACATTGATGAACTTTGTGAACATTTCCACATCACTCAACACTACTCCTCAATCTATTATCCTCAAGGTAATGGACAGGCTGAGGCATCTAATAAGAATATTCTCAAAATCCTACACCAAACTGTAAGTAAGTCTGGCAGAGACTGGCATCTACAACTGAATCTGGCACTATGGGCCTACAGAGCAAGCATCATAACACCAATTGGAGCCACGCCATTTTCTCTAGTCTATGGCGCTGAAGCAGTACTACCTATTGAGGTTGAAATCCCATCTTTGCATATATCTTTACAAGGTCTTGTTACTGATGAGCAATATCGCATAGATAGGGTGAATTCTTTGGACCTACTTGATGAGCGCAGACAATAGGCGTTCGATCATCTAAAGGTGTACCAAGCATGTATTTCCAAGGGGTACAACAATAAGGTCAAACCACAAAAATTTGAAGTTGGGGATCTCATCTTAAAGGAGAATCCTAAGAACCAGCCCAACAAAGAACAGAAGGGAAAATTTGAACCTAACTGGCTGGGACCTTATGTTATCACTGCTAATTTTGGGACTGGAGCTTATCAACTGGCTGCACCTAAGGGAGACATCCTTCCAGATCCTATCAATACTCTACATTTGAAGTGGTTCTACGCTTGATGTTCAGCTAGCAAAGCCTGTACAGTGAAATAGTTCTCAGAAAATACCAAAAACATTCAGAAATTGATCCTGAAGAAATCCAAAAATAGTGGAAAAAGTCCTTAAGAAAGGTATCCTTGGTGAAAACCTGGTAAACAAGCACCTTGATACTACAAAAACATTCAAAAAAGCAAAAATAACAAAAAAATTGAAAAATAGAAAAGTGCCTTGATGACAACCTAGTAAAATAGGCATCCTGGTGGCAAAAATAAAGAAAAAGATCTTTCCAAGTGGTGAAAACCTAGCAATCAGGCGTCACTTGTGTTCTGCACTCCATCTATCAAAGCATCATTGATACTAAGACTTCACGATTACACCTATGCTAAACGTTGACTTTGTTTCCTTATGAAAATCTTATCCTCGCTTGGGATTTGTCTATGTTTTTGTCTTAGGATCAAGTCATTTTGCACTAGGGGCATATTTTCCAGTCTGATAGGTTGCATCTGCTAGGTTGTCATAGGTTGGTTTGTCTCGTGATACGATACTTCTCGATACTTGCACCAAACTATCACTTTCATGAAACATGGATGACACAAGCACTAACATGAACGATGTTCCTATGACCTATATGGGATTGCAAACATGAATGAAATTGTACACAGACATGGAACACATATTGCTTGGATTCCAACTTTTGATTGTTGAATCTCTACTACGCTTGAAAAAAGAATCAATGGTATTTCTCAATACTACCTTAATCACAGTCTGATCTTGGTTTGATTATGACTCTTTTATGAACCCATGATGTTTTCACTGGGGGCATCTAAGCAGTTATGAATTTTATTTAATTGATTCACAATTGATAATTGTTATGTCTTCCAAGTTACTCCATGATGTCTGCGCCAAGACAAAGAGTCACAAGGATGGGGGGCATAACATTTTCTTGGTTTTTTTGCGTATAGTGATTATTCCAAATGATCCTATAAATTTAACCTAACTTGGATATTTATGGTAAGAGTTGCCACCATGAGTGGATAGCCGCATATATCTTGATCTTCGTTATGTGTAAACTACGGTGAGGTTGACACAATTTCCTTGTTTGTTTTCTAAATCAGATTCTTGCTAAATTATACAAAGCATAATGTATCCAAGGATATGAATTTTCAAGGTCATTGCGGGTCCAATATCTTGCCTTAAATAGAATCTGGTATATTAAAAGGAAGGTGACTATCTTATCGTCCTGGCTTTTATGCCTTGACGCCTAAGTCTATTTTCAACATTCCAATAAATCATAGTATTCATACTTTCATAATATCAATGGGTATTAGTGATGGTTGTACTATAAGGTGGCATCCGTTCCAAAAAGCGCCCAATGATGATAAAAAGCTATAATATCTGCAAATCAGTGACAAGTCCTAAGAGTCTGCATATAGCTGCATTTAAAGATTGCCTGATGCATTTGTAAAAGAAGTAAAAGCGTAGGGAAATTTGTGCTCAAAAATGATTTCTATTTTCTTCTTCTAAATCCAAGTTAAAATTTCATACATTTGCTATCACTGATATTTATATCGTTGCACATCCATAGAAAACATTTTGCATTCATAACATGAAACAGAAAGAAAATACAAAAACAAAGCATTTGTGCATTTCATTTTACATCCTAAGTGCATTCATACATTTTACTTGCATAAGGAAAACACAAAAACATACATTTTCATATTCACATAGTATCATTTGAAACATATTTATATCAGTGATAAATCCACAAAACTACATAAATAATGTCATCATCTAAATCTAACTCATCAAGAGACCAAGATATCATCACATGTGCAAATAAATCTATCAAAGCAAGAAGCAAATCATGAAACATGTCAGAATCAAGAACAGCTGCATCAGATATATATCTCAAAACATGATACAAAGATCAAAATATGACACAAGTCTACATGAAGAGTATCAACATGTCAGAGGATCATAAAGAATCAGATATGTGTGTGTGTGTGTGTGTGTGTGTGTGTGTGTGTGTGTGTGTGTGTGTGTCATGTACAAAAGAAAGATCTCAGAAGGATCCAGATATACAATATACATGTGTAAACAAANATCAAAATATGACACAAGTCTACATGAAGAGTATCAACATGTCAGAGGATCATAAAGAATCAGATATGTGTGTGTGTGTGTGTGTGTGTGTGTGTGTGTGTGTGTGTGTGTCATGTACAAAAGAAAGATCTCAGAAGGATCCAGATATACAATATACATGTGTAAACAAAATATAGCATCAGCTTTGGCTACCCCTCTCTCCCTGATCTAGAGGAGGAGGAGGTGGTACAAATGGAGGAGGAGGAGGAGACATCGCCCCCTCAGACTGCTGAGCCAACCGTGAAAAAGACACTTCTCTCTGCCCCTCTGGCACTGTTGCATGATAAAGAGCGTAATAATAAGTGGCTCTCTGGCCCTGGTGAACATCAGTACGAGCCTGTATATCTCGCTATGTCCTGAGTCTCTCCATTTGTCTATCCCTATCTGCGAGCAATGCATCTGATATAGCAATCCTCAACTCCGTTGCAGTGAGCCTACCCTCTAGAGTTGTGATTTGTACCCTCAACTGCTCTCTCTCCCGCTCACACTAAGAAAGTGGGTCTCTGTCTCTGCCAGAACCCTTTCTAGAATCCTGTCTCAAAGGCCTATCCTGAGATCTATCCTGTGATCTGTCAGGCTATCTCTGTTGCTGCTGCCTCTGCTAATCTCTTGTCAGTAATGGCCCTGGATCTATCCTAGGAGAAACAAATCTGAATCGGGTGCACCGACCCTCTCCACTCCCACTGGAAACATCTGCGTGGCCACCCATAGCACCACCACCCCTGTTATCTCCACCATCGTCCCCCTAATTTGGAGGAGGACGTCTCCCATCTTTCCCTCCATCCCTATTTCCATCCCTACCATCGTCTCTCCCTCCATGCCTGTTGGTGCCCCTGTCTCTTTGGGCTCCTCCTCTCCCTCTAGCAGGATGATCATCAAGATCATAATCTAGTGGCTCCTCTATGCGAGGAATGACCTCCTCTGGTACTGTGAAATGAGGAAATGGATGTTGAAGCATCTTTGCTATGTATCCATTTGAGCAGCCTGCATCTATAACATCCAGGCAGAGATACCAATCTACTCCAACCATGTCCCTAATCTCTTGATGGACAATCTCATAAATCAGTTGGGCACCCCACAATGGTACCTCATCTCGGATCTGGGCATATACAGTGATATCTTGATTCCTACCCTGTCGTCGGTCGTACTGTCTCAGAACTCAGGAGACCACGAACTGCTCTACAACATATCTAGTCCTCCCAATAAGGTACCTGCTCTGAAATAAAAATGGCACCTGACGAGCATCTGAGGTCCACTCCTCACAATCTAAATATGGTCACCAGACGACCTTAGTCATATCATCAAAGAGCTGTCACCAGTACCCTACCTTGCCCAAATGGGGCTGCTAAATAGGACCTGCATACATATATACATAGGCCTGCTTCGGTGCTCGTTGTCTATCTACTACCAACCATGTAACATGGATGTGCTCCCAGGCCCAGATATGAAGAATCAATATACCTACAGTCATGCTTCGAGTATAATGATATACAAATCTCGTGCAACTCTCGGTACATATGGGCTAATATGCAACTGCCCCATGCAAATCTCTGTCTGTGGATGACCATCTGCTCTAGCATGTCCACCCATCTGACCAAGAACCCATGCTGACCTCCGTCAGGCATCAGGATGCCACCTATCAAACCTGCTAAGTACACAGATAATCGATCATAATGATCAACCATATAGTCCCATGAGAGGTATCTCCGATCGATGGTGTTGTCCTGAAAATACCGACAAGCTGCTCCAATCGCCACGGTCGATGTCACCTCGAAGCGCACCTCATGACCAATAATCAGAACATGCAATATCTACCATACGTCCTCAGGAGTAATTGTAATCTCCCCGGTCGGAAGATGGAAGGTGTTGTGCTCTGAGTTTCATCTCTTGGCCAGAGCAGTCAACAACCCTTGGTTTACCCCTATCTCGAGTAAACCTATCAAAGACCGTAATCCACAACAGACTATTGTCGCATGCTCATCAGCTGATAATAATCCAGACAAGGCAAGCACACGACCTGGATATGTGCCTCTAAAAGTAACTACCTCAAAATATGCCTGTTTTTGACACATACAAAGATAAAAGCAGTGTTCTATCTACAACAAAGATGCAAACTCCTAATTAGCTAAGTAATTCAAGGTCCGCGACAAGCAAACATATCAAAATGGCTAAGTTCCTAAGTCTACAAATGAGATGTGATTCTTAAAAGATAGGGTGCAGTCTCTTTTACTGGATGCGATCCTGGAAATATAGGATGCGATCCCCGAAATATAGGATGCGACCCTAAAAGTAGGGAATGATCCTAAATGGACTGGGTCATATGACACAACCAAATTTCAACTAAAAACAAGGCAAAAATAGACAAACAAGATGAGATCCAGGATATCTTGGATGCGATGCAGAAATCTAGAAAAACCAGATATGATCTGGGAAAATACCGGATGCGACACGGGTTTGACGGGGTGCGATCCGGAATCCCGGATGCGACCCCGAATTCAATGGGCTATAAAAGCTATAAAAATGCGTAAAAATCAAATTTGCAAAATTAACTAGGTAGTTTTATGATCACTTACCGGAGGTGGGTAGTCGGTCGGGCGCTGGTGTCGACGGCTCCTCTTGAAATGATGCTTCCTAGTGGGGACCACCATCTTCTTTGCAGAGCTCTCAAATATACTATGGATAAAAGTGAAAATAAATAGTAAAATGGTAAATTTTGAGATATATATTGGTCTTTTGAGCTATTTGAGAGTTCTGAAACTCCTTCCAGGCAACTGAAACTATATTTATGTTCTCTTTTTAATCAATCGGGAACCAAATCGAAGGTGCCTAAGGTATTTTGTGCAGCACAATACCATTTTTGCGACAACTCCAAAAAATTCAAATTTGCTCCATTTGTTTCGAAAATCTGTCCAAATTGCACATTTTATCATAAAATCTTGGTCTAACATCATTTTATCAATCTCACCACTCACATTTTCACTTGATTAACTTGGTATATTGTGTGTTTATTCTTAAACACACTCTCTTCTTCACTTCTTCTACTTCGTTCTTTCTTGCCCTAACCGCTTCCTACAAGTGATATGTTCTTTCAACTGAGGGATTTTATTCTTTTCCTTCGATTTCGTTCCCGAGGGGGCATGATCACACTATCATCAATTAAAATTTTGCTTGAAACAACATTAAAACGACTTCGTTATCAAACAAACTAGGGGCATGATAGTTTCCTTGACTAAGTCGGAACTATTGGATAGAAAGATTTGGTTCTCATAAGATGGATATCTTGTGTTTCCTCATTTTAAAAGATTTTTATTAAGCTCCTGGCAGCTTCATACTGACTTTTGGATGACAACCAAGTTCAGAATCAGTATTATCAATCTTTGGATGACAACCAAGTTCAAAATTGGTATCTTTAAAATCTTTTATTGACCTTTGGACGACAATCAAGTTCAAAGTCAATTCTATCAGTTTAGTTCGATCAAGTGTGAGACTGATCTCATCAGGCATTTCGTTCGATCATGAGCGAAATTCTCAATCTTTCTGAAGTCAAAATCAAAAAATTTCTTTGAATCAATGCACTGCTCGCACATCAATTCAAAGAGGGGCAAATGTAACCACCTGGATTTGGTCTGTTCAAACTATAGACCCTATTTTCTCTAAGTGTGATCACACCCCCAATTATGTCACGACAATGTTACTTCGACATAATTCATTTTAAATCAGATTTAATGTTCTGGGTGATTTTTATCACTAAATTATATTAACTACTACAACCATAAAATTCAAATCAAATCAAACCAATTAAGACAAATCAAATTTAAAACATAGCTATAGTATTTAATCATAAGGGAATTAAATAAACCCTAAATCAATTATTCACTTGCAAATGAACCCATTCCCCTAGCCTAATTAATTTAATTTAATTGGTTATAGTCCTATTGATTATTAAAAAATAATTAATTGTTTAAATAATTAATATCCTATTTTTGAATGAATTAAATAAATTTAATTTATTTCATTAATATTCCTCTAAACCCCTAACCTAACCCACTTCAACCACTTTGACCCTGAGTTTGAACCTATCTCAACCCATTCACCCTTGCTAAATCTAATTCTAATCCTAATTCTATCCTAACCCACCTCCTAATGTTGTCACATTCCATTAGGGAGTGATTAAGGACTCCACCCACTTGAGAAAGTCAAGGAATCTCAAGATTCTTTCCCTCAAGTCCACTTTCTCAAGCCACCCTCTTACACCCTTCCCATGCTTCTTTAAGGCTCTCATTAATACCTCATTAATGTAGATTCCTTAAGCCCATGTCTCCCCATGCCTATTGAACGACTTTGGCATTTATTTATTCTTACACACCATTAATGAGTTTTTCAACTCCATTAATGCACCTTGTCCCCCCTCTCTCTCCTCATTCTTCTATAAATAGAAGGGGTTTTGAGCACAAATAATCCTTCATTTTTAGAGTAAAATTGCATTGTTATGCTGTTAGAATAAACCTATACTCATATCATATTTTAAATTTCATATTCATGCATTGTTATTTTCATGCTTTTTAGTGCTAGAATGCATGTTTAGGAGATATCTTTCTTGTTTTAACTTAAATCTTTCATGCTAAGTCGTATGTTTCACTGATAGTAACATAATCTGAGGGCTATTGTGTTACTTATCATACTCTTCTTAGTTAGAAAGCAATAGGTCGATTTTAGTTGTTTTATATGCTCATCTAACCATGTTTTCCACTAATGCAATGACCTATTTAAGTGTTGTGTCTCTCTCAACAGGTACAAAAATCACACACACAAATGCCATGGCATGACATAAGAGAACATATCTATACAAGATCACATATGATGATCTATACACCTAAATCAAGAATCCATATCCCATTTTGAAGAATAGTGGAGGCCAAGAGTGCTTTACCTTTATTTTTATTTACAAATTCCATGTTCCCTAATTGTGTAGATGAAGATGTTGATTGAGAAGCTAAAGAAGAATGAGACACTGATGAGGGTAGTGAGATGTAGTGCCTTTGAAGAAGGTGTGTAAACTCAACAATCTTCTTATTATAACACATATTTTTTGTTGACGTTTGAAACACAAGCACCTAGGATCAAACAACAAACAAAAACACCTTCCACAAGTAAGGGTAGCAAGAAAATAATTGATATATTCCTCAAAAGGAAAAATATTATAATTCGCAAGATCACATAGTTGCAGGATGAATTACAATGAAGAGATCAATTGATTTAATAAAAAACAATAGATCTACAAATAGAAAAGCTAACTCAAACTCAAATTAGCAAACTAAAGCTAAGATACACAAACTAGAAGAGTATGACATGCACAATGTGCAAACTAGAGCCTAACTAAAATTAAACTAAGCTAAATTTAGACTCACTAAGTGAACTTAAGCTAGAGCATGAATGTACAAATATGTGCTTTAATTATGCATAATAATATGCATGAGAATATTCTCTAGAATGTGCATAATTAATTAAAGCAACATATGCAAGTGTGCCTAAAGAAACTAATATGCATGCTCTAACACCCCCCTTAAGTGAAACTCAGGGAGACAAAAAAATGATATGCATGAATGAGTCCCAACAACTAAGGCCTGATTAGGTACCCATGTGCAATGAAAATCTCTCAAAATGAAGAAAAATGAAAAAGCCACATGAGAAAAAACTCCTCTCCAAAAGTGAGAGATGCAACTACATGAAATGCAGAAGAACCTCCTTTGGGACACAAGAAAAGTGTGGACACTTGTCAAATGGTAACTGTCATAGTGCTAAATAAACAACCTCATTTGAAACTAAGATGATGATCAAGATCAATATGTATGAGTGCCCCCAACAACACTACTTGAACAATGAGCAGATGACAAACAAAGGAAAATCATATGTCAATCAAAGATAACAAAAGATAAAAATCTACATGAGTTCCCCCAATGACACTACTTGAACAATGAGCAAATGAAAAACAAAGGAAATACATGTGTTAGCAGAAAGATACATAAGACAACAATCTACATGAGTACCCCCAATGACACTACTCAAACAATGAGCAGATGACAAACAAAGGAAAATCTGCCAGTCGAAGATGCAAATGACACATGAATCTACACGAGTGACCCAAACAACACTACTCAACCATGCAAGAACGAAAGTGCTAGTTGAAAATATAGGTGCCAATAGTCTAAAGAACTTATCAACTGCGAAACCAAGGAAACATTAACACAAACAATAGAAACCCCCCATAATGTTGACAAAGGTGAGGCTTGACATGTCCAATGAAACTTTGTGTCACTAAGAAGAAGATGAAGGAAAGGCCCATGTAGAAAGAGCATGACCTTTGTCTATTTGTGATGAAGAAGATTGAGGAGTTGAAATATGATGCTGCTTCATGGCCACCTCTACATCCTTTAGTGTCGTCCAACACCTGTTAACTGCATGTCCTACCTTGCCACAAAAACTGCAAGGGCCACCTAAATTCTTCTACTTTGTCTTGGAGGAAGACTCACCAGACTGAGAAGAAGGATAAGGAGATAGAGTGGAATTCACCATACTGGATATTTGCAAGAGAAATCCCCCACCACAAGATACACAACCCCTCCTGCAGTTGGATAGTCAAGAAATCTTAAAATAAATAATTTTGAGAATGTTCAATGTATACCTAATCAAAATTCTACAAAAGAAAACCAAGTATCTGTGTAGAGAATTCTGAGAGATTTCCAACAATGTGTGGAAGTCGGAAAACATAGTCCGTTTGCTCAAGTTATGACCCCAAAAGCGTAAAAAAGAACCTTGACTTTAGAAGCATGGTATGAAAAAATGGTATACAATATGATCAAACCACCACTAGATTTAGATTTCCACTGGAATCATCTTTTTGATGATATCTTGTTTGCCCGATTTCGAGCCCATATGACAAAGTTATGGCCAAAAAACCAATTGCTATTTTTTTTTTAATTCAAAAACTAAAAATAGAATCCTCTGAGCTAAATTTAGTAGAACACCAAATTTAGTGGCGCCGCCAAATTTGGAGGTGATGTCAGCAACATGTGGGCCTACGTACTTGCAGAGTCTGCATGTTTGTACTTCTGCATACTTTTCAACAAATTTAAATTATAAAAGTTTCTTCCAAAAAAAATAATTTTTAACTTTTTTCTTTAGTAAACCTTGGAAATTATTATAGCTTCCTACACATGTTTTTTTTTTTCTGTAGAACACTGATTTTTTTCGTTAGAGCTGATGTTAGCGTCAGTACAAACCCACATCGTAAAGCGTGCTACTTCAAAAAAATATTAAAATTTTACTGTCTACGATTTTAAAATTTGTATCAATTTGGGGGTTTTGAGCCCTTCTGAGTGCAATGGTGACCTCCTTTTCACTCCACGATGGCCATATTTATCACCGATGCCTGAATTTTACCTTGTTTTGCGTGCCCTTTAGTCATAAAGACCCAACAATTTCAACTATTCAAATTTTGATGAAGCAACAGTTGATCTTAGGGTTTTGTCACGCTACAAACACGATTGTGAGGTTTGTGAAGCTCCAAAAAGTAGGAAAAAATACCCAAATCCAAATTTATGAAAAAAGGCAAACTTGAAGACCCTGCAACACTCTTGACAAATAAAACCCTCAAATCTTGAGAAGGGATTTGTTGAATCTGTGTTCTGATACCATGTTGAAGTTTGCAACATAAGCACCTAGGATCAAACAACAAATAAAAACACCTTCCACAAGCAAGGGTAGCAAGAAAACAATTGCTATATTCCTCAAAATAAAAAATATTACAATTTGCAAGATCACATTATTGTAGGATGAATTTCAACAAAGAGATCAATTGCTTTTATAGAAAGCAATAGATCTAAAAATATAAAAACTAACTCAAACTAAAATTAGTAAACAAAAGCTAAGACATGCAAACTAGAAGTGCATGACATGCACAATGTGTAAACTAGAGCCTAACTAAAATTAGACTAAGCTAAATTTAGACTCACTAAGTGAACTTAAGCTAGAGCATGAATGTGCAAATATGTGCTTTAATTATGCATAATAATATGCATTAGAATATTCTCTAGCATGTCCATAATTAATTAAAGCAACATATGCAAGTGTGCTAAAACAACTAATATGCATCCTCTAATATTCTTGTCATCTTACGATCTCTTGCAATAATCACTTTTCATCTTCTTTTATAACGATTCCTCTTTAGAAGAGTTCTTGGACTTAGGGGTATGTTGTGAAGGAGATTCCTTAACTTTCTCATTGGACTTAGAATTCTTATTATGTTTCTTGCCTTTGCCACTTGAAACCTTAGAATGCAGATATCTTGTAAGAAATGCTCAAGACCTCAAAGTCATCAATGTGCCCATCTGTGTCAGCTTTACTTGTTCCCTTGTGAGCTTAGCTGACAAATCATTAAGAGAAGGTATTTTGTGTGCACTACCTAAAGCATCCATAGCAACATAAATGCATAAACAAATATTGAATAACTAGGACCTATCTTAGAAAGAATATTGATATAATCAATTGTTCACCCTCTTTTATAACCCCACATTCTATCAATTGCAAACAAATATAGGTAAGCTTTGTGAAGAAATCCTAAATATTGTCAAAATGTCTAAGATCAAGATTCATTAGTTCATTCTCTAATCGAAATATTCTCATCTTATTTAGCTTACCAAAGAGACTCTCCCATGTAGTCCAAATTTCATTAGGATTTTTACAAGATACAACATGGTATCTCAAATGAAGAGAAATAAACATAATGAGTGTACTAAGAGCTTCATCTCTTCGATAAAACTATTTTCTCTTTTCTATAGAACCTATGAGTTCTAGATCTTGACCAAAAGTGATTCGCTTCAATTGCAATTTCAACTACAAAACCTCTATATTAAATTTTCATTTATGGTAATTGCATAGAGCTACTTTAGCCAAATCCATGATGAAACAAAAGAATGTAACCAATTGTCCCTTGCAATATAATCAATCAACCCCTTTATTCAAAAGAATGGAGCAAAACCAATATCAAACTTCAACAATTTAAAAATAGCATCAAACGACAATATATCTAAAATGTGCCTCAATCACCGCAAAGTTGATAAAAAATATTTTCTTTTAATATTTGGGTTGCAAAAATCGAGCTTCATTTTTAAAAGTTTTACAAAAATGAAAAAAAAAGGGTCTATACTACATACTTTTAAAGTTCAAGAGGCTTAATTTGGCAAGCACTTAGTCACTCCATATTACCGTGTCTAAGTACATGGGTGAAAAATAAACCTCACAAGTTGAGAAAGTGTCAATTGCTCAAAAGTATGGCATGTGACCCTCACCACCCAAAAACCTCTCTAATTCTCGTTGAACAACCAAGACAACCTCCACAATCCTCCTAAAACTCCCCACTTTTAAAATATAGGGGACTTAATTTGGCAAGCACTTAGTCATTCCATATGACCCGTGCGTAAGCATTAGGATGAAAAACAAACCCCACGGGCTGAGAAAGTGATTGCTCAAAAGTGTGGCGAGTGACCCTACCACCCAGAAACCCCTATTATTCTCCTCCAACAACCAAGACAACTTCCAGAATCGTCCTCAAACTCCCCTCCACAAACCACCTCACAATAGTTTTACGCGTTGAATATAAAGAACTCAGTGAGCTGCTTTTCTTCACTCGAGTCGCTCCAGTCGCTCACTGGGATAGAACTAGCCCACAAACTGTGAGAAAAAAATGTAAAAATAAGGTGGATTTTGTTGGGTTGGATTGGTGATATATATGGCGGGGTACAGTAAGGCAAGGTTTCAAGGGGATTTCTAAGTGATTGTGGGTTTTATTGGGTCATATGAGATGTGGAGAACAGTCTGATTCTGCCGTAAGAAAGAAGACTGAGAGCTCAACGGCAGAATGCAGACGCATAAAACAGGAGCGACTGGAGAGGGAGCGCAGTGATTGGAGAAGCGAATGTTTGCCATGTATTTGTTTTGCAAGTCATTGGGCAAGGGTTTGATTGTGTCGGTTTCCTTTTTTGTTTGGATTGGCCCTTATATATTTTGCACAAGGGTTTAGTGAAGACCTACGAGGGCACTCATTTGTCAGTTGCATCGTGACTTCCTCAATCTGGTCTAGGCACGTTCTCAGACACTCCTGGGAGCCCTTTGTTTCTTGTGTAGGCTCAAGGCATTTGATTGGGCTGACAACAGAGGAGAAAGAAATTGGTCTTGTGGGACGACGCAGTTATGTTATGGTTGGGTACATCAAATTGATTGGGTTTACCTGATGCTAGCGGCTTCGTTCCTTTCGTTGGCCGATGCATTATTGTTTTGGCCTGACTCATATTCAGTGAGGCTTAAAATACTATTTGCCTTCTGCACTTATTCTATTTGAAAGATCAAAGACCCGCGCTGTTAATCTGCAGACAGATTCACCCTTGTTTATTGCATTGGGCACTAGTAATTGGTTTTGACTCACAGTTTAATATTATTCTGTGAGCCCTTGCCTCGCTTGTGATTAGACACTTTTTCTTCTTTGGAGCAAACTGCATAAATGTTTTGAAGTCACGGGATAAATATTTGTGTAGTTAGGGTTTCTTTTGCTGCTTGAAAGGAACAAAAGTTTGGTGGGCCTTAATGGCACGCACTTCTGTCGCTACCAGTCTCTTTGCAGGGGCTCACTTTCTTTCAATCTTCTTTCTTACGGCAGAGTCAGACTGTTCTCCACATCCCATATGACCCAATAAAACCCACGCTTACTTAGAAATTCCCCTCCACTAGCCACGCGCTGACCATGAAACCTTGCCTTATTGTACACCGCCATGTATATCACCAATCCACCCCAGTATTCCGCCAACAACTTCCACCTTACTTTTTCATTTTTTTTCTACTAGCTTGCGGGCTAGTTCTACCCCAGGGCTTAGACAAAAAACTGATGCACTGCCTTTCTTCACTCCAGTCGCCCACTGTTCCACCAAACTTTTGTTGCTTAAACACTGGTTTGCTAATGGCCTTAATGACATGCTGCTTTTGGTATTTGACGTTTGAGGGGATACAAACTCTTTGAGAAAATCATCTGTGAAGACATCAGGGAGTCAAGTTTTGGCAGTCTGCTCTGCCAAGGCACACTGCCAATTCAGATTTTGTGATGTGGAGGATGATATTCTGCGGCAAAACACTGTGGCTCTGCTTAGGAGTGGACAATCACGGAGTTGGTTCTGAATGGAGAAATACAAGTCCAAGCTTACGCGTAGTTGGAGGCAGTGATATAGCAGGATAGATGTGTGTGGGACATTGCAAAGCTTTCTTACCTGCAGGTGGTGGTGAAAGAGAGTTTGCAAATGCATATCTGAACATGAAAGCTTGAGGTTTAAGATATTTATAACCAAGCTTGGATACTTTTCCAAAACCAGACGATCAATACCAACCAGTGCAAACAAATCAAGGGCTTTTGTCTTTGTCAAGCGTGAAATCCTGCATAGACGCTAAGAAAGTGAGCATAAATTCATTTCTTCTGATTGTTGTAACTTATATTCCAGCAGACAGAAAGTTAAATGTTGGTAATGAATTGTCATGTGAGTTCTTAAATGAAAATATATATTTTTTAGTACCATGGTTGTTACTATTCTTAAGTTGTATAATGCTTTCTTACATGGCATCATTTATCAAAAGTTGACACACACAAATACACACACAGATATATATAGACACACACACACACCCATCACTGTGATAGCTATGTTCATGAGTTGTGAGTAAGAAATTGCAGGTTATGCATTAAGTTTAATTTTGGTATTGGCATTGATGGGAGAATGGAGCCCGTAATTTGTTTTATTGATCAAGCAGGCTGTTAGCAATACCAAAAACAAAGTGAAACTTGCATTGAAAACCGCTTTATTCCTTAGGAAAACTGAACAAAATAATCTGCACCTTATGCTGGCAACTGTAGAAACAAAAACAAGTGTGAGACAGTTTTTATCTGGCATCATTTTCATAAGGCAGCATTATATAGACACGCACACACACACGCAGCACTGTGATAGCTATGTTCATGAGCTGTGAAAAAGAAGTCTCAGGTTAGACATTGAGTTTAAAGTTGGTATTGGCATTTATGGAAGAATGGAGCCTGTAATTTGTTTTATTGATCAGGCAGGCTGTAAGCAATACCTCGAACAAAGTGAAACTTGCATTGAAAACCACCCTTTGGAAACCTGAACTAAAAAATCTGCACCTTACACTGGCAACTATGGAAACAAAAACCAGTGTGAGACAGTTTTTAGGCTCTTAACTGCAAGCATGAATCCTTGCATAAGAAACTTATTGGCTAATTAGCTCATTTTGGACTCACCATGTGCTGGACTTGGAGATGCGAGCTTGGGTTTTGTAGATCTTTTAATTTCAGGCATTGCTAAAATATTTGGGGTTGGGGAATTGAACTTGTGTTTTGGCTACAAATTCTTTGGCTCTTCTCCAAGTGACTCATTTCAACCATCGTTATGCTTGAAATTGGGGAATTGATTTTGGCTCTCAATTTCCCACAATTTTATAATATTGTTTGTTTGAGGCTTCCCCAGGCATTTGGCTTGTGGAAGCACAGGTTCAAAAATTGGCTTATTTTGATCAGCTCCTTGCTTTTGACTTGGGGAATCGTACTTGGATATTGTGTACCCACAAGTTAATAAATTGGGTCATTTCAGCCTTCACCTATCTCCCAGCATTGGAATTGGACTTGGGGAGTCAAACTTGGTTTTGGCTTTGTACAAGTAACCTACAAACCAAATGCCCTTCAGCCTCAGGGTGCCAGATGCCAATTTAGTGTATGAGATTCACATTGTGAAAGTGCACAAGGGAATTTTTCCATCTATAAAAAGAATCGACACACCTTAGAAAAGATAGGTGTAAAAATTACAATGTTAACTCTGCATTTTTTTTCAGAAATTCCATGAAGAAGTTCAAAAAACTCATGTAAGGGACAGTGTATATGCACTCTAAGCTCTGTATGAATCTATCTTAAATAGTATGAAATGCACTAGGGGTTGAAGTTGTAACATAGATTGTAATGCCATGCCTAGCCAGATGACTCTTTGGGTATAACTTACATTTCTTATTTTGTTTCTTAGATTATTGGCCATTGCCAAATGTGATTTGATGGAATGATGTGCTTGTATCATGAATTGACATAGCATGGAAAGGTGAAGTCCACAACGATCTCATGATGTCGCAGTCTAGCCAAGTGAATTTTCCTATGCAATATTGCAGACCATCCAGTTAAAATGTTATCATGCAATTGTTGCTGCTGAATATGAGCATAAGATGCTTGCATTACAGCAAGTTAGTGGTTATAAGCTGAACAGAATAATATTGCATTCCAAGAGACAAGTATGCCGTTAAATTGAGCTGCATTCAAAAATTATGGCTAACAAGACACAGTTTGCATTTTTTCATAGACTCTATTTTAGTTCCATGCAATCTTAAGGAATATTTTGCAAGTACTACAAGGGCCGCTTGACTCCAGGCAAGGAACCGAAGAACTTGCTTTTATTGTTATTCCCAAATTGAGTTCTTGCTATGATTTTTCTACTGAAATCTGGAACCTTGACTTGTGCCTTTGTACTTGTGGTTAGGTACGGCTAGTTTATTGAGTATTAATACAACATGCACTAGCTCTTGGTCCAACTTTCTCTACAGTATTCCCCTTGATTTTTGTAGTACAGCAAAAAAATATAAGATAATGCATTGGCTATTTCCTTTAACTCTTGACTAATGTGCAAGATATTATTGGAGCTAACCTGCTGTAAACCTGCTGTAATAGTTATCTGCTACTAATCATTAACGGATCGGAAATGGCATAGAAGGACGCAAGCTCTTATGTCCATGTCTGCTAGGTAATCAACATGTTCCTCCTTGAAGCAAACATGGCTTATTGGTTGTGTAGTTCTACCAAGAAAACTGATGAAGTGAGGTTACTGTTAGTGACAATAGCATAGCAACATGATTATAAATAATTCAGAGGCAGTAGTCCTAAATGAGTTCAGGTTTTATATTTTCATGGGAGTATTTTCTAGTTTAAGGAGTTCATGTTGCACAGTTTTGTTTTCAACTAGCAAATTAGAATTGCTAGAATTAGTCTTGGTGGCTGGCTCTTGGGGGGAGGGAACCATAATGCAAGAATGGGTACAACTAATAATAAATATAATACAATAGTACAGTCATACATTCATCCTCTAGATGATAGGCTTTGTATCCTTTTAAGTGTCACTAAAACTTGAAAATGCAGACTTGACCAGCTATCCAGCCTTCATTACAACTTTTATTTGGGCATTAGATCCTTAGCTTGCATAAATACCTTTGAACTGGACAGGGAAGGTTCATACATCCGTGGTGCCTAATGACATTTTCTGTTAGGGCAAGCCGGACTGAAGTGTCTTTTTAAAGTCCATAGGTGTTTTCGTAAGCTTCTTGCATGCTGGTACAATAGTCCATTTCTCGTGCTAGTTTTATAATTGGTTGGACTGAAGAGAGATTGAGTAGGGTTCAAGCATAAGGTTGAGTGGCAGTATACACCCTTATCCGGAAGCCCAGCTGCACCAAAAAGGTCAAACATGCAAAAATAATGCTCTATGGAAGGTCAGTTATGATAATCTTGATTCATACTGATAAAATACTTCCCTCATTGATTATGCCTGCATGATAACATGCACACAAAACACTGATAAAAGCGATATAGTCTGCCTTCATGCTGAAATTATGCATTTGATCAAAAAGTTGGTAAACCTTTTTTCCAAAGCCATGTGTTAGATAACTCACAATTATTGCAGCCCATGAGACAGTATCTGGTCTTGGCATCTTGTTGAATAGTTTCTGTGCATTCCAAACACAGCCGCAATTAGCATACATGTCTATAAGAGTATTACTCAGCGATACTAAATTTGCAGCCCCCTTTTGATAATGTCTTCATGTACCTCCTAACTTTGATGAAGAGTTCCTACATTGGCACAAGCTGGTGGAAGACTGGTAAACGTTTTTGCCCATGTCTTGCACTTGTAAAAACATTATAAGAGCTTTGTCAAAACATCCATTCTGGGCATGTCCTGAGGTCATCATAGCCTATGAGACAGTCCTTTATAGGCATTTTCTGAAACAGCTTCTCTGCATCATCGAGAAACTGATTTTGTGCAAATCAGGAAACCACTTCATGCTATGAAACCAAGTTTCTTTCAGAAGAGGACTGAAAGAGCTTCCAGGCCTCATCAGCATGCCCATTCTGTGCATATCCAGCAATCAGCGCATTCCAGGAAACCATATTTCTTATTGACATATTGTTAAACAATTTATGAAGATCCAGAATACTACTACATTTTGAATACATGTCTACTCAATTGAGCTCGCAACAAAGACATTAGACTGAACTCCACTTCTACTTACAATACCTGGACCTCCTTGCCCTTAATTAAGATAGCCAAGATAGTGCATGCTTGGAGAACAATGGCAGAAGTAACCAAATTTGACTTCATGCTCGCCTTCACATTTCTCTGAATAGTTTCACAGACTCATCAAAACAACCATTCTGTGCATTTTATGGTACCATTGGATTCTGGTATACTTCATTTCGCTCTGGCATGCTTTGAAACAGTTCCCAAGCCTCTTGAACACACCAGTTATGTAATTACAATCAAACCATTCCACAAAGCCTCGTTTCGGTTAGCCATTTTCTCTCACACATTCCATGCACAATCTATACTCCTTGATTTGCATAGAATTCCCAATAAAAACATATCTGAAACCTGCTTATATTTCTTCATGATTGTCCTTACCCCGCTCCAGAGCTCTCAAATTCAAATAGACTGGCAGAATGCTGGTAAATGTAATTTTGTTAGGCTTCAATCTTCACCTCTGCATTGTGTAAAAGTATGCCAAGGCCTTCTCTCCACACCCACATCTAGTATAACCATCAATCATTGCAGTACACGAGACCAAATTTGCCTCAGGCATTTCGTCAAACAGACGCGTGCATCTCCTAAAGAAACCAACTTAACATACACCATCATCATTTTAGTCACTATGAAGCTATCTGTGATAATCCCAGTTAAAATCAAATGGCCATTGGTATTAAACTTGTGTAATTGATTTAAAATTGTCGCTGTTTATACTGTCTTCAACTCTCTTACAGATTTCATCAGCAGATATTCTTTTGTGTTTGGGTTGCTTTGAAGAGAACTCATGGCTCTGTTTATTACAGTTTAAAGCGGGTTACAGAAGTGGCATTTACTGTATGGCGTCTGCATCTTAGGATAAATAAATAATAATATTGGGATTGTATTTTTTTATATTGAATTGAAGAAAGAAAATGACGAGGAGAAGACAGCCAACAAAATATATTTGGAAGAAAATGGCATTGCTTTGGCCGTAAAACATTTTTGATCAAATGGTTACATGCGTAAAACATTTTTAGTTTTATAGAATAGCTGAATGTTTTAATCATTTGTGCAGGTAATATGTTATCTAATTTTATTTGATCACTCTTTCGTCCACTGCAGCAATTTCACTCCTTTTGGGTGGGTGAATCAGATGGTTTAGGACAATTGGTTAACTGAATAAGTATCTATAATTTTTTTAAAAGAAGTATATAATAATTTTCGCTTGGCCCAATTAGGGTTTTCAGCTATGCATGTCACATTCCTCTCAAAATCAGGATCCTTTAGTTTTTATTTATGTATTGCGACTCTCTTTAAAGTTTCATTTTTGCAAGTGATTTTGTCACTTTAAATAATCCCTTTCGTTTGTAACTTTTCAGTTCTGTTATTGAAGTTGAAGGTCTGACAGTAGTTATTAATGACTTCCCCACACAAGCATCCTTGAAAGTCTGTTCCAAAGGTGTTTCAGAAGGTCCATCCCTTTAAAACACCTCTGGATGTTGTTCTTCCTACTCTTGAATTTGATAATACTTCTTTATGGCTTGAAAGTTTTATTTTGGTAGGGTTTTGTGGAAAGGGTTTCTCTTGAAGGCATGCTTAATGAATGGGTCAATAGAGCTTAGGTCTTGCATGGGATTTGCCTTGATGTTCTGCAAAGCCTTACCAAAGGTTTTTTCTTGTCCGCTTTGCTAAATCTAACCATCTTGAGGCCATTCTCAACTATTAGTATTTCCTCATTGTTGGTCCTCAAACCTTAGACATAGGAATTTGGATCCCTCTTGAGTTAACTTTACCATGCTAGAATTCTGATGTAGCTAGCCTCTTTCTTCATCATGGTTTGTGTTAAAAGAATGGTTCTATTTATTTTGTCTTTTGCGGTGGGTCTGTGTTGAGGATGTCTGCCCCATTTTTGAATTAACCAAAATTTTTGAATTTCACTTACCAAATTGACAAATGTCATAATGAGTCAAGTCCATACATCATGTTAAGTCACTCATCAAATTGACTTTTTATTTGCAAAATATTGGTGCTACAAGCATCTTGCCTTTAGTTTGGTCTGGTGTAGTCAAAATCTGTTCAAGCTACAAGAAATCGGTTTACAAGGATATTTACAACTTCGTTGAGCATGTTGTGGCAAATTTTTATCTAAAATTTCTTCTTGATTTGGAGATTTTAATTGTACAAAATTTTATCAGGTAGTTTATAAAAGCAATTGAAATGGAAGTTTTTGGAAGGTTAGTGAAAAACAAATCAATGGGGTTCTTCTTGGAGGCAACTTGTGAAAATTTACAAATTTTGCTAAGTATGTGAATGGAAAAACTTTGTGAAAAAATAAAAGGAATCTGCTATGTCATGATGTCAAAGGTTTGTGTAAGTTTTTGGCACTGGTCTTGGACATATCTATCAAGCGATAGCATAATGTATTGAAGCATTTACTTAGATGTTGTAGTTACAACTGTGCTAATAGACATGTTCACAAAATGGGAAAGCATAGACCAGACATTGAAACCTATAGCATAATTTTTTACAAGGATGATATTCATGAAAAAGTGTCATTAGTGTAAGATTCACATCAAATGATATTATTGCTTTGTTTCAGGATTCCATTGTGTAAGAGATTTTGTTTGCATCAATGTTTCGAATCATACTGCACCATCCATCATCATTTTCTCCTAAAGCTCTCTCACCCTGATGATAGATCATGGAGTATGAACCAAAATGTTGATGCAAACAAAATCTTACACAGTGGAATCCAGAAACAAATTATTAATCACTATGGACTGTAGAAATCTGATCTCTCTTATGAAATGATTTGTTGAAATGTGTTAGGAACCTTCATACAAATGCGATAAGCCGTTGTAGAGCCAAATTCCACACTTTTCCAACATTTTTCCTGTGCAGCATACAGATATCCATTAAGACAAGGCATGTAAACTATTTGGTAGATTGCTTTATAGAGGTGTTGACTCCTGAAATGCCATCATGGAAAGATATGTACAAACCAGGCGTGAGTTGTTTGGCAGAAGGCCTTAGAGAGAAGTCATCGCATGGAATGCAGTAAACAAAAAACCAATTTCCTCAAACATTGTTATTTCTTCCCCATCTGTGCCAGAATGGAGGCTTTAAAACAATGTATAGTTATTCATCCAAAGCGAAATGGAAAAAACATTTTCAGAAATTATAGATGGAAATGCTTTGGCTGATATATATGCAAAATGAGGAATGGTAGATAAGGCATGTGGGCTATCTGACAAATTAATGCAAAAAGATGAATTTGTTGAACAGGTTTTCAAAGCAAATGTAATTGGCAGGTCATATGCAAGGGCATGTAAATGACAAAGTAAATTAGAGCAAGACAAACATGAGGTTAAAGTATATTTCTGCATCATTTTCATATTATATTTGATAATTTGGAAGGATGAAAAGTAATATTAGAAACAGCAGATTACCTATTTTGGCACGGTGGGCAATATTGATGAACAATCAAGTGTGTTATGCCTTTAAGTCTCCTCAAAAGCGGTGATACAAGAAGAATCTGGAAGTTAATGGGATTGGGTGATTTTGAGTATCATAGTAGGAAACAAACACTAGATATAGGCTGTCATTAACCGATTTACCTTTGCAGCACTCTGGATGCATATTTTACTGTATTTATAAGTTAATTGAAAATTTAAATATTGTCATTAACACAGTTTTTCCTCTTCTAATGTACTTGTTTCAAATATTTGGATTAAACAATAAGAGGTGGCATGGACAATCTTCAATGCCACTTTCTGTAGTTCAAATGAACAAATCATGTATATGGTATTCAAAGATGAATTACAGCATTAAGTAATATGTTAAACTAGAATGACCCAAAAAATGGTGAAGGGAAGGCTCAAGAAATAGATTTTTAGAGAACTTTGAACTTCGTTTTAACCTTGAAAAATTAAAATACCTTTTTTAGGATGTGCATTAGAAATGAATTGAAGGTGGACATAATGACCTCTATATGAAAGAGGTTAGGGCCATCCTTGCAACTCTTATTCGGGCATTAGACCCTTAGTTTGCATATAAACCTTTAAACTGGACAGGGAAGGTTCATATAGCCATGGTGCATAATGACATTTTCTATTAGGGTAAGGCAGACTGAAGTGTCTGTTTTTAAAGTCCAGAGGTGTTTTCATAAGCTTGTTTCATGTTTGTACAATAGTCCATTTCTCATGTTAGTTTTATAATTTGCTAGACTCTAGAGAGATTGAGTAGGGTTCAAGCATAATGGTAGTATACCCTCATCCGGAAGCCCAGCTCCTCGAAAAGGTCAAACATGCAACAATAGTGCTCTATGGAAGGTCAGTTATGATAATCTTGATTCGTACTGATAAAATACTTCCCTCATCAATTATGCCTACATGATAGCACGCGTACAAAACACTGTTAAAAGTGTTATAGTCTGCCTTCATTCCTAAATTATTCATTTGTGCAAAAAGTTGGTAAACCTCTTTTCCATAGCCACGTGTTAGATATCTCATAATTATTGCTGCCAATTTGATTTTTGACTTGCCGTCCACTACAAGTTTATGAACCGCCTTCAAATACTATTAAACAGAGGCTATTGTAATAATTGATACATCATATCAGAACAGATACAAGAAATCTCTGCAGAGCTCTGTATTTGTAAGCTGCATTAAGTTTAAGAACAGAATAATTGCTGCAGCAATCCATGACAGTGTGTACACTGTTTTTTTTTGTATGCTCGGGTTTTATGCTCTATTTAGTGTGATCTGCTTTGTTATTTTCCTGCACATCTCAATCTCTTTCAGACCCAACGACAAGGACATCTCACTTCAAGGGCACCTCCCAGTGACTAAAGCCCTACTGTCTCAGCCCTTAGTCTTTTTCATATGAGCATTAGGAAGTAGATTTCTGATCATCGGCTATTACCAGATTATGTTCAAGTATTTAAAACACTTTCTTAACAGAAGAAATAATGAGCACTCCACTATTAGTACAAGCGACGAGGCCCCCATTTGGAACATGTTCCTCAACCCCTTCATTATTGCCAGAGTACCTATCATGCTCAAGTTGTCTGCTAGAAAATTATCATAAATGCAAGGTTCGGGTTTGCTTGATCATATTTGCTTTGATCAAATTTATTAGCAATAATATTACTCCAATTGCTATATTATGGAAGATAATTTGATAGGCTATTTGTATTAGGTTATAGATTCGAAGGAGGTGGATGGATGGGTTGATTAGCATTGCAGAATATAAATGACAGGAGACAAACCATAATCATAATCGAACAGAACACAATGAAATAATTGAGACACTTGTCAAATCTGCTGCTGCAGAATTATATTAATTATCACAATACAAATACATTTATTTAGGGAACTCTGCAGAGTTCTCCTAATATCTCATATATGGCTTAGATTATACACACTCTTAATAGCTCCAATCAACACTTATTTATAGCGGTAGTGAGGCAGTTCAAACTTTTGGAGCACATGGTAGTTTGATGAAGATAAGATAAAATCAGATTGCAACTGGTGATGAAGAGACAGTTGGATAGTCGGTGAAGGTGAGGCGGTTTAGTAAGTCGGTGCAATAAGTTGGTTTCTCAGTTGCTGGGAGAAATTAAGTCCAACAAGATTCATCTCAAGTTATGGAAACCAAAGTCTTTTTAATAATTTTTGTTCACATTTCATTTTTGCCATGGCTGATTTAAGTGGTTATCTTTGTGGTCAAGAGGGTTTCTTTGTTTTTAAGTGGTTTTCTCTATGGTTAAGAGGGTTCCTTTGTTTTTTCACTTGGTATAAATGTTCCTATATACAAGTTTTGTCCTTTTCTTTTCTAATTTTCCATTCGTGGTTGTTGTTTGGTTTAGAAGCATTGCTATTTGGGTTCAATGGGCTTTTTGTTGGTTGTGGTTGTGGTTGTTATTCTTGTTAATTTTTTGAACCAGAATAATATAAATGCAATATACAGAAAATTAGAAAAGCATACAAACATGACACGATTATTTACCCTGGGAAAACCCTCCTCCTACTCAAGGGAAAAACCCAGCCACACTCGAAAGCACATTCTTTATTGAGTTCTTCAGGACATATACAATAACCACTTGCTTATGATTGAGCTCTCTGATCAATCAATCAATAAGCTTTTTAATCACTTGAATACACAGAATCATAAAAGAAAAATGTATGATCTCTCAGATACGAATACCACCAAAAGACTTAGAAGATAATAAAGATCTTATACAGATTGAATGCAACAGGATCTCAGAACTCTGCCATAATAAAATTTCCAACACATATAAAAATACTGAATAGCTTTTGCTGAAGTAACCCAGCCCGATGATCACTCACAGATCATATAATATGTCTAAGCACCCACAGTGCGGAAGAACACAGAACGCAATGCAATAGAATAATTCTTTCTTGACAAAAAACAGTCCCGTATGCTCTCTCACTGATATATGTTTTTCGGAAAAGAACAGTAAACAACTCTTCATATGCTGTCACACACCATAGCCTTTCTCTTGCCGTGAGCAATTGAAGGCAAGGCTTCCCGTAAACTGAAGGGACATCGACGGTGACACAAAGAGTCACACGTTATACACATAACGACAATCATAAATGAAGAATCACGTAGTCGCAACAACCTGCCAGTAATATGGAGGATGCTCGCATGGTGCCAAGTAAAACAATAACGTTGCCGAGTCACCCAATGTCTAAAATATGATGCCATGTCATCAATTACCTCAACGGACAGTAAGAGATAGATACAGACATAACTCGATGCCAATGAACTCATGGAAATGAGGAAAGAGAAAGGAACTGCCACGATACAATGCCATTAGAAATAATCTCATAGACTGGAAATCATATAACACATAGAAGTCTCTTGAACTGGAAACAAACAAAACTTTGATAGAAGCAAAATGAATTTAGAACCTCGCAGCAGACCACACAGGTATAAAGATCTCTATTGCGGCTACTTATTTCAACATTCCCTCTTAGCAAGAGAGAGATCTTCAGTATGCCATCACATGACAAGTACACATAGCTGCAACCAAATAAAAATTGTCAATCAAAATCTCATCATAATATTGTCATCTCAGTATGACATTCACCATAGCTACTCCCAGAGGGTGAAATAAATAAACTAAGTCATGGAGTCTCACACATGACTTCCATCATGGCTACTCCCAGAGGGTGGATCCACCATAGCTACTCCCAGAGGGTGGAACAAGGGCTTTTACCTCAAACTTCTTTCACAAAGAAGAATGCATTAACAAGGGATTTCACCTCGAACTTCTCTCGCAGAGAAGAACTCATTAACAAGGGATTGCACCTCGAACTTCTCTTGCAGTGAAGAACTCATTAATAAGGGATTTCACCTTGAACTTCTCTCGCAGAGAAGAACTCATTAATCATATGCAAGGAATCACCGAAGCTGAGGCTCTCTCTCAACAAGAGCATCATTCTCTACTATACCAAGCTTATCTCGGAAGTAACAAAACTTCACTCTCGGAAGTGGCTTGTTGAGAATGTCTGTAGTCTGCTCCTCTGTAGAAATGTACTTGAGCTCAACTGCTTTCCATTGAACCATATCTCTCAAGTAATGATATTTAATCTCCACATGTTTGGTTCTATCATGAAAAAATGGATCAACTAAAAGCTTCACACAACTTTGGTTATCACACAGAATCACAGTAGGTTCCAAAGGCTGCCTAAACAAACCTGCAAGTAATTTTCGAAGCCACACAACTTCTCTTGCAGCCACACAAGCTGCAACATATTCTGCTTTAGTTGTACTCTGTGCAACACAAGATCTTTTCTTGCTGTACCAAGAAATCATAGCTGAACCTAGGCTGAACTAACTTTCTGAAGTGCTCTTCTTGTCTGGCACACACCCTGCCCAATCTGAATTAGAGAAACCCTGCAAGTTGAGCTCAACACATGAAGAAAATTTTAAACCATATCCCACTGTACCACGAACATATCTCAACATATGTTTTTCTGCCACAAGGTGAATTTGTCTTGGTTCATATATGAACTGACTCAAAGTATTAACAACATAACATATATTAGGCCTTGTGTTAACCAAATACATTAAAGAACCAATTAACTGCCTGTACATAGTAGGATCAACTAAATTTGAAGAGGCTGCATCCTCATGTAACTTTTTCAGATTTGCTTCCATAGGAGTCACCATTGATTTACACTCTTACATGCCAAATCTCTTCAAAATATCAATTGCATATTTTCCTTGACTCAATATAATTTCATTTGGCCTTTGCCATACCTCCAGCCCAAGGAAATAGTGCAATAAATCAAGATCTTTCAATTCAAATTCAGAAGCTAACTCCTTGTATTTAACAATGAGATCATCATTACCAGTGAGAAATAAATCATCAACATAAAGCACAAGAATCAACACTTTGTCATCATTTACCTTGAAGTATAAATTTGGATCAACATCATTCTTAAGGAAGCCCAAGCTCAAAAGATAATGATCAATCCTCTCATACCAAGCACATGGCGCTTGTTTAAGGCCATACAAGGCCTTTTTAAGTCTGCATACATGTGAGTCTTTGTCATGAATTACAAAGTCCTCTGTCTGCTCTATGTATACTTCCTTTTCAATTATCCCATTTAAGAAAGCTGTTTTCACATCCATTTGATGAAGTTTCCAACCCTTCATTGCTGCAATAGTATGATGGTTCTGATGGAAGTGTAACAAACTACTAGAGCAAAAGTCTCTTCAAAGTCAATACCTTCCTTTTGTGAAAAACCTCTAGCTACAAATATGTCTTTATATTTATCTATACTTCCATTAGCTGCATGTTTAATCTTAAACAACCATTTAGAAGAAACTACTGATTTACCTTTAGGTCTTGAACAATGTCCCACACATCATATTTGATGATGGATTGATACTCCTCCATCATGGCAGCCTTCCACACTTGCTGATTTGAGGCTTCTTTAACATTAGAAGGCTCACATGCTATAATGTGGCTCATCAAGGCTACATAACCTGCATACTGTTGAGGTCTCTTACTCTCTCTGAAAGTGCCACGAGGGGTTGCATAATTTTCGGCTTCTTCCATAGTGTTCCTGGCCCACAAAGGCCTTTTCTTATTAGCTGAGCTATTACTGGGACATGCTGAAGTGTCTATAGAATCAACTGGATCACCGGAGTCTTCTAAATATGTATTCTCCCTTTGAATCTCTGAAAGTGGATCCGGGTCAGCCATATCTAAATCTTGACGTTACTCAAGTCTTCTCTATTGGATTCCATGTTAGACTCTTTGGATTTCTTGCAAGCTACATCATCAAAAGAAACATCCCTGCTGATTTTTATTTGCTTTTGACCTAGAATGTAGATTCTGAATGCTTTTGAAGAATCACTATAACCAACAAAGATGCCTTTCTTCCTTGATGGTTCTAACTTGTTCTCTTCTCTTTCGAAACATGAATGTAAACAGGGCATCCAAAGATTCTGAAATAACCAATATCTGGTTTGATACTTGTAAAAGCTTCTTCTGGAGTTATGTTGTTTAGAATTTGATGAGGGCTACGATTCTGAGTGTGAACTGCTGTCTTGCAAGCCTCAGCCTATAGAAAAGTTCGAGGCTTTGATCATGAATCAATGCTTTCGCTGCCTCAACAATTGACCTATTCTTTCTTTCAGCTACACCCTTTTGTTGAGAATTATAGGGGACACATAACTCCCTCTTAATCCCAACTTCAACACAAAAGTTATGAAATATACTAGAAACATATTTCTCCTCCATTATCAGACCTTAGAATCTTAATCTTCTTATTAGGTAAATTTTCAACAAGTGCTTTGAATTCTATAAAACAGGACAACACTTCATCAGATTCTTTAGACTTAAGAAAATAAATCCAACACTTACGAGAAAAGTCATCAATGAAGATAACATAATACCAAAAACCACTAAGGGAAGCAACTGACATAGGACCACATAAACCATAATGAATTAACTCTAGGATTTCCTTTGCTCTACATTCACTATTATGAAAAGTACTTTTAATATTCTTACCTAGAGCGCATCCCTTGCAGACACCTTCATGATTTTGTTTCAACTTTAGAAGACCAACCACAACCTTCTCCATAGAAGGTAAAGTTTTGAAATTTAGATGTCCAAAATCTTTTGTGCCACAACTCACTTGAGCTAGAAGAGTCATGAACTAATGCTTGAATAGGACGGGCTGAAAGCCTGTAAAGGCTGTCATGTCACACACCAATCTTTCGAGCTGATTGAATGTTGTTGTTCTTCTTCCATGCTAGAACTTTTCCATCAGCAAATGCAACATGGTAACCCTTGTCTTCTAAAGCAGATATAGAAATCAGAGTTCTCTTAATGTCAGGAACAAAAAGAACATCACTTAAGTGAAGAGGAACTCCAAAATCCAATTGGAAGGAAGTAGAACCGACAACCTTCACAAAATAACTTGCATCATCACCAATAATGACTTGAAGATGAGAATCCTTTTCTTTCAAGTTGAAGAGATGCTCACGATAACTAGTGATATAACGAGATGCTCCACTATCAATCAACCATGTATCACTGTTAGTGGGAACATTGCTAGAAAGTACATAAATAGAACAAAATCCCTCTGAATTTTCACTTGACTCCTTTTGAGGAAAATAATTTTCTACATTTGCAACAGTTGCTTGAGGCGTTGGTCTTGCAATCTCTAGCAAAGTTTTCGAATTTGTCTTATCTGAAGCACTGGATCCTAGAAAGATCCCTTTTCTTTTTCTTGAAGTTAGGTGCTGACTCAAAGTTCTTATCTCTTGATCTTTTGAAATTACCTTTCTTCCCTTTTCCTTTTGAAGTGTGGGCAGCAAGTACATGGTCATCTAAATGATGATTTTTACGTCCATTGCCTCTAGCTTCAAGCCTGCATTCTTCTTAAATGCAATCAGCTCTCAACCTGTCAAATTTAGGAGGATCATCTCTCCCACTGACACCTTGAATGAAGGATTCCCAAGAGTGGGGAAGTCCATTCATGGCAAGCATGACGAAATCCTTATCTGCAAAAGATTCTCTAATAGCACTCAACTGATCCTTTAACTCCGTAATTTTCATTAAGTATGAGACAACTTTTCATTAAGTACGAGACAACTGACTCTCCTCTAGCCATTTTGACATGCAGAAGTTGACATTTCCAAGCTAGAGCTCTACCGGTGTTTTGAATTTATAAAGGTTCTTCAAAGTCTGAAACATCTCTTTGGCTGAATTCAACTTAGAGATAATGGGAACCAGATGATCCTTAACCGAATCAATCAGAATCTTCTTTGCCATGATCTTGTGCTTCCTCCATTGAATTTTCTCAGCATCATCAGAAGGTTCTGCTGGATCAAAATTCACATAAATAAGGTAATTCTCTTCAAGTGCAATCAGAATCCTAAACTTCCATGAAGAGAAGTTCAAAGAGCCATCTAATCTATCTTCAACTTTTAAACCGTTCACCATTGTTGATAGCTGCAAACAATCAACTGAAAGCAGATCAAATAGAACAAGTATAATAATACTTCTGGTTATGGATTGATTCCTTAGACCTGCTCTGATACCATGTTAATGTTTTGAACCAGAATAATATAAATGCAATATACAGAAAATCAGAAAAGCATATGAACAGATGACAATATTGTTTACCCTGGGAAAACCCTCCTACTCAAGGGAAAAACCCAGTCACACCCGAAAATGCATCCTTTATTGAGTTCTTTAGAACAAATACAATGGCCACTTGCTTATGATTGAGCTCTTTGATCAATCAATCAATAAGCCTTTTAATCACTTGAATACACAAAATCATAAAAGAAAAATGTACGCATCTCTCAGATACAAATACCACAGAAAGACTTAGAAGATAATAAAGATCTTATACAGATCGAATGCAACATGATCTCAGAACTCTGTAATAATAAAATCTCCAACACTTATCAAAAATACTGAATAGCTTTTGCTGAAGCAACCCGGTCCGATGATCACTCACAGATCATATAATATGTCTAAGCACTCACAATGCAGAAGAACACAGAACATAATGCAACAGAATAATTCTTTCTTCACAAAAAACAGTCCCGTATATGCTCTCGCACTGATATATATTTTTCAGAAAAGAACAATAAACAGCTCTTCATATGCTGTCGCACACCATAGCCTTTCTCTTGCCGTGAGCAAATGAAGGCAAGGCTTCCTGTAAACTGAAGGGACATCAACGGTGACACAAAGAGTCACACGTTATACACATAACGACAATCATGAACGAAGAGTCATGTAGTCTCAACAACCTGCCAGTAATATGAAGGATGCTCGCACGGTGCCAAGTAAAACAATAACGGTGCTGAGTCACCCAATGTCTAAAATATGATGCCATGTCATCAATTACCTCAAGGGACAGTAAGAGATAGATAAAGACATAACTCGATGCCAATGAACTCACGGAAATGAGGAAAGAGAAAGGAACCGCCACGATACAATGCCATCAGAAATAATCTCACAGACTGGAAATCATATAACACATATTAGTCTCTTGAACCGGAAACAAACATAACTTTGACAGAAGCAAAAGGAATTTAGGACCTCGCAGCAGACCACACAGGTATGAAGATCTCTATCGTGGCTACTTATTTCAACAATTCTTACGTCTCTTTTGATTGTTGTTTTGATTGACTAGCCCCTGGCATGGTTGGTTTTGAGTTCTAGGTCATTGTTGAGACAGTCCTTGTGGTTTGTGCTGGTTTGGTGGTATAGTTTGTTGGAAGTTGCTTCACAATCCTAGAAATCTACCCCTTTTGATGAGCTTGAACTGCTTGTTTCTTAAGTTTCCTTGCGTTTTTAGTTTATTGTTATACTAAGAACTAAACTGGAGGACTATAAAGCATCAGTCATTAGTTTATTGGTACAATCAAATTGCAATCTTATGTAAGATATGTATGAACTGCACTAGGAATCGAGGTTGTAACGTAGATTGTAATGCCATATCTAGCCAGATGAGACTTTGGGTATAATTTACTTTTCTTATTTTGTTCTTAGAGCATTTACAATTATCAAATGTGATTTGATGGAGTAATTTTCTCGTATTGTAAATCGATATTGCATGGAAAGGAGAAGTCCATAATGATCTCATTATGTCCCAATCCAGCCAAGTGAATTTTCCTATGCATCATTGCAGACTATCCGGTTGAAATGTGATCATGCAATATTATAGTGCAACTGATAGTGAATATGAGCATAAAATGCTTGCATTACAGTAAGTTAAGTGGTTAAAAGCTCAACATAATAATATTTCATTCCAAGAAACAATTATGCCCTTGAATTGCGTCACTTAAAAAAAAATTATGGCTAACAAACACAGTTTGCAGTTTTCCATAGACTGCTTCAGTTCCATGCAATCTTATGGGATTGTTTTGCAAGTACTACAAGGATTGCTTGATTCCTGCAAGGAAAGTAAGAATTTGCTTTTATTTTTCAATAAAATAAAAAACAAGAATTTGCTTTAATTCTTATTCCCAAGCTGAGTTTTCGTTACGTTTATTCGTTACGTTTATTGTACTTAAAACTGGAACCTTGACTCGTCAAACTACTTTGTACTTGTTGTTAGATATGGCTGGAGAAGAGGCTATGCGTATAACTGTACACAACTAGTTTATTGAGTAATAATACAACATACACTAGCTCTTGGTCAAGCTTGCTCTAGAGTATACCCCTTGATTTTTGGTGTACAGCAAAACAAAACAAGATAATGCATTGGTCATCTCCTTTAGCTCCCGAGTAATGTGCAAGATATCATTGGGGCTAATCTGCACTTGTATATATCCGCTACAAATCAGTTAGGGATTGGAAATGGTATATGGGGACAGAAACTCCTATCCATGCCTGCTAGGAGATCAATGTGTTCCACCTTGAAGCAAACACGGCTTATTGATTGTGCAGTTCTGCCAAGAAAACCAATGAAGTAAGGTTACCATTAGTGACAATAGCATGGCAACATGATTAGAAATGATTCAGAGGCACTAGTCCTTCACGAGTTTAGGTTTTATATTTTTATGGGAGCATTTGCTACTTGTGAGTTTAAGGAGTTCATGTTGCACAGATTTGTTTTCAACCAACAAGTTTGAATTGCTAGAATTAGTCTTGGTGGCGGGCTCTTGGGAGGGAACCATAGTGCAAGAATGGGTACAATTTATACGATCCAATAGTACAGTCATACATCCATCCTCGAGATGATAGGATTTGTATACTTTTAAGTCTCACCAAAGCTTGGAAATGCAGAGGCTTGACCTGCTATGAAGCCATTCTTAGAACTCTTATTTGGGCATTAGACCCTTATTCTGCATAGAGACCTTTGAACTGGAGAGGGAAGGTTCATATGGGGTAAGGCAGATTGAAGAGTCCGTTTTAAGGTCCAGAAGTTTTTCATAAGCTTCTTACATACTGGTACAATAGTTCATTTCTCATGTTAATTGTTACTTGGTTAGACTCTGGAGAGATTGTGTAGGGTTCAAGCATAAGGTTGAGTGCTAGTACAACAAACTTGTATCTCACCCAAGATTGTTGAAATTTGAGCTAGGCTATGAAGTTCTCTGCCTCATCTGGAAAACCTGCTCGACCAGGAAGGTTAACCATGCAGCAACAGTGCTCTATGGAAGGTCAGGTTTAATAATCTTCATTTATACTGATAAAAAACTTCCACTAGGTTAGAAAATCTTAATTTATTCTGATTAAAATCTTCCTACCCGCATTGACTAAGCTTCCATGGCAGCTTACAGACAAAATACCGACAGAGGTGATATAGTCTGCTTTCATGCTAAAATTTTGCATTTGATAAAAAAGTTAGTAAATCTCTTACTATAGCCATGCGTTAGGTATCCCATTGCTAGACAATATCTTGTCTATGCATTTTGTTGAATAGTTTATGTGCACACAGCTGTAGTTAGCATGCATGTCTATAAGAGCATTACTCACTGCAATACTAAAACGCAGTCCCCTTCTGATAATGTCTTCATGTGCCTTCTAACCTTGATGAAGAGCTCCCCCACATTGGCACAAGCTGGGAGAAGACTGGTAAATGTTTCCAAATTTGGCCTCAAGCTCCTGTTTTGCACTCGTACAAATGTTTTAAGAGCTTTGTCGAAACAGCCATACTAAGATTATCCTGAGATCATCATAGCTCATGAGACGAAGTCTTCATCAGGCATTTTGTGAAACAGCTTCTCTGCATCATCAAGAAAGTGTTTTTGTGCAAATCAGGAAATCAGTGCGTTCTGTGAAGCCAAGTTTCTTTCAGAATATGACTGAAGTATCTTCTGGGCCTAATCAGCATGCCCATTCTATGCATATTTTGCAATCATCACATTCCAGGAAACCATATTTCTTATTACACAAACACAAATTCTTTATTAAAATTCCAGCACAGATTACATATTCTACAGTCTTTCAAACAGCAATAAAACTTTGTTTTTTATAGAGCTCACATCCCCTTACAATAAGCTGTAACATGCAGCTAATAAAAGGAGAGACAACTATTAAAAGTATTTCTCAACATGCACATCATCATGTATCATTCTCTCAACTTGATCACTGGGAGATAAATGGTGATTGGCAGTTAAATGTTGATGGAAATAATGCTAAACTGTTATTTAAATATGTGAAGTTTAAACTATCTCTGAACTAATTGTTTAAACTGCATGGCAGTCAACATGTGTAAATGGATGAGGATTTCCTACTACTATGGCAGAACTGGAGTGAACGTTGTGCATGGCCAATCTTTAATTGGTCAAACTGGACGATCAGTTAGTTCAACATTAGTTACCAACATACTTCCCCTTTATGTTGAGACTCACAATTTAATCTCAAAACATTGAGAACCGGATCTTTGCAACTCGATGCGTTCCTGTGAGCACAAGGTAACTCAATGTGGCAAAATTCAAACCTTTGTAACTCACTGTGCAACATTTCCATCCAACTACTCTTGTGGATGTCAACCACTCATTTACTCATCTCTCTCCCCCATGAGAGATTACAAGGTTTGGTCATCTCGTCCTTTCTCTAACATAGAGAAGACTTACGAGTCATGACTCTTCAATATGTCAATCATAGCTAGCAGCTATCGATTGCTTAACTCAAAACATCCAAACTTTGTTTGACCGTTATCTTTTTTGACATGCAAACACTTAGGCTTGTACAACCTTTTCAACATCTTTGTTACCCTTTGCTAGCAGGATCTATCGATCCATCCATAATTAATTTACAAACAACCTTTCTTAGATTGTTCATTCATCTTTTTGTTCCAATACGACTCTTCTGAGCGACTCTTCAACCCACAAATTGAACAAGGGTGAAGATTGCAACACATCTCTGCTTGATGTCCTTCCCTGTGACAATGCAAACATTGCATTCTTTGAGATTATTTGCAAGAACCTATAACACTAGCAACATCAGATCTGTCTTTCTTTCTATATCAAAGACCTTCATCCTTTGGCCTCATAATTGGTTGAATGGGCTCTCTTTTTCCTTGCCCATGTTTTCCTAAACCTTTGCCGTGACAACCCATTTTCTTCATGATCTTGAAACCAGCATTGACTTCAAAGCATCCTTTGATATTAGCACCTGTACAATTTGGAGATTCACACATATCCTTACCTTCAATGTGACTATCTTTACCCTGGAAAAAAATTAGGTACGTCATTCTTATCAATTGAAGGGCACAAATCACTTGTATCGCATGTGACATCACACACTAAAGACTTCAACTTAAGGCTATAATTCTCTTTTTCCAACAACTTCAACTGTTTTTCCAAATCTTTATTCTTTTTTTTTTGACTTCATCAAACAACTTTAAGCTTTCCTTCAATTTTCTATTTTCCATTTTATCTTTCTCCAATTGTTTTTGAAGAACATCATTTTCACATGAACTTTCATAGATATCTTTTCCTAACTACCTTATCCTCTCTATCATTTCTGAATTACACTTTTTTGTTTTAATCAATTCTTCTTTAAAAATATCCTTCTCACACATTAAACTTACATTTTCTTTCTTAACCTTTTTCACCAATCTTCGCCATTGAAAATACAATTCAAACTCACGTTACTTATATGATTGATTGTGATTCACACACCTTCGTCTTTTATTCCGCAATTTCTTCACACTTGGTTTGCCTTCTACAAACTACTGTCTCAACTACAGATCTCTAATTCCTTCTATTGCGACTTTACTTCACACTCCCAATTTTCTGCATGAACTCTCAATTTCCTTCATGGCAACATTTACAAGAACAAAAATACTCAGGTCTCTCCTTGCATGTCAGCCTGAGAAATTCATAACACTATGGCTTTGTTTTTTTCCACGGTCTCTTCCAATGAACAATGACTTCCTTTATTTCTGCAATCTTCCTTTGTGCATGCACTTAGTTGATCTCTCTGGATCTCTAGGTTCTACATTCTTCAATTCTTGAATCTGCAGCTACTTCTTTTCCTTGGCTTTATTGGCGACAACCTCTTGGATAGGTAATGATTCCTCCGATAGCTCCAAACACAGTAGTGGGCGGATCTTTAATGACATTGATCATTTCTTTCCTTTCACAAATAAAAAACAGCGATTGCCCTCTTCATTTTGTGATATTTTCACTCTAGGGGTTTGTTGTTGCAACTTGCACTTCTTTTATTTTCCAGCAGCTGCATATGAAACCCTCGATACCCTTGCTAGAACATGTTCTTTTTGTTGATCTATTTTTAAACACAATTCTGTAGCCTGTTTTTTGGCAATGATTCCTCCTTTAATTTGTTTTCACCTTTACTTGGAGGTGACTTAAACTGTGGTCTTTTATTGCAGCAAGAAAATTTAACAGGAACTTTTTCTCAAATCAACGACTTTTTCCAGATCTGCTATCTTCCCTTTGAATTTTGTGGCTAAGTTTCTTTTATACGATCACAATAGCAGCACTCTAATGAAAACCCGCGATCCCCTATTCCTAGCAATCACCATGATAGTCTTATGCCCAAGATCTTTTCCTCACGCTCTGATACCAAATGTAGATTTCTGCAACAACCCTACCTCTGAACCAGCTGATTAAATGAACAAGATAGCAGAGAAAACAAAATAACAGCAATAAAAAACAGTGACAAAATAATCAATCAACTCATTGATCAGACATGAAAAAAGAATTGAACTCTCATGTCCAGAATCCCCTGTTTTATTACTAAAATGAAAAATGATACATGTAAGTGTTTATTTGAGCTTTGTCATAAGATAAAAATAAATGACTAGGAGGATTCTCATCACCTTCTTGAACATAATGAATAATATCTCAAAAGTATTCTCTATGTTAGGGAAAGGATGAGAATACTAGGCCTTTAATCTCTCACAAGGGAGAGAGAGTTGTAAATGAGTAGTTGACATCTATAAGGCTAGTTGGATGGAAATGTTGCACAATAAGTTGCAAAGGTTTAGATTTTGTCACATTAAGTTATCTTGTACTAATAGAGTCAGTCACATCGCGTTGCAAAGATCCAGTTCTCAAAGTTTTGAGATTAAATTGAGTCTCAACATCAAGGGTAGTATGTTGGTGAATGATGCTGAACTAACTGATCATCCAGTTAGTTCAGCATCTGTTACTAACAATACCTGGACCTCCTTGCCCTTAATTAGGACAGCCAAGACAGTGCATGCTTGGAGAACAATGGCAGAAGTCACCGAATTGGGCCTTATACCTGCCTGCACATTTCTCTAAACAGTTTCACAGACTCGTGAAAACAACCATTCTGAGCATTCCCCGATAAAATTGCATTCCAGGATACCTCATTTCGCTCTAGCATACTTTGAAACAGTTCCCAAGCCTCTTCAACACACAAATATGTAAATACACTACAATCAAACCATTCCACGAGTCGTCTTTTTGGTTAGCCATTTTCTCAAACATATCTTTATTTATTATCCCTACTCCTTGATTTGGCATACATGTCTACCAGAGAATTCCCAATAAAATCATATCTGAAACGAACTTCTATCTCTTCACGAATGCCCTTGCTCCATTTCAGAGCTCTCAAATTCAAATAGGCCGGCAGAATCCTGGCAAATGATCTTCAGGCTTCAATCCTCACCTCTGCATTGTGTAAAACAATGCCAAGGCCTCCTCTCCACACCCTCATCTAGTATAACCTTCAATCATTGCAGTTCACGAGACCAAATTTGGCTCAGGGATTTTATCAAACATATTAATGCATCTCCTAGAGAAACCAACTTAACATACATCACCATCATTTTAGTCCTTATGAAGCTATCTGCGATAAACCTAGTTAAAATCAAAGAGACATTGGTATTTATGTAATTGGTTTAAAATTGTCTGTGTATGTTTTCTTCCAACTCTCTAACTGATTTCATCAGTAGATATTCTTGTGTTTCTATTGGTTTGAAAAGAAAGTGACTCTGATTATGACAGTTTTAAAGTGTGTTACAGAAGTGGCATTTGCATTGGTGTGGCATCTGTATCTTCGGATAAATAAATAGTCATGTTGGCATCGTATTTTTATTTAATATATGTTGAATAAAAAATAAATTACAAGGAGAAGGTGGCCAACAAAATATCTGAGGAAGAAAATGGCACTGTTTTGCCCGTAAAACATATTTAATCAAATGGTTACATGTATAAACCATTTTTAGTTTTATAGAATAGTTTAATGTTCTAATCATTTGTTTACGTAATATTTTATGTAGTTTTAGTTGATTTCTCTTTAATTACCTGCAGCAACTAAGGTGGGAGTGAATCAGATGCTGAATGACAATTGGTTAACCAAATAAATTTCTATATATTTTAAAGAAATATTAATAATTTCGACTTGGCTCAATCAGGATTTTTTTTTTGGCTATTCGTGTCGTATTGCTCTCAAATTAGGATCCTTCAGTTTTTTCCATTTACTGGGGCATTCTTTAAGGTGCTATGTTTGCGAGTGAGTTCACCTTTTTAATTACCCATTTATTTTATAACCTTTCAATGGCTCCCCCACACAAGCATCTTTGAAAGTTTGTTCCCAACGTATTTTATAAGGTACATTGTTTAAGACGTCTCTCGATGTTATTCTTCCTATTCTTTAATTTAAATAATGCTTCTTGAGGGCTTGAAAGTTTTATTTTGGTAGGGTTTGTGGGAAGTGTTTGCATGAAGACATGCTTACAAAATGGGTAAACAAGGCTTGCATAAGATTTGTCTTGACGTTGTGCAAAACTTTACCAAAGGTTTTTGCATGTGCGCTTTACCAAAGCTAACCATCTTGAAGCCATTCTCAGCTATTTCCCATGGTTTTCTTGTAACTCTTTGTTGGTGCTCAAACCTCATACTTGGGACTTTGGATTCCTATTTGAATTAAGTTCCTTGGGATACCATTGCCTTGCTAGAATACTTGAGCTAGCTAGCTTTCTTAGGCATCATGGTTTGTGTTGAAAGAATGGTTCTATTTAGTGTCTTTTGCGGTGGCTCTGTGTTCTGTTTGTTTTCTCTGTATTTGACTTAACCAATTTTTTTTGAACTTCCAACACCAAATTGACAATCGTCCTCATGTCCTCATGTGTTGAGTTCTTACATCATTTAAGTTACTTGTCAAGTTGAAATCATCAACTTGACTTTGTATTTGCAAAATATTGGTGTTATTTTTTTTTTGTTTCTAGTTTGACTTGGTCTAGTTGAAATAATCGGATTAAGCAATCAGTTCAAGCTAGAAGAAATCATTTTACAAGAATATTTATAATTTTATTGAGCACGACGTGACAAATTTTTTAGGTTGAAGTTTATTTTTGTTTTGGATATTTTAATTTTACATTTTTTTGAAAGGTGGGAGAAAACCAAATTGACGAAGTGCTTCTTGGAGGAAACTTGTTATCATGAAATGTCATCATGCCAAGATATTTTAAACTAGGCATGAGTTGTTTGGAGGATTGGTAGAATGCCTCAAAAAAGGAAAAGGAAAGATCTTTCTATAGTCCACGATACCAACCATGTTTTTTTGAATCAATATATGGTGATAGTAATATGGGACTCTCGTACTCCTTGATGGAGGCACTTAATTATGCTACAAATGAGATGTAAATCCCCTACCCTGGGCATTGAACTTGTGACCTCTTTCAAGAGCACAAGTTCTCTACCACTAGGCCAACTCAGGCTATACAAGAATACAATACGCACAACCAATTTCAAAGTTGTCTCATAAAATACACTGAGAACAACCAATATCCTCAAGATTTGTTGTTTCTTCCTTGTTAGAACCAAAATGGAGGTCTTAAAAAAACACATGACTATTAATCAAAGTGAAATGTAAAAATTGTTTTTGTTAGAAATTATAGTTGGAAATGCTTTGGCTAGTACATATGCAAAATGGGGAAGGGCAAATAAGGCATGTGGGCTATTTGACAAATTAATGCAGTGATTGTAAGATATCTAATAAAATTGATTTGTTCAACAAGTTTTCAAAGATAATGTAATTGGTAGGTCATATGCAAGGGCATGTAAAGGACAAAGTAAGAGAAACATGAGATTAAATGTATATTTCTACACAATGTTTATAATATTTTTGATGAGGAAGGATAAAAGGCAATCTCATAAATAGTAGATTATCTATATTGGCATGGTTGGTAGTACTGTCATTTGGAGATTTTCAACAAACAACTCATGATGGATAATCAAGTGTTTCATATGCCTTTTATCTCTTCATAAAATAGCGACACAAGAAGAATCTAGAAGTTAGTGAGCTTGGACAATTTTGAAATTACAGTATGTAACATACACCAAACATCAAATATATAATGTGCCACTAACACAAACCTTTTCGAAGAGAATTGTTTCACCAAACATCAAATATATAATGTGCCACTAACACAAACCTTTTCGAAGAGAATTGTTTCAAACATATTTGTTTAAGAAGAAAGAGGTGGTATGAATAATCTCTAATGTCACTTCATTTGGTTCAAATGAACAAAAAATGTGTAGGATGTGTCCAAGATACATTAAGGTATTGAGTAATATATTTAAATCCAATGAACCAAAAATATGTGAATGGAACACTCCAGAAATCTTGGTTCTGTCTCTCAAAAAGCCTTAAAGACTCCTGCTACTCCTTTTCAACAACTTGATCAATCTTCTCATCCACTTCAACACTATCATCCTTCTCTACTAGTCCATCAACAACACTAACTTTATCAACAATATCAACCTTCATGCATTCTTCTTCTTCTATCACCATCACCTCAACCTGTTCAACTCCAACCTTTCTATTCCATTCATCTTCAATGGCTGCATATAGTATCCACCATTATACTTTTCCATCATTGACTACTATCCTTGCATCTATATCTTCTCCTTTGTCTTCCTTTGCTTGTTCATTACCCCTTTCCATCAGGGGTTCTTGTGTCTTCATATTTGGTTCAAATGCTTTCATTTGCATTCTCTTTTGCATCATCCTTTGAATAGGCCATACAATTCTCTTCTTAACTGTCAAATGCCTACTTTTTTGCTGTATCTCAATGCTTCTTTCGAATTCCTCTATGGCTTGCCTTATTTCTCTTATCTCTTCCTTAAATTCTATTTGCCTTGCTCTCTTTTTCCTCTTTCCTCTTCCTTTCTTCTTCTATTTTCTTGTCCTTTCCCTAGTGGTTCTTTGTTCTCTGCTTCTTCTTGTTTGGTTCGTTGTTCTTTTTGTTGTTCCCCCGACCATTGTTTGGTGGTCCCCTGGTTTCTTTCTTTTTGGCTGTTTGTTTCCTGTTGGTCTTCCGTTGGACATTAATAAATTTATCTTATCTTATCTTATGAACCCTCCACCTACAAGTACCTTCTCAACAAATCCATCTTTTCAAGCAAGTCCCTTTAATCTTGCTTCCACTTTGCCTTTGCCTCACCTAGGTCTCTTCTCCTCTCTACCTAGTCTTTTGGCAACCAAGTTTTCCTCTCAACTTGCACAAACACAAACTCACAACCAAAAAAATCTCCTTTGTCCAGACCTTCTGAGCTCAAATACCACTTTGATGCAATGGCAAGGGCTCACCCTCAACAACTTGTAGACATATCAATGCCTAGTAGGCATACTTCACAACAATGGTTTCAAAACCCTTCCTTGACCAAGTAGGTAACCCTACCAAACACTTCCCTCACATGACCAACTACTTGACAACTCACTACTTCATAATGAACAAGGACTTTCATATGGTTTGTTTCAAAATTCCTCCATCATCATTACACCTTGCAAACTCCATACTTCCCCTTCATAAGAACACCTTGCCCTATAGGTTATAAATGGCAAATAAGGTCTTTAATGTTCACAAGATCCAACAAAACTTCAGAGACATCTCAGAACAACCAAATACATCATTGACATATCCTCGGTGGCTCTCAAAACCCCTATCTTCATCAACTATTGTACCCTTCCCAAAATCAGGCCTATTGTCTACTAGCCCTCACTAGTGACAAAATGAAGCACAACTTCTTACAACCAAATCAAGTCCACAAACTAAATAGAATTTAGACACCCTTTATGGCCTCCTAAAACATATCTCATAATCTCCCTAGGTTCCTGTTGACCATTTTTGGTCCCCATCAGTTTCAGATCACATGGCCGAGTTGTTGCAAGGGTTGAAAGGATGGAGAAATCAAGGTAAAATCCTAAGGCTTCCAAATCTTTTGAATTCCTCATGCCTTAGTCATTTTTATCAAAAATCAGGATTTCGGGCTATTGTTAGGAATATGTTTTGGATTTTGAAGTTTCTTCCGAAAGTCTTTTTAGAATCCAAAGGCACTGATTGAAGAAAAGAGAAGAAGCAAAGGAAAAGTAGAGTGTTGGCTTTTTCGAGATTTCGCAGCAATGCAGAAACCGTCGTCGGGTCCCGAGAGTACTTCTTGCAGTGGTGTCATATTCTGACACTTATGTTGGAACAACTTACTATGAGCAGTGCGAGCTTACTTTTCATCCAAGGTGAAGAGCGTTAATTGTTTATGAGGGGGCGTAGGAATCCGAAACTCAAGGTGGAAGTCGGCGAGTGTCTTGTCGATGAAGCTCATCGACATAATTTATACTGTTAGAGTTAATAAATTTGTGCTGCTCGATAGTGTTGGTTTCGCCTGTTGAGAAATTTATGCCTCATACTTACTGGTAAAGCTTTGTCATGAAGCCGAAAGTGGAAGAGGCCATGTGGTACTCAGGTGGGAGCTTTGGGCGAAGGGAAAAAGAATTCGAAGAAAAATGTCAGCCATGTTGCCAAGTGGCAGACGTGCGCTTAACAGTAGAAGAAGCTCGCATAGCTTATGCAACGAGGAGGGCCCACAATAGAGAAAGTGTCTCAGAGGCCACGTGGTGCTTGGGCGTGAGATTTGAGCATAGACGAAAAGGAACCCAAGTGAACTAAGTGCCATGTTGCCAAGTGGCAAACACGCGCTCGAGTTAAGGTCTAAGACTTCAAGCGAGTGCATGTCTCTGTGGACACGTGATGCCTGCATGAGAGTTCAGAACGAAGGCTGACATAACAAAATTAATGCTCAACTATCTCCAGTGACCGTCCTCTACTGTCGATCATTTCTAGACGACACCATTACTTTTATAAGTCTTGTCCCGATCTTTCCAACTGTTTTTATGAACTTTCTTCCTACTTGCAATATCTCTTGAAAGATCTACATGTCATTTGGGCACAAATCAAAGACTAAAAGGCCTCAGTTATTGCTGAGATGACTTTGTTGCAGGGCATTCATTTATGTGGCCGCTCTTTTGGTCATTTCAGAGTTTGATTTGTAGGCGGTGATCAAATTTCTTGATGATTCTTTTGTAACTCAACTCTAATTGAGGGTTTGAACTTCATGTAAAATCTGAGTTATGCTTGAACCCTACAAAAGAAAACTTTGTACATTTTGCAGATATCTCTTTTTTTGACCTTTTCACAGATTTCTGTTTTGAAAATGCTTTTGCCTTGTTTCAATATAAATTGATGTTGTCTTACCTATTTCCAATCCAAATAGCTTGATTAGTCTTTCTGCCTTATTATTTGGGCACATTTTATCATCTGCAGCTTTTTGGATTATGTCAATCTTAGTTAATCTTGTTAAGTGAATATATGTATTCCTTACCTGATTGTATTGATTCTTGACTTTCATTATTGTGCTAAGGTTGATAAATACAAGAAGTAGTGTAGTTTTGTGAGTTTTGTTGAAGTTAAGTGCATTCATTAGAAATAGTAGATCAAATATTCAATCTGGTGTATCACCTCTTTTCCCTTTCTATATTTTTCTTTCATGCAATCTTTCTCCCTTTCCTTCAAAAGTAGTAGTTAGTTAGATGCACCCCGATTGTAAAGGAAGCCGACCTTCTCCGGACACCCAATCTCATTAAGCAAGTCCCACATTGAGAGTTTATTTTCATGTTTTACAAGGTTTTCTAGGTCGCTAACCACCATCTAGGAAAGGGTGCAAACTTTTGTGACAACAGTTCCTCTGGACCAACTCATCAAAATAGGGACTTACAAGGCCAATTAGGTCACTTTTTCAAAGGAAATTATTGACTAAACTCCTAATAATTTCAAACACTACTCAAACATTCTCCATGTGTCCCAAATGGCCTAAATCAACAAATTTTAGGATCAAAAGCACTCACTAATTCATCACATTACAAAACCCTCAATTTGGTCACTTTCTAGGAGGGTTTGGTACAAATTTGGTATCCACACCTTTTACAACTTTGTCACTGCTTCAAAGTCCTCATACCAGGGCCACACAACCTCACCAACACTCACCATACCATCACTTCCATGATTGCATCAATTCATACTCCAAAATTAGACTTTTGAGTAATTTTACCAATTTGATACACCATAGAATAGACCTAGGGCATCATGGAAACATAAGAAAACTGCATGATCTCAATCTAAGACTTGGAATATGGGAATACACCTTAAAACAAACCACCTCATAGGTTTTAGTCCCTATCCACTAGGGAATGAAAGATATGCAATTTTCTAGTCACTGGTTACCCTAGCCTGTTTTAGACCCGTTTTAAGTAAACTTGCTATATCTCTCTTCCTACTCAACGAAATGGTGTCTAATCACTTTCATATGATAGTAGACTCATGATAGCATCAATTACAATAAATTTCAAATCATATTCAATCCAAATTTGCAAGAGTAGAATGACTGAAACGAGGAAGACACAAAGAGTTACAAAATATTACATTATTTTTCATTGCTTTCTCATCCCCAAACTTTCCAAACTCCAACTCTCTACCAGACAATAATGGAAGTATGTTTAAAGAAACATTACAAACTAGTATGATCAGTTACAAGTGATCAAAACTGTCTCTTGACCTTGATTTGATGACAACATTTTTGCTTTTTTTGCAATGTGACAACTTTTAACAACTTAAACAACTGTATGCAACTTTTGCATTTTTGACCCTTTTACATGTCAAATGGCCTTATTAAATCAAATTAACACCCAAACTTGCCTAAACATAACCTTATACCTATTATGACAAATTTGACCAATTGGTTGGAAGAAAAGTTGCTTGACAACGTTTCTTGCAACTTGACAACTCTTTACAAAATATGACTATATGATCCCAATAGAATTCCCTTACATCATGGATGGTCAATCATGACCTCACTACAATGCCAAAATGAATTAAAACATTAAAACTCATTATTTGACCACATTTGACAAGTAGGGCTAGGTGCCCTTGCACTAGTGTGGGCCTCACAAGTGAGTAACACAACTTCGTCCCTCTTCATACAAGCACATCATACAGAATCAATACAAAACAACATAAGCATAGCAGTAGCTAAAATATCTGTAACACATAAACATGTAAGTAATCATCATCCTCATATATCATAATGAAACATATACGCTGATTTTATAACATAAACATGTCCATCACATCATATAACCTCAATATCATCAAATATCTATTGTAACAATATCATTAATCCCATAAAGCATAATGCACATAAAACTAATGAGTCCATTAGCGTAGCACATAAGATAGTACACAAAATCATAAGAACTCAAGAGCACTTTTAGTTTTGAAACCAAAAACATCATTTATAAACATATGAATGCATCCATACATCATCATATAACGTCATGGCACCTATTGGCATATAAATCATGTTGGAAAGATTTAGGTAAGGGACTGAGGGGTTGGGGAATAAGTACCTCAGACAATTCACACTTTTGCCCTATCAATCTCAAACTTATACTCTAATGTCTACCGATACTGATATCTATTCTGTCTTCTACCGATAACTGCTGTAATATGAACTGATAACTTGAAAATTAACAAACATGTAACACAAACATTCAGACACTTAACACCATATTTTGGTATCATAGAAAACCCTTGGTAAGAGGGAAAACCTGCGGTGGGGATGGAACCCACAACTTATCATTGCAATAATAAGGTGCCCAATTAAGAACTTACAAAAGCACTGTTAAATGGTACCCAACTATGAGTTTTACCTAGAGACCTGTTAAAGTCTTATACCCTGTTAGGAGTAACATGGTTAGAGGATTTTATCCCACTTAACAATGTTCACCCTGTTAAAAGATTTGCAATAAGTTCCTGAATAGAACTTCTAAGTCCAGGTAGAGACTACCCGATTAAGGGATTTCACAATCTTGTTGCTAAAATGTTAGGAGTGAATCAACAAGAAATTTGACTTGTGAATGCTTTCTCCTAAATCTTGTCAGATCTCGTTCTGCTCTGTTCCTTTATGATTTACACTTCACTTGTCTTCATCGATACTTGTTCATACTCTATGTTGTCGCTTCACTATATCTTCTCCATACTATATCCCCCNTCCAGGTAGAGACTACCCGATTAAGGGATTTCACAATCTTGTTGCTAAAATGTTAGGAGTGAATCAACAAGAAATTTGACTTGTGAATGCTTTCTACTAAATCTTGTCAGATCTCGTTCTGCTCTGTTCCTTTATGATTTACACTTCACTTGTCTTCATCGATACTTGTTCATACTCTATGTTGTCGCTTCACTATATCTTCTCCATACTATATCCCCCTCTGTTTGATCTCCTTTTAATGTATTGTCTTAACCTAATCCGTTTGTCCTATATCTGACCTTATTAGGGTTTCTCAATTCTTGCATAGGCCGATGTGATAGTAGGATGTCATCCTTGATTCTAGTCTTCTCTTTTCCTTTCGCCGATAAAAATTTTCGATAAAGTTTGTCGATAGTCATAACCCTTTTTTCGATAAACTAATATTTTCCAATAGTACTCTATACTTGATGTTAGTTTCCAACAATGAAAATCTTATCAAAATAATCCATTAGCTTGTATAGGATTTCGTCAAGTAACAATCTCCCCCTTTGACATTGATGGCAAAACCTTTCTAGCATCATTCTTCTTACTGATTTGCATTTGATGTGTTGCTCCCCCTTTTCCTGTACTCTCTTCATTAATCCCATTCTCATTATCACTCTTTCTTTACTCTCTACTCTTTATCACTCCCTTCTTCACTCATCTCCCCCTATTTCTTTATCACTCCCCTTTGATAGCAATGTCAAAGGCATAAAAAATGTGGCTGCTGTGATATTTAGCTATTTATAGCTCCTTTTGTCTGTATTTTTCCCAAAATTGTGTTCCATTGCTCTTGTAGGTGATTAGTCGCTGTGATATGACTTCATATTTATCATCTTGTTGGTAATACTTCTTTATCATTCTTGTCTATTGTGCTCAGTAGGTTAGATGTAGCTTGTATCTGTTTCTGCATCATATCCATAAGTATACTTATAATACATGATTCCTCAATTGATATGTTATTACCTATAAGTAGCTTCTTTGTGATGTTAGTCGCTTTAGTTAATGTCTCCTTCATATCCTCCAATCTCTCCGATAATAATTCTGTAACTTCTGTCATTTTAGGTATGCTTCTGTCAGTGAATGATCTGTACTGTATTTTTCCTATGAGTTCTTCTTTAAGATTCCGATTGCTTCCGGTTGTGTCCACAAATGTTCTTAACTATGTTGTAACTGATTCATTTTCATCAACAGTGATTGTCGGTAGTAATCTTGAAAATGTTTCAATTATTCTCTTCATGATTTTGTTCTTCTGTTTCTCCCTTAACTGTTTCTCTATAGCTATCTTTTCTCTGTATTTCTCTACATATAATAACTTTTCCTTGTAATGTAACTTATTTGGATCTTTCTTCAAAATTATAAAGCCAGGTCTTTCTTCTAAGTCTTCGATTTATTCGCTTTCTGATTCTCTGTTTCTCTTCCCTAGTGTTGTTGTAATCATTTTCATACTTTGTAAAGTTCTTGCAACGTGTTCTTCCTCATTTTCTGTTATCTCACTGCTAGTAGGTACTATATTGGTAGATTGTTTTTCCTATTCTGTTCCAGTGTATTCATTTGTATTCTCTAGTGTAAGTTGTTCCTCAAGATATTCATCTTCCTCAGTACTTGTATCATCATCAAATTCATCCTGTATTTCAATAGGTTGATCTTTTTGTCCTTCAAATCTTGTCGGGGTGTCTTCTCTTTCTGTAGTAAAAATCATGTTCCATTTCTGTAATGCATCTTCTTCTACTTCTTTCTGTAATCCTGCTAGTAATTTGTCTGTTATGCTCTTCTTAAGAAATTTGTTTTCATACTTTGTCATCAATAACTCAATTTCTTCTACACTTGTACCTCTGACAATTCACACTTTTTCCCTATCAATTTCAAACTTATACTCTAATGTCTACTGATACCAATATCTGTTATGTCTTCTACCGATAACTGTTGTAATATTAACCGATAACTGATAACTTGAAAATTAACAAACATGTAACACAAACATTCAGACACTTAACACCATAGTTTGGTATCATAGAAAACCCTTGGTAAGAGGGAAAACCTGCGGTAGGGATGGAACCCACAACTTATCATTGCAATAATAAGGTGCCTGGTTAAGATCTTACAAAAGTACTGTTAAATGCTACCCAATTATGAGATTTACCTAGAGACTTGTTAAAGTCTTATATCCTGTTAGGAGTAACATGGTTAGAGGATTTTATTCCACTTATATAGTGTTCACCTTGTTAAAGGATTTACAATAAGTTCCTGAATAGAACTTCTAAGTCCAGTTAGAGACTACCCGATTAAGGGATTTCACATTCTTGTTGCTAAACTGTTAGGAATAAATCAACAAGAAATTTGACTTGTGAATGCTTTGTCCTAAAGCTTTTCAGATTGCGTTCTGCTATGTTCCTTTTCTGATTTACACTTCACTTGTCTTCACCAATACTTGTTCATACTTTGCGCTATTGCTTCACTATATATTCTCCATACTATATCTCCCTCTGATCCCCTTTTAATGTATTGTCTTGACCTAATCCATCTGTCCTATATCTGACCTATATACGACCTAATTAGGGTTTCTCGATTCTTTCATAGGCCGATGTGATAGTAGGATGTCATCCTTGATTCTAGTCTTCTCTTTTCCTTTCGCCGATAAAACTTTCCGATAAAGTTTTTCGATAGTCATAACCTTTCTACCGATAAACTAATCTTTTCCAATAGTACTCTATACTTGATGTTAGTTTCCAACAATGAAAACCTTATCAAAATAATTCATTAGCTTGTAGAGGATTTTGTCAAGTAATAATCTCCCCCTTTGGCATTGATGGAAAAACCTTTCTAGCATCATACTTCTTACTGTTTTGCATTTGATGTGTTGCTCCCCCTTTTCCCGTACTCTCTTCATTACTCCCATTCTCATTATCACTCTTTCTTTACTCTCTACTCTTTATCACTCCCTTCTTCACTCATCTCCCCCTATTTCTTTATCACTCCCCCTTTGATAGCAATGTTAAAGGCGTAAAAAAATGTAATTGCTGTGGTATTTAGCTATTTATAGCTCCTTTTGTCTGTATTTTCCCCCAAATTGTATTCCATTGCTCATGTAGGTGATTAGTCGCTGTGATATGAATCTTCATATTTATCATCCCATCGGTAATATCTTCTTTATCATTCTTATCTATTGTGCTCAGCAGGTTAGATGTAGCTTGTTTATGTTTTTGCATCATATCCATAAGTATACTTATCATACATGATTCCTTAATTGATATATTATTACCTATAAGTAGCGTCTTTGTGATGTTAGTCGCTTTAGTTAATTTCTCCTTCATATCCTCCATTCTCTCCGATAATAATTCTGTAACTTCTGTCATTTTAGGTATGCTTATGTCAGTGAATGATCTGTACTGTATTTTTCCTACGAGTTCTACTTTAAGATTTTGATTTCTTCTGGTTGTATCCACAAATGTTCTTAACTATGCTGTAACCGATTCATTTTCATCAACAATGATTGTCGATAGTAAGCTTGAAAATGTTTCAATTATTATCTTGATTTTGTTCTTTTGTTTCTCCCTTAACTGTTTCTCTATAGTTGTCTTTTCTATGTATTTCTCCACATATAATAGCTTTTCCTTGTAATGTAACTTATTTGGATCTTTCTTCAAAATTGTAAAGTCAGGTCTTTCATCTAAGTCTTCGATTTATTCGCTTTTTGAATCTCTATTTCTCTTCTCTAGTGCTATTGGAATCATTGTCATACTTTGTAAAGTTCTTGCAACTTGTTCTTCCTCATTTTCTGTTATCTCATTGATAGCAAGTGCTATATCGGTAGTATGTGTTTCCTATTCTGTTCTAGTGTTCATTTGTATTCTCTAGTGTAAGTTGTCCCTCAAGATATTCATCTTCCTCAATACTTGTATCATCATCAGATTCATCTTGTATTTCAATAGGTTGATCTTTTTGTCCTCCTTCAAATCTTGTCGGGGTGTCTTCTCTTTCTGTAGTAAAAATCATGTTCCATTTTTGTAATGCATCTTCTTCTACTTCTTTCTGTAACCCTGCTAGTAATTTATCTGTACTGCTCTTCTTAAGAAATCTATTTTCATACTTCATCATCAATAACTCAATTTCTTCTACACTTGTTGCTGGCTTTGTGATAATCAAAGTTGTTTCTCTACTTAACCTTTCTTGTTCTGTGGCTTCATTCTATCTTGTATTGATTTTGTCGAGTAATTCCTCAGGAATGTCCTATCTCAACTAATTTGGAAATCTTTTGAATTTGTGAAAGTGAGATACTATTACGTCTTCTATTGTGTTCTTATCTTCTTTTGTCTATGTCCTGTACTTGATTCTATGCATGTATCTGATAGTTCCATGCTCTCTTATTCCTTCTGCTAAGTCATTAGCTGTCCTCGGTATTCTTGATCTTGTTTGTTCAGTCTCAAGTTCATTTTCCTTTCTCCGTGTTCTTGTGCTCACTTCCGCTTTTCTCGATCTTGTTCTCTTAGGTTGTCTCTGTTTAGCTTACTTAATCTTGGCACAAGTCTCAAGTATTGTAGTCGATTTATGTTTTCTCACTGCACTGCTTACTTCTTCCCTTGATTTCTTTTCTTCCGGTATTATCCTTCTGTAAAATTCTTCGTAGGTTCCAAACTGATTAACTTCCATATCCTTAGGTTGGTCCAATAGCTTCTCAATAGTTGTTATTAATTCATTCTCCTTCGTTTCATATCCAATAGGTTGTATCCATGAAGTTCATGGTTCCACTGCTTTAATTATGCATGAGTGTGTGCTAACCAAAAAACATATATCTTTCTCATATTTCTTAACAATGTGAGGTGGTATCCGATATTTTCCATACATTCTAGTTTGAAATTCTCTGAAATAACTCCATATTACTGTACTATAACTTCTTCCCAATTGTTCAATATATCTATTAATCTAATTTATAACTGGTTCACTTGTTTTCCAATTTACTTTACCAATGACTGGGAAATAATTTTGTACATAGAAAAATATGCATACCAATAATGCTCCACACTTCAATCCTTGTTTCTTCATTTTCCTCAGATTCATCAATAGTTGATTTCTCATCATTTCTGCTAAATCATACTTGTTTCCTTTAGTAACAATCTCATATGCAACCTGTAGTGCTCCTCCATATATGTTGTCTAATTTATTTGCCTGATAGATCTTGTATCCGATAATCATTGATGCAAATTTTGATTCTTTATCCACAATGTTGTTTGCAACAAAGGTTTTCTAATCTTGCTTGTAGCTTATTATACCTTCAATTTCTGTTCCAGAATCCAGTTCCTTTACACATTTCCTTCCATTAGCCGATAATCCAGTTACTGCAAAGATGATTTCCTTTGTGTTCTCGATCTGTCTATCTCCTTCCAACCATATGTAGTCTCTGTGTACTCTACTCAATACACATTTAATCTATTCAGCTTCAAAATTCTTTGGTATGTGCACGATATGTGTTAGAATTTTTGTTTTCAGATGTCCATACTCTTCATTCAACATTTCATCCTCTTTATATAGTTCCTTGTAGGCTATACTTATATCTTTGTCTCCGATCTCACTTTGCTTGCATTGAATATAAGTTCTGATGTCTTATGTCAATATAACTTTACTTGGTAACCAAGATAGTGCTCCAACTTCATTCATTTTAGTTGCTTTCAGTGAATTCAACTGATATTCAGGTTCCTTCTCATGTGATCCATTGATTAACACAATCTTCTCATCCATAATAATTGTTATAGAATTTCTCAAGAATTTTGATTGACTAGGGTTTACTTCTCAATTAACTCACTAATGAATCCTTTCTATAAGATGAATTGGTAATGTTCGCTCAAGCTCGTTTTCACATAGGTTTTTCAGAATGTGACTTTCATAAGATAAGTGTCGTTATATATAGAGGAAAGGTGTCCAATGTTCACTTTTTACTAAAAAACTTATTGTAGGCGTACAATATTCCTTTTGTACCGATAGTAACATAGATTTATCGATAATACTATCATACTAATATTTTTCAACTTTTCTAATTACTTACTGCATCTATATATGCTATTTGAATGTTTCGGCTCATAATTGATCTAAGGGACTAATTGATGATTCTAATGATGTTTCAGGTCCTTAAGAAACTACTTACTTGCTTAGTTGATGGTTGAATTCCTTGTGCCATTCAACACAGGGGCTTCTGTTGATGTTTCTCCAACATCCTTCTTTACCCATATCTTCTTAATTTCATCTTTGACTTGTTCTTGATTTACAATTCTTTTTCCTCTAATATCTTTGTCATTGTCGGTAGCAAACCGATATCTGCAGTTGTATGCGACATGACCAAACTTTGAGAAAATGTAACATGATAGTGCAAATGGTCTCTAAGGTTCAGTTCTTACTTCATTGTTTCCTTTTCTGCATTCTGATGTTGTATGTCATGATTTTTCACATATAAAACATGTAACTGATTTGTTCGCTTCCTTTCTCCAATATTGTACCATTTTCCTCATTTTTTGGTGTTATGGTTCTGCATTCTTCAGCTCTATGTCCATAGTGATTACAATTATAACAATATCCATAGAAAATTTTCACAGATGATCTAGTGATGGTTTTAGATCTACATTCATATGCTTTATGACCAAACTTGTTGCAGTTATAGAAATAACCGTTAAAGGACGTGTTCTCAGTAGAACTTACTTATTTACTTTGACAAACATTTGTTGTGTGACCATATTTTCCATAACTGTAGCAAGTAGGATTAAGGGGTGAATAAGTACCTCAAACAATTCATAGTTTTTTCCTATCAATCTCAAATTTATACTCTTATGTCTACCGGTGCCGATATCTATTCTATCTTCTATCGATAATTGCTGTAATGTTAATTGATAATTGATAAATTGAAAATTAACAAACATGCAACACATAAACATTCAGACACTTAACACCATATTTTGGTATCGTAGAAAACCCTTGGTAAGAGGGAAAAACTACGGTGGGGATGGAACCCACAACTTATCACTACAATAATAAGGTGCCCGGTTAAGAGCTTACAAAAGCACCGTTAAATGCTACCCAGCTATGGGATTTACCTAGAGACCTGTTAAAGTCTTATACCCTATTAGGAGTAACCTGGTTAGAGGATTTTATCCCACTTATACAATGTTCACCTTGTTAAAGGATTTACAATAAGTTCCTAAATAGAAATTCTAAGTCCAGTTAGAGACTACCTGATTAAGGGATTTCACAATCTTGTTGCTAAAACGTTAGGAGTAAATCAACAATAAATTTGACCAATGAATTCTTTCTCCTAAAGCTTGTTAGATCTCATTCTGCTCTGTTCCTTTTCTGATTTACACTTCACTTGTCTTCACCGATACTTGTTCATACTCTACGGGGTGATCCCACAAAACAGTGTCCCACTTTTTGGCCAACTTTGACACTGAAATGAACATTTTGAAAAAAAAAATCACTTTTGGACACCTATTTTTGCAAAACCATTAAGAATTTGAAGATGATGTAAACTAGTGATTTTTAGAATTTTGTTTCTAGTTTCTAAATATATTTTAAATTTTTTTTTTTGAATTAACTTGTATCCAGTTTCCCTTCTCCTTCAAAATTTTCTTTGTCTGTAAATCAACATTTTTCCGGAGTTACACTCATTTTGATCAACATAATTCTTTTGAAGTTTGTTTTGTAACACAAATATCTAGAGAATCCACTTGGTTTCATTTAGTTTGGTTGAACATTTTATAGTTTATTGAGCTATGAAGTGACACTAACTGTAATTTGGACATAGGTTCATTTGGATCACTCTAACTTGATATGTATATATCAATTTTTTTTTCTTTTTTTGATAGAAAGGTAATATTAATACCTATTTCCTAGATATTTTTCATAATTTTTTTTCCTAATTTACTATTTTTCCAGAAACGTCAAACAAAGAAGTTGCTAAATGCTCAGACAACCCGTGTTTGGTAAAACTTAAAAAACAAAGTCATAATAAACCCAATATATATATAAATCATAATCATTGGAAAGATTTCTTTGAGTACTATCATCCTGTATTTGGGTTTGTCAAATAAATTCATTTGTACCCGCAAAAAGTTAATGTCAAAGTGATTTTTTGACAACATTTTGATGGGTGCAAAGGAGACTCGATTATAGGTGTAAGTGAGGAGTAGAGAGATTATACCAAATAGATTTTGATCCAAGAAGCTTTTATCTAACCATTTTCAATTTACTCCTTCAAACGAGACCTCTCAAGGCCTAAATAATCATATTTTCTTAAAAATGTGCAATTTCAGCAAAAATCAAGATGTTCAAAAAAGTGGGACCACCCTGCATTGTCGCTTCACTATATCTTCTCCATACTATATCTATTTCTCTCTCTGATATCCTTTTAAAGTATTTTCTTGACCTAATATATTTTTCCTATATCTGACCTAATTAGGGTTTCTCGATTCTTGCATAGGCCAATGTTAATAGTAGGATGTCATCCTTGATTCTAGTCTTCTATTTTTCTTTTGCCGATAGAACTTTCCTATAAACTTTGCTGATAGTCATAACCTTTTTGTCGATAAACTAATCTTTTTCGATACTACTCTATACTTGATGTTAGTTGCCAACAATGCCAATCTTATCAAAATCATTCATTAGCCTATAGATAATTTTTTCAAGTAACACATCATGCATATATGATCACTATTAAATCATTTGAATAAACAACTACCCACATCAACAACAACATCATGCGAACAAAAGAATATATTAGTAATCAAATACATCATAAAAATGCACAACACCAAAAGACCAGTCACAAATCATCACATCATAACATACAAGAGTCTAGCTTGGATAAAAAGAATGAACACATAGTAAGATGCAAACATGGTAGGCACTACAACATTTTTTAGAGTTTTGTCCGCTTTCCCTCTACCGAGGAGTGCAATAAAGACACTAGGTTCTACAAAGATGTTTGCAGTGTTGAATTTTTCTGAATGTCTACAATTTACTCAAAATTTTAAGAGTGCAGTTCATAAGTCAATAGTAAACATCTTCATAGACCTAGTGTCACAATTTGGTACTAGTTTCTAGCAGGGTGCAATGAAATTGCACCAAAACAAATATATATGCAATGCAATGTTGATGCATTTATGGGACACGTTCCTCACTCTAAAAATTTATAGTGGGTTTCCTAAGGACCACAAACCACCGTTTCCTAAGCATTAACATGTTCCTAACATGGACACCTCGAAATCTTTGCAAACACATGCTCGCCACAAATCCATTATTGGTGTAAGGTAGAAAATATGGATAGGGTTTGGAACAATGGGGGTTTCCTCATAAAAGTGACCCTATGCACATATTATCCACATTACATTTAATTGTTATGATAAGGAATTTAAATCTGGAAATGTTTGCAAAGGAAAATGGAATAAAATACATACCTCCAAAAATGAATCTGCTGAAAACCTTGTCAAACGGTCTCAAAAACTGTTGATTTTTGCGATTCCTAAACCGAAACTGTGAGATCTACAAAACCCAAAAATATTTTTCTTTTTTTATGCTAGGTCGACCTTGACCCAAAATAGAAGGTCAACCTTGACCTGTGCTGCTCCGAGGGAAAATCTGTTCGTGGATCCCAGAAGTTTGCCAAAAAGGGTATCCAGATCTTCACTTGAATCTGCTGTCCTGAACCTGTACCTACAAGAAAAAATGGTTTTTTTTGTTGGGGGGGGGGAGGGGTTTGCCTTGGTCAAACCCTAGTTTTGGAATTGACCTTAAAGTATAATTGAAATTGCATAAATAAATAAAGCAAACAAACCAATTCACCTTGCTTGTATAGAAACCCTTGTGGCGGATTCGAATCCTTGGATCCACAAGTATGTATGCACCAAATGAATGTATAATGTAGAATGTAGGATGTCTCAAATCAATTGCTTGTAGATCTTCAACACCAATATTGAATGGATCTTGGAATAGGAAGAAGTTTGCATGGATGTGGATGGATAAATATTCAACAAGAGAGCTCCATAGAGATTTGAATCCTTCAATGGCTACAAATGGATCTCCTTGATGAATTAGATGCTTGAATGCTTCCTTCAATAGATTATGCATAGAATTTGGATAGATGGAATTTCTTCTTGCATCTTAGCTTGTATTTTCAAGTCTTGCCTCTTAGAGAAAATGAGAGGAGAAAGCTTCCTTATATACAAATCTAGGGCACAATCTTCTAGAGAGGCCTACATAGGAGAATTAAACTCCCATTAGACCTATACCATTAGAAGTTGACGTATATTAAATGTAATTTCAAGGTTCGTTGCCTCGAAAACCGAAATAGCCGACTCGGAAGCGAGAATTAAATCTTTCCAAAGCCCGACATCCAGAAACCTTGGAAACCTAAAATTTGGACCCTAGGTCAGGGTCGAGGTTGACCTTGACCCTAAGGTCAAGGAACTCAAATTTGCAGATTAGGGAGCCAGAAATAGGCCAGAGAGAATTGGAAAAGGAGGCAAAACAAGGCGAAAACTAGATCCAAGTCAGAGACCCATTCAAGGCACTTGACATGACCCCAAACCACTTACTCAGAGGGCTAAACCAGTCCAAAATGGAAGTGCTTCCATTTTATGACTATACATTTATCCCCCACTTTAGCAAAAGTATGTACTCGATGCAAACTCTTGGTAAAGGAGATCATAAAGAAAAGATAATCTTATTGAAATCAAAAGGTAAAAATCAATCCTCAAGCCCCCAAGGACTCAAGTATTTGTCAACCCCAAGATTACAATAAGAGAGATGTCACCAGTCAAAGAGAAAGAGAGAGAGGGTGTGATTACCTTTCCCAATGACATGTGTGTATCTCACTGTAAACCACAAAAATGATAAGATGGCCTACCAAGAAAGAGCTTGATAGTCACCTCATAAAGTTGTGCACCTTTTGGCGGCTTTCTACATGTATGTAGTGCGTCTTCTGATGACTTTTATGAAATACCCATGGATCCATATCCTCGTATCACCATGGAATACATTTGTAAAATGCGCATCTCTTCAAGATTTAGCAACTTATGTGCGTTACCTTCTGAGATTTCAACATATTGTATTGTAATTAAATGCGTATCTCTTCATGATTTAACAACTTATGTGCGTTGGCTTTATAGGATTTAGCATGCTGTAAAACAAAAGGTTAGAACAAAAATGCAATAATATAGAATGAGGGAGGCCGTATATATGCCCCCCTCCTTAAGATGGCAAAATACATACTATTTTGACATGTTAAGGAAAGAAAAGAACAAGGATAAAGCCTTCTTTAACAACATCAAGACAATATCCATAGACAACACCCAGTCCAAGCCAAGAAGGTCACAACTCCTATGAGGCCATGGAAGGGACGAATGCAAAGAGATATCATTCAAGAAGTAGAAAAGTAACCCTTGTGAGGGATAGCATACTATTCAGTTTCGAAGGTGAGAGATTTATCAACCATGGAAACCCAATGTTAAATAACAAAATAGGTTATAATCAAGGACATAGATCCTTAATGCAAACCAAAATTTTCATGTATGATTGGATATCACATAATAGATAGATACTACTTAACCAAGGGAAAAGTGGATCCCATAAATATAGAAAAGAAGGAGATGACATCCTTGCCCCCAAGCATAGGAACAAGAATGAAAGGGGACCTATTATATCGCTCACAACACTATGCAAGACAACGATCCCCCAAGGATTAGGCTAATATTACTTACATAATGTAGAGTTCCATAATAGGAACATAAATGTTATTTAGAGAAAACATGATTGAAATACAACTCATTGCCATATGATATATAAATAAGTTTACTATCAATGAGATGCCTAATATTATAATGTAAAGTTTGACATTCATTAGTAGAGTGATCATGAAATCTATGATACAAACAAAAAGGAAGAGTCTTCAAGTGTGGATTACATTTCTTTTTGCGTTTAGGTCTAGTAATCATCTTAGCACGAAGGAGTTTAGGAAAAAGAACTTCTTGGTCAAATTCCTTCATAGGCTCATCATGTTTTGAAGTGTTATTTGAGATGTTGTTCACATTGATGTGTTGTTGAGGATTAAATCCCAATCCATAATAATGCTCATGCCCTTCATTCTGTAAGGGCATTTGAATTCCCTATTTATGCTTACCACATCCTTGACCATGGAATCCTTGTTTAACAAGTAAATGATAACCAAGACCATAACAAGAAGCCATATCAGAAGGAGTCAATGGAACTTTAGTAGTCACTATGTCATCATTAGTAGGTTTGACAGATTCATAGTGGGTAGAAGCAGCGACAAAGTTATTATGAAGGGAATTAGAAGTAGAAGCAAAAGCTCGTTGTTCAAACTCTCTTTGTTGCTTCATAAAATCAAGATTAGAAACTTTATACTCTCCAATAAAGGTAGGATTAAAATCAAAGGTTCCCCAACCATCTCCAGGAAGAGCATTAGAGGAAGAAGGATTAATATTATGAATAGGAATATTGTGGGTTTGAACATTCAAACAAGGATTTGGTGCATCATCTGCATGAAGTGTATACACCATGTTGTTGTGAATAAACTTGACTTTACAGTGAAGGGTGGAAGGAACAACATGCATCTCATGCAACCAAGGTCTACCCAAAAGGAGGTTATAATTAAGAGGTCTAGGCATAACATGAAAAGGAGTATTCAGGATGACCGAACCTACTTTGATAGGTAAGGTAATGATGCCCAAAGTGTTCTTATCAATGTTATCAAAGCCACATATAGGATTATTATTAGGTTGAATAGTTGAAAGATTGGCTTTAATCACTTTGAGCATGTCCATGCTACAAATATTAAGCCCAGATCCATTATCAATCAAGGTCCTACGAATGATACTCTTATTGATAGTAACACCAACCATAAGAGCATCATATTGATTTTGAACCTCTTTAGAAGGTAAATCCTTTTGAGTAAATACAATGTCATGAGGACCCGGGGTAGCATGCATGCACTGTAAGAAGGCATTGATGTTCTATTGATTAGGAGGTGGAGAAGTAGGAACCACCAAATTAGGTTGAGGGTTATTCCTCGTACGATAAGCATGTGAGGTAGGATTTTGATTCTCCATAAGATCATCACTAAGAGGGAGAGTATGAAGGGAATTCATATCATTCTCCGCTAATGCCTCATCACTAGAAGGAATCCCAAATGGAGGTAAAACATCTATAATGTCTTCTTCTTTCTCTAAAATGTCTGCATAAGGGGAGTGTGTTTTAGAA
>MU224887.1:143763-156045 GCA_018584345.1 Thuja plicata
TCTAAAATGTCTGCATAAGGGGAGTGTGTTTTAGAAAAAGAGTCACCATCATGTATGAATATGTCATCCATTAATAAATCACCCTCTTGTATCAAAGCATCTTCACGAGGAGGGGATAAATCAATGTATTTATCCAATGGTTCATCCCAAAAAGTAGAGTCATCCATAATGGCTTCATAAGGAAGAGAGTAATCAATATCCCAATCCAAAGGTTCATCCCAAATAGGAGGATTATCATCCCTATCAATAAAGCACCTTGTAGGAGTGCCATAAATCATTAAATATTGATCCCTAAAGGGTAAACAAGGTAAATTATATTCTAAACTAGGCTCATAGAAAAGACATATATTAGGAGAAGAATTAACATCAATCCTCAACTCATCTCCATAAAGAGAAAGATTAAAGTCATCTGCTTTCTCTAATATATCCTTACAAGGTAATACAAGAGAGGAAAAAGCAACATCACACACACTAAATGAAGTCTTTCTAGGTGTAGAAATATTGTAAATAGTGGAACATGAAGGTAACCATGCACATACCCTATGGTAAAGGTCAATTGAAGAGGTTGTAGAGTAGGATGAAATAGGAATAGGATCCATGAAGATCTTATTTGAACAATTTTAATCCTCACTTCCATGTACCTCAATAGGGGATCTATCCTCTTTTCCAACAAAAGCCTCATCAAAGTATTCAAAACAAAAATCATACATGTTGAACACAAAGTCTCATTACAAGCATGAAAAATGTAAATGTTTTTGTATTTTTAAAAAAATGTTGTGATTTTTTTTATTTTTGATATATAAATGAAAGAGCATAAAATAAATCTACTTTTAAATGTATGTAAGATCTAACATAAGATGCAAATCTAACACCAAAAAGAAAGAGTTGTCTATCGCGGGTTCACCAAAATGTAAGGTGGGAAAATGGAGATCTTTAGATAGGGTTTTGAATAATGGAGATTTATACATAAAAGATACCCTATGCCTCATTTAACCACTTACATTTAATTGTTATGATAAGGAATGTAAATATGGAAATATTTGGAATGGAAAATGGAATGAAATACATACATTTGAAAAAGAATCTGCTGAAAATCCTGTCAAACGGTCTCATAAATTGTTAATTTGAGTGATCCTAAACCAAAACTATGAGATTTACAAAACCCAAAAATATTTTTCTTTTCTGTGCCAAGTCGACCTTGACCCAAAATAGAAGGTCGACCTTGACCCCAAAATGTCAACCTTGACCTGTGCTGCTCCGACGAAAAATCTGTTCACGGATCCCAGAATTTTTCTGAAAAGGGTACCCAGATCTTCACTTGAATCTGTTGTCCTAAACCTATACTTGCAAGAAAAAATGATTTTTCTTGTTGGAGGGAGGGGTTTGCCTTGGTCAAACCCCGGTTTTGGAATTAACCTTAAAATATAATTGAAATTGCATAAATAAAATAAAGCAAATAAACCAATTCACCTTGCTTGTATAGAAACCCTCATGGTGGATTCGAATCCTTGGATCCACAATAATGTATGCACCAAATGAATGTAGAATGTAGGATGTAGGATGTCTCAAATCAATTGCTTGTAGATCTTCAACACCAATCTTGAATGGATCTTGGAATAGGAAGAAGTTTGCATGGATGTGGATGGATAAATCTTCAACAAGAGAGCTCCATAAAGCTTTGAATCCTTCAATGGCTACCAATGGATCTCCTTGATGAATTGGATACTTGAATGCTTGATTGCTTAAGTGATCAAATTCTTGAATGCATCCTTTAATAGATTATGCATAGAAATTGGATGGATGTAATTGCTTCTTGCGTCTTAGCTTGTATTTTCAAGTCTTGCCTCTTAGAGAAAATGAGAGGAGAAAGCTTCCTTATATGCAAATCTAGGGCACAATCATCTAGAGAGGCCTACATAGGAGAATTAAATTCCCATTATACCTATACCCTTATAAGTGGACCTATATTAAATAAAATTTCAAGGTTCATTGCCTCGAAGACTAAAACAGTCGACCCGGAAGCGGGAATTAAATCTTTCCGAAGCTCGACATCCGGAAACCCCAAAAACCAAAAATTTGGACCTTGGGTCAGGGTTGAGGTCAAATTTGACCTAGGTCAGGGTCAAGGTTGACCTTGACCTAGGTTAGGGTTGAGGTCGACCTTGACCTAGAAGGTCGACCTTGACCCTGAGGTCAAGGAACTTAGATTTGCAGATTAGGGAACCAAAAATAGGCTGGAGAGAAGTGGAAAAGGGGAAAAAATAGGGGTAAAAGCCAGATCCAAGTCAAAGACCCATTCAAGGCACTTGACATGACCCCAAACCACTTACTCAGAGGGATAAACCAGTCCAAAATAGAAGTGCTTCCATTTTCCAACTATACAATTGGTTAATGAGAAAAAAGATAGATGGTTTTCCAAAAGAATTTATAGTGTTCAAGTATGGTGTAGTCCACAATTATTTCAATATTGATAAATTACAACATAATCGAACATAAAATTACATTTTCAAAATGTGTATCCCCATTTTCTAGCACCTAACATGAAGTTTCAATGTAATTCCATCAAATATGAGTGACTATCATTGACTATCGAATGCCTTCACTCTTCTTTAACTAATGAAAGAGACACACAGTTCTTCAATGGAATTTCTAGTGTTGAATTATAGTGCATTCCACAATTATTTTAGAATTGGTAAATTGTAACATAATACAACATGAAATGCATTTGGAGACCATGTATCCCCATTCACAACAACCAAGAAACTTTTAGACAGCATATCTTATTGAACATAAATGAAAATAATTTTGTTGAGATATGCAACAAATTTTCCTATGTGGAAGAGTAGTTCTATGTGTATGTCTACATAAGTGCTAGTCCACGTGGTATTCCAAACATAGGGTGGCTCCAAAAAAATGGTGATAGAGATGTAGTGAATTCATACTAGGTTGTGTTATTCAATTGAGTAACATAAACAACACATGGAGAAAATCATATTATATCTCATCTCATTAACTATTATTGATTTAAGCAAGAAAATGTGCATTCATTTCTATAAAATTGCTGATTAGAATAAATATAACGTGGATTTATTTGTATATATCTTTTGGAATTTCTTTAAAAATGAAACATGAATGTTTTGAAAACCACTATGAAATGATTTAAATCGGTAACATAAAATCGACAGTAAATTGAAGCAACATGTTAATTAGATAGGCAACCACAATGTACACAGAGAATAATCAAGCACATAAATAATTGAAGCCATACCAATGAAACAAAGATATAAAGGAATGAAGGAGCATGCATTGGAAAATAAAAAAGATAGTGAAGAACATTCATGAAATAGACAATAGAAAGTTGGTGGGACGTGCGATGAAATGAAACATTAAGTGTTTGACGTGTTGGCTAGTAATTTTTTTTTCTTTGTAGTGCTACATACATACATACACGTGTGTGTGTGTGTGTGTGTGTGTGNGAGAGAGAGAGAGAGAGAGAGAGAGAGAGAGAGAGAGAGAGTACATATATACAACTTGCTAATGGGGTTTTCAGTAATTATGTTAATGGGGGTTTCACCTATTCTATTTATGAAACATAGGGCAATAAATAGGGCATGTAAATGCGAAGGGACATAGTAAATTCTAGAGGAAAAAAGGTAAATGATTGATGTTGGAAGAAAGCAACAACATTTAGGTCGCACTAAAGTGAGTAATGCATCAGATGGACTTGAGTTTCCAAATGGTTGTCTAGCAGAAATTGATGTCACAAAATTTAATTATGTAATGCAACACCAGATGACCACACTAGTTATTTTCCAAATCAAGTGTACCATTAGCAACACACCCATACCATTCACCTACGATACAATTAATGGTGTATTAACAAAAAATTGAATGGGGAACACAACCATTAGAAACACACCCATACCATTCATTTGCGATACAATTAATGGTGTATTAACCAAAAATTGAATGGGCAATAAAATTGAGAGAAATACAATACCTCAAATTGCAAAGAGGATCATGATTGTTCCATCAAGATAGATGTACATATTGGTATTGGTATCCTATCAAGATAGTCGTATAAAGAAACATAATTTAGATGATAGAAAAGTAACCAATGCATCAGTTGGAATATATAGGTATATACATACACAAGCACAAGCACACACACACACACACACACCCCTGTGTGTGTGTGTGTGCATGCATGTATGTATTTATATATGTATATGTATGTCTATACATGTGTGTGCCACATATAGTATGTGTGTGTGTCTATATATACATATATATGTATGTATGTATGTTCACATTGTGTACACACACATATACGTGCATGCATACATACACACACACACAAATGTGTGTGTGTGTACACACATTTATAAATATATATGCATATACATTAATGTAAACACATATACATTAAATATATACATTTGTATATATAATTAAGCACATATATAAAGACACATTTTTATGTCCATATTCATAAACTAAAAAACATAAACTATACATTAGAATATAAGTGAACCTTACAACCTCGATGCGTGCCTTTAAAGCCCATGAAATTGACAATTTAAAACTCCTTTAAAGAATAATCCCCTTCCACATTAGACCTTTCAATGGTTCTTCAACACATTGTTAAACAACATAAACAAAACTAGTGAAAATCCTATGAACATAATTTATGAATACCCCATTAACATATCTAGTGAAACCCCCCCCCTACCAGAATAAGTGAATACCCCAAAACAAATTGACTAAATACCCCATTAACAGATTTAGCAAGTAAGTGAACAAAATTACCGAATACCCCATTAATAGATTTAGTGAACACCCCATTAACAAATTTAGTGAGTACCTCTTGAACAAAATTATTGAATACCCCATTAAAATATTTAGTGAATACCCCATCATTTGTATGAGTGAGTGCATTGGTAAATTATTGAGTTATTTAGAGAGTTAAAATTCTAATTAACAAAGTACAAGATTTGTTCTTTGTCAATAAAGGAGTGTCATACAACAAGGGTCATTAAGTATACAAGAATTGTTAGTTACATCTTATCCCACAAATTTGTAACCTTTTAGCATCCTACTTTTGAACATTAACAAGTCATGTTTATGCAAATCTAATTATAATGAAACCTTTATAGTGATTTAAAATGAACAACTTTACTTAAATGATGAAGGAGGATTTGATTTAATAATGTGATTAAACTATATGATCACAAAATGACATTGAAAAGGAAGAGTTGGTTGCCCCATTAAAATTCATCTTAAAATAGATAGGTGTCTTCTAGTTCTCTTACCAACAAACAATAATCTAGAAAAAGGGTGCTATTTCTGTTGAAAAAAAGAGAGAAATATAGATGCTTATAAAGGGAAAAGTTTGAATTTGATAAAGATTTAATTGATTGAAAAATTGAGAAAAAGGTATTCAATTATTCTTTCAAATCTTCAAATTCAAGAATAAGAAGGAACATATAGAGGACATTCAATACCACCGTAACCAAGTGTGTGTAAAGATTGACAACATAACATAAATATTCATTTTCATTATAAAATTTATTTCTCTAATTATTATTTCAAAGCATGGTAAAATATAGTTTTCCTCATTGTATCCCAAATAAAATAGATCAAGATTAACAATAATTCATGGATATGATGCTCATTATTGATGAGCTCAATCTAATCTTGCAACAATGTCAAAAAAAAAGTTTTCCTGGAGAAAATTCTTACATGAAAACTTACTTTTTAAATGGAAGCTCGTTGAATGTGCTCAATAGAAAACAAGAATACTTACTTTGTATGAATAACCAAGAAAATTTGTTAGTATCTAAAATACTTATATAAAGGAGAATTCTTATACGTGCGAAATATCTAATATTCTATCATGTTATAAAGTCTTCTTTTAGACATAACAAAAGATTCTAAATAAGATAAACAAAAGATTCTAAATAAGATAAACACTTTTAGGTGAGTCAACATTTGAATCACTAAGTACGAAGATTAACTAAACAACTTATTCATTACTATATTAAGTTATCTAATTATATAAACGATTTGAAATGATGTCTCTATGTTAGAGACGTTACCTACACAAATAGATGCCGAGAAAGTTTGTCAAAAGTGCATAATAAAATTAATAATAGAACAAGTGTGAAACCTAATTAATAGAACAAATGTGAAACCCCATAAACAAATAGAGTGAAAACCCCACTAATAGATACAGTGAAAACCCCATTAACATAATAGGTGAAAACTACATTGATATAATAAGTGAAAACGATGAACCTCTAAGACCATTAAAACAATAAACCCCTTGAACTTTATAACTGGAAATCCTTTCAATTTAAAAACTTGAAACATAATCAATAGTACATTATTTTTTGATGAAACAACCATTAACATAACAAGAGCAAATGCCATTAACAAAAATAACCCAATTAATAGAATAAGTGATAACTCATATAACAAAAAAAGTGATAACCAAATTAACAAAATAAGTGAAAACCCAATGAACAAATGTCAGTAAAAACCCTAATAGCAGAAGAATTCATGAAAACCCCATTAACAGAAAAACTAAAAACCCCATTAACAAAATAAGTGAAAATAGTAAACCCCTTCACCATTAAAATGAAAAAATCCCATCAACATTACAACTTTTGAACTGAAAACCCTTACATAAATTTATTACCTACTTTATTAAGAGAACACTGAAACCCCATTAACAATATCACAGTAAACATTAAACCCTTACAACATGACAACAATACTTTCAATAGACTATGATTAAATGATACATAGAAGAGTGCTTTGAAACCCCATTAACATCATCAACAAAGACACCATTAACTTAATAAGCGACAACCCCATTAAACACAGTAAGTGAAAAACCCATTAAAAAAATGGAAATCCCATTAACAGAATGATTAAAATAAAAAAATAAAAAATAATTTTAACTAAATTTATGCACCAAAAGTATATATAATCAAAAGAATGGAACATTAAATGAATATTTAGAGCAATGATTGAACAAAACATTGATTTCCTCATACATTTCGTGTATTTATGAACAAATTTGAGTAGTGTTCATAAACATGACCAGATAAAGAAAAAAAGAAGACAAATTATAGCTACACAAATGCTAGAAAAAATGAAGTAGGTTGGAAAATTGTAAAAAAAGACAAGAAAGTTGAGAAACACAACAATGACAATCTTAGTGAGGAAAAAATTTCCTCACTTGGGTCGAATGCTTGTTGGTTTGGCTTCCCTCTAGCGGTCCAAGACTTCATAGTCACTAGTGCAACCCACAAAAAGGAAACTATAGAAACATATGGTTGTCAAACAAAAAGCGTAGAGAAATGCACCAAAAAATCAAATGCACCCACTTTACAAACCACATGCACCACCTTCAAGAAGGAAATATTCGACAAAGAAAAGGACTCATGCTTTTTACCTTAAGAGGAACTGGCAGATGCACTACATTTTGGGGACGTGCATAGCCAACAAATGATTGTGACTATGTCAAGGTCTCCATGAAATAAAATTGAAACGATTGGTTCTCGCTATCGTGCTTCCCACTATTGGCTCTTGCAACGATGAACACTCGAGACACTGGGTGAAAGTAATTAGAGAAAGTGGCGAGGATTTGTGACTAAATCAAATGTTAACTGGTTCTTGCATTGGTTATTGGGCAGGATGAATGACAGTGAAATGTGATGGTATGCATAGTAAATGTAGCAGGATGTCTCACTTTCCATTATCGGTGATGGTGAAATATGATGGTATGCATAGTAAATATAGCACGACGTCTCACTTTCCATTATCAGTGATGGTGAAATGTGATAGTATGCATAGTAAATGTAGCAGGACGTCTCACTTTCCATTACCAGTGACAATGAAATGTGATGGTATGCATAGTAAATGTAACAGGACGTCTCACTTGCCATTATCGGTGACGGTGAAATGTGATGGTATGCATAGTAAATGTAGCAGGACGTCTCACTTTCCATTATTAGTGTGACATTAGGCACTGTCTATGGGGAAGAAAATTTGCACCTTAGTAAACAAAATATGTTGTTAACACAATATGTTAACAACATGTGTGTTAGTCTATTGCGTTAACATGTGTTAGTAATTTTCAAAAAAATACAATAGACTAATGATGCAAGGAGGACCAATGATGGGGCCTAGGGCACACCCAACACCAACCAACCTTGCCAACAATGTGGAAACAACAAAGTGAGAGAAGAAAATACAGAGATCCTTTATATTAACTTGATCAAAACCATTACATGCCGGGCTGTAAGGCCTTCCCAGTTTTGGCCATATATTCAATGAATTGCAATAAGATCTTTATACCACAGAGATCACAGACTTTGATTTCAATATCTAAACATTCGCCTTCTTTCTCTAAGAATGATTTCCTAAACTAAGAACATACAACCAAATATATACAAGAGTCCACTACAAGAGGTAGGTGCTCAAATCCATAAGAGAGACCCAGATTTAGGTCCACATAAATGCCAAAGAGAGATCCAAAATAAATTAAGCCATCAAAATTAAATGAATGAGTCGGCCAAAGATCCAACTCCCAAAATAATTGTCTTGGGTAGATGGTTACCGAAAATCAGCAACTCGTCGGTAAAGCATCACTGAAACCCGTTGGTAAAGCATCACCAAAACCCATCGGTAAAGAATCAATGAAATATGTCGGTAAAGACATAACCGAGAAATAGGGAACAAGCATGCCCGATCAACAGAACCTGAGTGACAGAGAACAAATAAAAGAACTGAAAGAAAAACATCTTTTTGGTTGTGCAGGATTGCCAATGACCCAAGATGCTCCTGCATCAGACACCTGGGGTTACAAGAAATGATTCTCTGAATCATTTATCATGTCCAACCTGAAATGAATCCAACTTAGATTGAGAAATCCAAGATGAGTCCTCAATCGGTCTGTTCTTCCACTTCACTAGATATTCCATGTATTCTTTTCCTCTTATGCTTCTGCCAATTCTCTGTTTTAGAATCTTTTCAACTTCTTCTATCTGTTTCTTAGGATAATCACTTGATACAATCACTTCTTTATCAGGTTCATGATATTAATACAAGTCTAAAATATTGAATATAGGTGATATATCCATGTCATTAGGTAATTCAACCTCATAAGAATTTCCACTGTCAAATCTTCTCAGTATTTTGCAAGGACCAAATTTCTTCATCTTCAGTTTACCATATGTTCCAATAGAAATTCTTCCTTTCTTTAGATGAACCATTACTGCATCACCAACTTCAAATGTTTTATATCTTCTTGATCTATCTGCACTATCTTTGTATTTTTTATTACTTTTCTCCAGCTTCTATTTTACATCTTCATGCAATGTCTTCATAAATTCTGCAAATTCCTCTGCTTCAACACTTTTTTTCTCATCTCCAACAATATCTCTCAAATCTGATATACCTCTCGGTTGTGTGCCATGAACAATCTCAAAAGGTGTCTTTCCAGTACTTCTATTTACTGAACTGTTGTATTCAAACGCTACTTGTGCCAACATCAAATCCCAATTGCCTGGTGTGTCTCCAACTAAGCATCTTAACAAATTACCCAAACTTCGGTTTACAAACTCTATTTTTCCATCAGTTTGTTGATGAAATGTAGAACTAAAATTCAAATTAGTATCCAAATTATTCCAAAGTGTTCTCCAAAAATATCTAACAAACTTACTATCTCGGTCAGAGATGACGCTCTTCGGTAATCCATGCATTCTGACAATTTCCTTAAAGAAAAGATCTTCTATGTGTACTGCATCTGATGTTTTCTTACATGGTATAAAATGTGTCATCTTAGAAAATCTATCCACAACAACAAATATGGAATCATTACCTCTTGCTGTCCTAGGTAAGCCAAGAACAAAATCCATGCTGATATCACTCCAAGGTTTCTCAGGGACAGTAATAGCTGTATACAAACCAATGTTCTGACTCACTCCTTTTGCAACTTAACAGACTCAACAACTTCTTAAAAACTTTTGAACATCCTTATACAATTGAGGCCAAAAATACCTCCTTCAACAAAATCAATGTTTTATCAATACCAAAATGTCGAGCCAATCCACTACTATGTTTCTCCTTAATCAAATTAGTTCTCATTGATCCTCTTGGTATAAGTAACTGTTAGTAATAACTGAGAGGGGGGGGGGGGGGGGGTGAGTCAGTGGCCTCAAAAAATTATCCTTCAAACTTTAACCACCAATCAATAAACCTCAGATTATTATGTACCTAAAAGATGCATGCCATGCAATACTAATAATGATTAACTGTCTACGGTTTGCTCTGTCAATCCTTATTCTTTCTTGATTACCGATAAGTAGTATAACTATTTACCGAAACTCAGTAAATAAGTAGAGTATACCGATCAATCTAGAATGAAATATGTAAGATACAAAACAGTAAAGAAATGAATCATATACACATAACACATGGATTTTTAACGTGGAAACCTTGTTAAGGGAAAAACCACTGGGACTGGTACCCCAAATTTTCACTCTTTTGAAGTGAGCCCTGTTAAGATCCAACCCTATTAAAGGTTACAAACACACTGTTAGGTGTGACCTTGTTAGAGGATTTTATACATAGAGGTTGTCACTTAGTATCGGGCATCTAATGCTACCATCCTTGAATCAACCTCTCTCTTAGACTGTCAATAGGCATTGGGCATATCCAATGCTACTTTCATGAATCAACCTTTTTGGCACTCCTTGAGATGTACCTCAATATATAGAAGACTATTAAGTCTTGCTCTGTTAAGAGACTTGATGCTTCAATGGTTAAACTGAAACATTATGACCTGTTCATATTGCAACTTTGAATTGTATATTTTTAGATCTAATTAAGTACATTACCTCTCTGATCAATGTATCAATTCAATCCTTTGTGCTCCATACTTTTTTCTCTGTGATGCTGTGCTCACTGTTCATCAGCGTCTGCAGAATTCCTTAGCTCTTCCTTCAACTTGTTTGATCAGCACTACATGAAGTTGTTCTTCATCAGTTTCTATTCATCATCCTCTTTTTATTCACTCCCCTTAATCCCATTCGTAAATGAATTAATCTTGTCTCTTATATAGACATAATATTCATTGTTTCTTGATTCTTGATTCTTGGCGTGAAAAACAATCGAGCCAATTAGATTTAAAGCATAACTCCTGATTTGTCTCGTAGATATCTTCTTTCCAACTGTACAAATAAGCTTTAAATCAATCACTTATCTCTGGTCAAATAAAACAAAGTAGACAACCAGTTAAGTATATATTTAGCTCTGCCAGCTAGATATTTTGTCATTTTCTGAACTCTCTATTCTGTCGGTCACCTTTGCAGTTGGTTGTCGATGACAACTGATAGTTCCATCGGTGAGACTCCAGTTAGCTTTGTGATCTCCGTCCATCGGGAAACACTATATTTTCTTCCGTCGGGTTACTCTTTGCTTTGCTCATCGAGCAACACTGTGACTCTGCTCATCAGTAGTGCTATGTATTTCTTTGTCGGGTATCACTGTGACTTTGTTCTTTTTCTCTGTCCGTCAGGTGCACTCCATCGGTGTTGTTTGTCACTTAGTGAATACTTGATTTGTATGCATTACTGATAGAATAACCTTGGTTCCTTTGATTCTCTGAAGTCTTTGGCATTATGTACATGACCGTACATATGATATCAAGTTGACATCAATGACAATACAATACATTAACTAATTTAATGCCTTGCATTATCTTCAACTTAACATTGTCAAACATTCAATCAATTACATGTCATCAATTGCTCCCTTTGGTATTTATGGCAACATACTATATTATCACACTATACTATTTCTAATACAATATGAAATACAATAGTTGAGATTCATCAGCTACCAATCTTTTTATTCTAATAACCGATAAAAATGTCTGACCATCGGTAAGCTCTGTTTAAGCTTAGATTTGATTCTTGCAGCTCTTCATAGCTTTCTTTTTCTGATGTGTTGTGTTCTTTCCTTGTGTCAATTTCTCTCCCTTGACTTTTCTTTCTCTTTTGATGTCTTTTCCTCTTGTAAGCAACTCTCCCTTTGTATAATCTTTTCATACAATTTCTCTCCCTAAGAGTATAATCTCTCCCTGTTGGAGTAATGTGCTAATAGATACTTTTTCTCCCTTTTCAGAAGAATGTGTGATAATATGGATAATTTCTCTCCCTTTGACAACAATGCCAAACAAGTATTTTACTGATATCTGACATTAATGTC
>MU224887.1:156095-168608 GCA_018584345.1 Thuja plicata
TAATATGGATAATTTCTCTCCCTTTGACAACAATGCCAAACAAGTATTTTACTGATATCTGACATTAATGTCAAGCAATCTTTTGTCTCTATCCATAATATATTCCTTGAATTTCCCTTCTCCATCAACAATACAACAATATGCTCTTGTGCTTGGTGTTGATATATACCTATCTGTATATAGATGTAGCTTTGAAGTTCATCTCTATGCTTGCATCAAAATTGCTAATATTATGATAGTATGTAGGTTGATGCATCCTTCAGTCATTTTACTGACTGGTAGACAAGGGTTCGACCCCTAGTCTCTTTCTCAAGTACTCGAATGTATCCTTGGGTAGTGGCTTGGTGAAGAAATCAGCTAATTGTTCTTTGGATTGCACATACTCAAGTGTCACTTCCTTTGCTTGAACTTGTTCTTTCAAATAATGATACTTGATTGCAATGTGTTTAGTCTTAGCATGCATGACTGGATTCTTGGAAATATTTATTGCGCTGGTGTTATCACAATAGATAATCACTGGTTCTAAGATCTTCATATGCATACCTTCTAGTAACTATTTGATCCATGCAATATTTGAGCAATTTGCAGCAGCAACAACATACTCTGCTTCTGCAGTAGATTGTGAGATGCATCCGTGTTTCTTTCTTATCCATGTAACAAGTCTATCACCCATGAAGAATGCTCCTTTAGTTGTGCTCTTCTGGTCATCAATATTTCCAGCCCAATCAATGTCGGTAAAGACCTAAAGTTTAAATTTGCCTTCTCTTCTATACCATAAGCCATATTCCTTGGTATTCTTCAGATATCTTAGGATTCTTGTCACAACAGTAATATGTGATTCCCTGGGGTTAGCAAAAAATATAGCAACTATTCCTACTGCATGTGCAATATCTGGTCTAGTGTGTACAACATACATGAGTTTGCCTATCATTGATCTATACAAAGTCTGATTTACCTATGTCGTCTTGTCCTTCATTCTGTTCTTCATCACCTTGCACATATTTTGATCATTGTCCTGATCATCGGTATTTGCAGCCTGACCGTCGGTATTTGCAACATTTTGTTGTTCTGTAAATAAGCACTATTGCTCGGGAGCTCTATATTGTTGGTAGGGTAGGGTGTCAGGTTCCTCATTGTAAGTGAACTTATTGTAGTCCTTTGGTTCCTTAGCGATTTCTTGTTCATTCTTCTCTGCAAATTCATCTATCTTTATATTTGCACTTTCAATAATTTTGTTAGAGGCTTTTTTTAGACATTTATAAGCCTTGCTCTTGGTAGAATACCCTAGAAAAATTCCTCATCACTCTTGGAGTCAAGTTTTCCATTTCTATCATCTTTTAAGATATAACATTGACTTCCAAATTTTTTGAAATAAATTACATTGGGTGTGTATCTATACCATAGCTCATAAGGTGTCTTTCTTCAATTGTACTCTGTTCAATGTGTAAACAACAGTACTGACAACTTCCCTCCAAAAATTTTGGGTGATGCCTTTCTCTATTATTAGTATCCTTACACAGTCAACTATGGATCTGTTCCTTCTTTCAGCAATTCCATTTTGTTGTGGTGTCCTTGGTGCAGAGACTTGTCTTTTGATTCCATGCTCATTACAAAAGTTAGTGAATTCATCTGAAATAAATTCCCCTCCTCTATCTGACCTTAAGCATTTTAGCTCCTTACCACTTTGCTTGTCAACCATTTCTTTGTACCATTTAAAAATCTTGAATGCTTCATATTTATCTTTCAAAAACATAACTGTCATCATTCTAGAGTAATCATCAATAAAGAGAATAAAATATCCATCTCCATAATAACTCTTTGTCCTCATTGGTCCACATAAATCAGTATGGACTAATTCTAGAATTGCATCAGATGTATGGGTTTTACTTTTGAAACTAGACTTTGTCATTTTTCCTTTTTGACAATTCTTACACATGATATTGTCAGGCCTGGTCATCATCGGTAAGCCTCTAACATTTTTCTTTTTTTTTAATCTTTATCATGTTGTCAAAGTTCACATGACATAGTCTTTTGTGCCATAACCATATGTCTTTATTTGTAGCAATCAAACAAGTGGAGTCAATACCATTTAGATAGAATAAGTTACCTTTCATATGCTCACCAATACCAATCAGATTTCCAGATTATAATTCAATCTATTTACCCAATAAGCATTCTCACACTTTACCTGGTTATTCAACATTATTTTTCCTCTACCTTCAACTGGACAGGGTGTGTCATTACCCATTCTTACTGAACCACCTTTATAGTATTCAAAAGTGTCAAAATTTTGCTTATCACCAGTCATATGGTGAGTGTAGCCACTATCTATGATCCAAACATCATTTTTGCTAACTTTAGATATGAGAGTTGTTTCTACATACCTTTCTTCATCATCATCTGAATCATCTTTTATAGCCACAAACACCATCTTAATGTCTACATCAGATTCGGTGTCAGTATCATCATCCGTGTATTTTTCTAGGTAACTAACCTTCTTTCCTTTGTCCTTATAGTCTCGGGCATCTCTTCTTTCTAATTTTCAGTAGCTTCTATAATCACCTCTGTCAGACTTCTTTTCATATGATTTGTCATTACTTCTATCATCTTTTCTTCTGTTAGTACATCTTGTAGCAAAGTGTCCAATCTCTTTGCAATTAAAATAAACAACTGGTAATTTACCTTTGTATTTACCTTTGCCTCTCTGCATTCTTCTGGCCATAAGTACTTCAATTTCATCAAGATCATCTTCTTCATTTTCACTATCACTATCTTTTCTCATAGTATTTTTGTGACTTGATTTACTTATTCTAATAGAAGTTTTGAATGCAGACTCTATTCTTGGTAAGACACTATTATCAAAGTTAACTACTACTACGTATCTCAAATGAAATCAGTCTTACAATTATACTGCCTAGAGTAACATTTCTATTTTCTACTGCTCTCATTTCTTGAATGGAAAATACACTAATAGTATAAGTAGGCAGTAAGGTTCTTAGAATTTTACTTACCACTATATCTTCTTCTAGTACACCTCCAACTCCTTGGATAGCATTGACTAACTCTTTGATTTGTGTGCTGTACTAAGTGATGTTTTCACCTTCTTTCATTTTGAGATCATCAAAATTTCCTCTAAGGCTTTCTGCCTTGGCTCTCAAAATATTTTTGTCACCACCATGCACAAGCTTTAATTTGTCCCACATCTGCTTTGCAGTTTTGCATTCTTTGACATCTTCAAATTCAGCATCAGAGAGTGAGGAAGCAAGAACTATCATCATGTTGTTGTGTTCATGCTTCTCTCTCATTTGTTCAACTGTTGGTGTTCCTGTGGGCAACACATATTCAGTTTCTAGGAATTGAGTAACATCATTACCAATACCTGATAAGTGGAGTCTTATCCTGCTCTGCCATGAAGCAAAATTATCTTTGTTCAACTTGGGGACATCTCGTCTGTTCATCTTGTGATCTTTGGCTTAGGTCTTGAAACCTTCCTTCTAAGCACACAAGCTCTGATACCAATTGTTAGTAATAACTGAGAGGGGGGGGGGGGGGGGGAATNGGGGGGGGGGGGGTGAATCAGTGGCCTCAAAAATTTATCCTTCAAACTTTAACCACCAATCAATAAATCTCAGATTATTATGTCCCTACAAGATGCATGTCATGAAATACTAATAGTGATTAACTGTCTATCAGTTTTCTCTGTCAATCCTTATTCTTTCTTGATTACCGATAAGTAGTATAACTATTTACCGAAACTCAATAAATAAGCAGAGTATACCGATCAATCCAGAGTTAGCTATGTAAGATGCAAGATAGTAAAGAAATGAATCATACACACATAATACATGAATTTTTAATGTGGAAATCTTGTTAGGGGAAAAACCACTGGGACAGGTACCCCAAATTTTCACTCTTCTGAAGTGAGCCCTTCTAGGAGCCAACCCTGTTAAAGGTTACAAACACACTGTTAAGTGCGACCTTGTTAGAGGATTTTATACATAGAGGTTGTCACTTAGTATCGGAAATTTATTGCTACCATCCTTGAATCAACCTCCTTCTTAGAATGTCAATAGGTATCGGGCAAGTCCAATGCTACTTTCATGAATCAAACTTTTTGGCACTCCTTGAGATGTACCTCAATATATAGAAAACTATTAAGTCCTGCTTGGTTAAGAGACTTGATGCTTCAATGGTTAAACTGAAACACTATGACCTGTTCATATTGCAACTTTGAATTGTAAATTTTTAGATCTATTTAAGTACATTACCTCTTTGACCAATGTATCAATTAATCCTTGTGCTCCATACTTTCTGCTCTATGATGCTGTGCTCACTATTTGTCGGTGTCTGCAGAATTCCTTAGCTCTTACTTCAGCTTGTTTGATCAGGATTGTATGAAGTTTTTCTTTATCAGTTTCTCTTCAACATCCTCTTTCTATTCACTCCCCTTAATCCCATTCATAAATGAATTAAGCGTGTCTCTTATATAGACATAATATTCATTATTTCTTGATTCTTGGTGTGAAAAAAAACCCAGCCAATTATATTTAAAGTACAACTCCTGATTTATCTCATAGATATCTTCTTGCCAACTGCAAAAATCATCTTCAAATAAATCACTTATTTTTGGTCAAATAAAACAAAGTAGACAACTAGTTAAGTCTATTTTTAGCTCTGCCAGCTAGATATTTTGTCATTTTCTGAACTCTCTGTTCCGTCAGTCAACACTTCAGTTAGTCGTCGGTGAGACTCTAGTTAGCATCGTGATCTCCGTCTGTTGGGCATCATTGGAATTTTACTCATCGGGGAACACTGTCTTTAGCTCGTCGGGCAACCTTCTGACTTTTCTCATCAGGAATTTTGTAGTTTTCTTCGTTGGGCAACACTATGCTTCTGATCATCGGGTATCACTATGACTGTTCTTTTCTCTGTCCGTCGGTTTGCACTCCGTTAGTGTTGTTTGTCACTTAATGAATACTTGAATTTTATGCATTGTTGAAAGCATAACCTTTGTTCTTTTGGTTCTTTGAAGTCTTTGACATTATGTACATGACTGTATAGATAATATCAAGTTGACATCAATGATAATACAATACATTAAATGATTTAATACCTTGCATTATCTAAAACTTAACATTATCAAACATTCAATCAGTTACATGTAATTGATAAATATTTTGAATGTACACATGCAAGAAAGAAAGGAAGTAGTAGAAAAAATGCATTGGTACAAGAGGAGTCACCAAATGAAGCTAAAAAGGAAGGAAATTTCATGATCCGAAGGATACTATGGAGTGAGAAGGATAAGAAAGATCCGATCAATAAAAGTTTGTTCAAGACTAGATGTAGCGTTGCAGACAAAGTTTGGAAAGTGATTGTTGACAGTGGAAGCTCAGAGAATCTAGAATCTAAGGAATTGGTTGCAAATTTGTAGTTGGAGAGGATGAAACATCCAAAACCCTATCAGATCTAATGGATCAAGGATGATCATACATTAATGGTGAGTGAACAATGTTTTGTGAATCTGAAAATTGGGAAGTATTATGATAAGGTGTTGTGTGATATTATGCCTATGGATTGTTGTCATATTTTGTTGGGTAGACCTTGGAAATATGATAGACATGCTATACATGATGGAAGATTGAATAGATATTCTATTTGGGTTGATGTTAAGAAGCAAGTTTTGTTACCTTTGATGGAAGAATCTGTTGGTGAGATATGTACATTTGTGAAATTTTTTTTGATGGAAGGTAGATAGTTTGTTAAAGATTTGAAAAGAAATGATATATGTTATGCCTTAATTCCTAAAAAACCAAGTAAGGATAGAGAAGATGAAATTCTTGCAGAAGTTGGAGAATTTCTCACTGAGTACAAGGAGATAATTTTAGATAATGTACCTGATGGTTTACCACCAATGAGAGATATCACTCACTGCATGGATCTGATCCCTGGAGATATTTTACCAAACAAAGCATCACATCAGTTAACACCGATCGAGAATGAAGAGCTTAACCGACAAGTTCATGAATTGTTGAACAAAGGCTTGATCCGAGAAAGTTTGAGTCCATGTGCTATACTTGTTGTATTGGCACCTAAAAAGAATGAAGAATGGAGAATGTGCACTGATTCCAGAGAAATCAATAAGATAACAGCTAAGTATAGGTTTCCTATACCGAGAATGGATGACATAATGGATTGTTTGAGTGGAGCAAGATATTTTACCACAATTGATTTGAAGAGTGGATATCATCAGATCAGAATTAGAGAAGGTGATGAATGGAAGGTTGCTTTCAAGACAAAGGAAGGTTTGTATGAGTGGCTGGTTATGCCTTTTGGTTTAACTAATGCACCCAGTACATTTATGAGGTTAATGAATGAAGTTTTGAAGAAATTCTTGAGTAAGTGTGTGATGTATACTTGGATGATATTATGATATTCAGTAAGACTAGAGAAGAGCATTTGATGCATATAAGGCAAGTGTTGTAGAGATTGAAAGAGGAAAAGTTCTTGATAAATTTGAAGAAATGTTCCTTCATGAAAGAAGAGCTTGTGTATTTGGGTTTTGTGATTTTAGATGATGGTTTGAAGATGGATCCAGAGAAGGTTAAAGCCATAATGAGTTGGCCTACACCTGAAAATGTCACTAAGGTAAGATCATTTCATGGATTGGCAAGATTTTACAGGAAGTTCATCAGAAATTTTAGTTCTATTTGTAATTCTATGACTGAAACAATGAGAGAAGACAAAAGAGAATTCCAATGGAAACATGGAGCTGATAAGAGGTTTGAAGCTTTGAAGCTAAAGGTTGTTGAATTACCTGTGCTAGCATTACCTAATTTCAATAAGATATTTCAAGTTGAATGTGATGCAAGTGGCAGTGCAATTGGAGCTGTGCTAACTCAAGAAGGTAAACCTGTGGCTTTCATTAGTGAAAAGTTGAATGATGCAAAAAGGAAATATTATGTCTATGATCAAGATTTTTATGTTATTGTGCAAGCTATAAAGAAATGGAGACATTAATTGATGCCAAATGAATTTTTGTTGTATACTGATCATAAGGCTTTACAATATTTGGGTAGTCAGAATAAGTTGAATCAGAGACATATGAATTGGGTAGAGTATTTACAGAGTTTTACATTTGTGATTAAGCATAAGAGTGGACCAACTAACAATCAATAAACCTCATATTATTATGTCCCTACAAGATGCATGCCATGAAATACTAATAATGATTAAATGTCTGTTGGTTTTCTCTGTCAATCCTTATTCTTTCTTGATTACCGATAACCAGTATAACTATTTACAGAAACTCAGTAAATAAGAAGAGTATACCGATCAATCTAGAATGAATTATGTAAGATAAAAAAGAGTAAAGAAATGAATCATACACACATAACACATGGATTTTTAATGTGGAAACCCTGTTAAGGGAAAAACCACTGGGACCGGTACTCCAAATTTTCACTCTTCTGAAGTGAGCCCTGTTAAGAGCCAACCCTGTTAAAGGTTACAAACACACTGTTAGGTGTGACCTTGTTAGAGGATTTTATACATAGAGGTTGTCACTTAGTATCGGGCATCTAATGCTGCCATCCTTGAATCAACCTCTCTCTTAGACTATCAATAGGCATCGAGCATATCCAATGCTACTTTCATGAATCAACCTTTTTGCACTCCTTGAGATGTACCTCAATATATGGAAGACTATTAAATACTGCTGTGTTAAGAGACTTGATGCTTCAATGGTTAAACTAAAACATTATGACCTGTTCATATTGCAACTTTGAATTGCATATTTTCAGATCTATTTAAGTACATTACCTCTCTGATCAATGTATCAATTCAATACTTTGTGCTCCATACTTTCTGCTCTGTGATGTTGTGCTTACTGTTCGTCAGTGTCTACATAATTCCTTAGCTCTTCCTTTAGCTTGTTTGATCAATACTGTATGAAGTTGTTCTTCATCAGTTTCTCTTCAGCATCCTATTTTTATTCACTCCCCTTAATCCCATTTGTAAATTAATTAAGTTTGTCTCTTATATAGACATAATATTCATTGTTTCTTGATTCTTGATTCTTGGCATGAAAAACAATCCAGCCAATTAGATTTAAAGCATAACTCCTGATTTGTCTCATATATATCTTCTTGCCAACTGTACAAATTAGCTTTAAATCAATCACTTATCTCTGGTCAAATAAAACAAAGTAGACAACCTGTTAAGTCTATATTTAGCTCTACCAGCTAGATATTTTGTCATTTTTTGAACTCTCTGTTCCATCGGTCACCTTTGCAGTTAGTTGTCAGTGACAATTGACAGTTCTGTCAGCGAGACTCTAGTTAGCTTCATGATATTCGTCCGTCGGAAAACACTATATTTTATTCCATCAGGTTACTCTTTTCTTTGCTCGTCAGGCAACACTGTAACTCTGCTCGTCGGTAGTGCTGTGCATTTCTTTGTTAGGTATCACTGTGAATTTGTTCTTTTTCTCTGTTCGTCGGGTGCACTCCATCGGTGTTGTTTGTCACTTAGTGAATACTTGATTTGTATGCATTACTGATAGCATAGCCTTGGTTCCTTTGATTCTCTAAAGTCTTTGGCATTATGTACATGGCCATAAAGATGATATCAGGTTAACATCAATAACAATACAATACATTAACTGATTTAATGCCTTGCATTATCTTCAACTTAACATTGTCAAACATTCAATCAGTTAGATGTCATCAATAACTGAATACCTTTGAACAACATATTTTATTGAATGAAATAATCTTCATACTTACTTGATTGACTTGTATTAGGTGCTCTGCACACTCTCCACTGCTCTGAAAAATCAACATCACTTTCATACAAATTCTTCATGTCATCAAAACCAAGACCTTCAATTCTCATTACAATCAATAATGACCTTCTTCTACTCAATGCATCAACAACTCTACTAGAAACTCCACTCTTATTCTTAATCACAAATGTAAAACTCTGCAAATACTCTACCCATTTCATATGTCTCTGATTCAACTTATTCTGACTACCCAAATACTGTAAAGCCTTATGATCAATATATAAAACAAATTCATTTGGCATAAAGTAATGTCTCCATTTAATTATAGCTTGCACAATAGCATAAAAATATTGATCATAGACATGATATTTCCTTTTTGCATCATTCAAATTTTCACTAAAGAAAGCCACAGGTTTACCTTCTTGAGTTAGCGCAGCTCCAATTGCACTTCACCTTGCATCACATTCAACTTGAAATACCTTATTGAAATTAGAGGTAATGCTAGCACAGGTAATTCAACAACCTTTAGCTTCAAAGCTTCAAACCTCTTATCAGCTCCATGTTTCCATTGGAATTCTCTTTTGTCTTCTCTCATTGTTTCAGTCATAGAATTACAAATAGAACTAAAATTTCTGATGAACTTCCTGTAAAATCTTGCCAATCCATGAAATGATCTTACCTTAGTGACATTTTCAGGTGTAGGCCAACTCATTATGGCTTTAACCTTCTCTGGATCCATCTTCAAACCATCATCTAAAATCACAAAACCCAAATACACAAGCTCTTCTTTCATGAAGGAACATTTCTTCAAATTTATCAAGAACTTTTCCTCTTTCAATCTCTACAACACTTGCCTTATATGCATCAAATGCTCTTCTCTAGTCTTACTGAATATCAGAATATCATCCAAGTATACATCACACACTTATTCAAGAATTTCTTCAAAACTTCATTCATTAACCTCATAAATGTACTGGGTGCATTAGTTAAACCAAAAGGCATAACCAACCACTCATACAAACCTTCCTTTGTCTTGAAAGTAGTCTTCCATTCATCACCTTATCTGATTCTGATATGATGATACCCACTCTTCAAATCAATTTTGGTAAAATATCTTGCTCCACTCAAACAATCCATTATGTCATCCATTCTCGGTATAGGAAACCTATACTTAGCTGTTATCTTATTGATTGCTCTGGAATCAGTGCACATTCTCCATTCTCCATTCTTTTTAGGTGCCAATACAACAGGTATTGCACATGGAATCAAACTTTCTCGGATCAAGCCTTTGTTCAACAATTCATGAACTTATCGGTTAAGCTCTTCATTCTCGGTTGGTGTTAACTGATGTGGTGCTTTGTTTGGTAAACTTTCTCCAGGGATCAGATCCATGCAGTGAGTGATATCTCTCATTGGTGGTAAAACATCAGGTACATTATTTGAAATGATCTCCTTGTACTCAGTGAGAAATTCTCCAACTTCTGCAGGAATGTCATCTTCTCTATCCTTACTTGGTTTGTTAGGAATTAAGGCATAACATATATCATTTCTTTTCAAATCTTTAACAAACTACCTACCTTCCATCAGACAAAATTTCACAGATGTACATATCTCACCAACAAATTCTTCCATCAAAGGTAACAAAAATTGCTTCTTACCATCAACCCAAATAGAATATCTATTTAATCTTCCATCATGTATAACATGTCTATCATATTGCCAAGGTCCACCCAAAAAAATATGACAACAATCCATAGGCATAATATCACACAACACCTTATCATAATACTTCCCAATTTTCAGATTCACAAAACATTGTTCACTCACCATTAATGTATGATCATCCTTGATCCATGAGAACTGATAGGGTTTTGGATGTTTCATCCTCTCCAACTGCAAATTTGCAACCAATTCCTTAGATTCCAGATTCTTTGAGCTTCCACTGTCAACAATCACTTTCCAAACTTTGTCTGCAACGCTACATCTAGTCTTGAACAAACATTTCTTGATCAGATCTTTCTTATCCTTCTCACTCCATAGTATCCTTCGAATCATGAAATTTCCTTCCTTTTCAGCTTCATTTGGTGACTCCTCTTGTACCAATGTATTTATGCTACTACTACCTTTCTTGCTTGCATGTGTACATTCAAAAGATTTATTGATGACATGTAACTGATTGAATGTTTGATAATGTTAAGTTGAAGATAATGCAAGGCATTAAATCATTTAATGTATTGTATTGTCATTGATGTCAACTTGATATCATCTGTACGGTCATGTACATAATGCCAAAGACTTCAAAGAACCAAAAGAACAAAGGTTATGTTTTCAACAATGCATAAAAGTCAAGTATTCACTAAGTGACAAACAACACGGACGGAGTGCACATCGACAGACAGAGCAAAGAAGAACAATCACAGTGATACCCAATGATCAGAAACATAGAGTTGTTTGACAAAGAAAACTACAGAATGCCCGACGAGCAAAGTCAGAAGGTTTCCCGACGAGCTAAAGATAGTGTTGCCCGATGAGTAAAATTCCAATGATGCCCGATGGACAGAGATCACGAAGCTAACTGGAGTCTCACCGATGAAACTGTCAGTTGTCACCGATGACTAACTGAAGTGTTTACTGACGGAACATAGAGTTTAGAAAATGACAAAATATGTAGCTGGCAGAGCTAAAAATAGACTTAACTAGTTGTCTAATTTTTTTTATTTGACCAGAGATAAGTGATTGATTTAAAGATGACTTGTACAGTTGGCAAGAAGATATCTACGAGACAAATCAAGAGTTATGCTTTAAATCTAATTGGATGGATTTTTTTTCACGCCAAGAATCAAGAATCAAGAAACAATGAATATTATGTCTATATAAGAGACAAAATTAATTCATTTACGAATGGGATTAAGGGGAGTGAATAGAAAGATGATGCTGAAGAGAAACTGATGAAGAACAAGTTCATACAGTCCTGATCAAACAAGCTGAAGGAAGAGCTAAGGAATTCTACAGACACCGATGAATAGTGAGCATAGCATCACAAAGAAGAAAGTATTGAGCACAAGGATTAATTGATATATTGGTTAGAGAGGTAATGTACTTAAATAGATTTGAAAATCTATAATTCAAAGTTGTAATATGAACATGTCATAGTGTTTTTTTTTAACCATTGAAGCATCAAGTCTCTTAACCGAGCAGGACTTAAAAATCTTCTATATATTAAGGTACATCTCAAGGAGTGCCAAAAATGTTGATTCGTGAAAGTAGCATTGGACTTGCCCGATACCTATTGACAGTCTAAGAAGGAGGCTGATTCAAGGATGGTAGCAATAGATGCCCGATACTAAGTGATAACATCTATGTATAAAATCTTCTAACAAGGTCACACTTAACAGTGTGTTTGTAACCTTTAACAGGGTTGGCTCCTAACAGGGCTCACTTCAGAAGAGTGAAAATTTGGGGTATCAATCCTTGTGGTTTTTCCCCTAACAGGGTTTTCACATTAAAAATTCATGTGTTATGTGTGTATGATTCATTTCTTTACTGTCTTGCATCTTACATAGCTAACTCTTGATTGATCGGTATACTCTTCTTATTTATCGAGTTTCGATAAATAGTTATACTGCTTATCGGTAATCAAGAAAGAATAAGGATTGACAGAGAAAACTGACAGACAGTTTATCATTATTAGTATTTCATGGCATGCATCTCTTAGGGACATAATAATT
>MU224887.1:237971-254340 GCA_018584345.1 Thuja plicata
TTAATGGCCTCTCTCTCTCTCTCTCTCTCTCTCTCTCTCTCTCTCTCTCTCTCTCTCTCCACATTTCTTCTATAAATAGGATGAGTTTTAAGCACAAATGGCCCTTATTTTTCAGAGTTGAAAGCATTGTTATGCTGTTAAGATTATTTTGAAATCATGTTGCATCTTAGCTTTGTCATTATGCATTGTTTTAATCTTCATTTTTAGAGCTAATATGCATGTTTCTTGAATATGCTTATTGTATCTTAGCTTATTGCACACAAAGGATTGTTATGTTGTTAAGATTATTGTGAAATCATGTTGCATCTTAGCTTTGTCATTATGCATTGTTTTTATCTTCATTTTTAGAGCTAATATGCATGTTTCAAATCACTCTCATTTTCCTCTATAAATAGGATGAGTTTTAAGCTCAAATGGCCCTTAATTTTCTGAGTTGAAAGCATTGTTATGCTGTTAAGATTATTGTGAAATCATGTTGCATCTTAGATTTGTCATTATGCATTGTTTTTATCTTCATTTTTAGAGCTAATATGCATGTTTCTTGAAAATCTAGATTAGTTTTTATTCAAATATTTCATTCTTAGGTTGTATATGTCATTGATTTGTGCATAATCTGAGGGCATGATTATTGCATTCTTCAAAATCCTCCTAGATAGGAAGCAATATGTCGATTTTAGTGTTTGATATGCTTGCTAACCTTTGTTTTTCAATAATGCAATGACTTATTAAAGTGTTGTGTCTTTCTTAACAGGTGCATAAAATCACACACATTTTTGGCGCCCACTGTGGGGCACGATTTCAAATTTTGCCTCATTTTGCATCCATTTTTTAGTAATTTGTCTTCATAGGTTTTAGGTACAAGCTCATTTTTGGTGATAAAGGCTCGCATCTAGGATACTCCCTCACATCGCAGAATCTAGGCTCTCATCCCAGATATCTTGAGTCATTTTTGGTAAAGGCTCGCATCTGGTATGCATTTCATCGCTTTTGGGGTATTTCATCGCATATGGTAAACAAGGTCGTATTCAAGGAATCTAGGACCGCATCTGGTTTTTGAACTTGCAATTTAAAAAGTCTAACCACTAATATTTGACTACTTTTTATCTCTGATATTTTCATAGCTTAACCTATATTTGCAGATTGTTGTCAAAGCTAAAAGAGTTGGAGAAGGATTCCTAATGTGTGGTTTTGAAAGTTCAAAGCTTCCTATTTTTGAATGAATTGTCTAGGAGGAGTTTGAAGAATGCAATAATCATGCCCTCAGATTATGCACAAATCAGTGACATATACAACCTAAGAATGAAATATTTGAATAAAAACTAATCTAGCTATTCAAGAAACATGCATATTAGTTCTAAAAATGAAGATAAAAACAATGCATAATGAAAAAGATAAGATGCAACATGATTTCACAATAATCTTAACGGCATAACGATGCTTTCAACTCTGAAAATTAAGGGCCATTTGAGCTTAAAAATCATCTTATTTATAGAGGAAATTGAGAGTGGGAGGACAGAGGAAGCCATTAATGGAGGTGTAAGAACAAAAATGGTGGATGTGAGAGGCATTAATGAGGGGAGCATTAATGAGGTATGGGTGAAGGGAATATGCATTAAATGCTGCATTTATGAGAGCATTTAAGAGGAATGGTGAGGGTTTAAGAAGCATGGGTGAGGGTTTAAGGTCAAGCTTGAGAACTTTGACTTTTGGGAGTAGGTTGAATTCCTAATAAAAAAATTAGGAATGTGACATAATTAGAAAGTGGGTTAAGATGGGATTCAGATTAGGATTAGGCTTAGCATGGGGGGAATAGGTTGGGATGGGTTTGAACCCAGGGTTAAGGTGGTTGAGGTAGGTTAGGTTAGGGGTAATATTAATGAAATGAATTATATTTAATATATTCATTCAAAAATAGGGAAATTAATTATTTAAGCTTTTTATTGCTCTCTCCTAACTAATTATTTTAGCTCTCTCCTAACTAATTAATTATTTTAGTTAGGTTGGGAGCTTTAAGAACTCTTCCTGTTAATTATTAATTATTTAGGTTAGGTTTGAAGAATGCAATAATCATGCCCTCGGATTATGCACAAATTAGTGACATATACAACCTAAGAATGAAAGATTTGAATAAAAACTAATCTAGATATTCAAGAAACATGCATATTACCTATAAAAATGAAGATAAAAACAATGCATAATGACAAAGCTAATATGCAACATGATTTCACAATAATCTTAACATCATAACAATGCTTTCAACTCTAAAAATTAAGGGCCATTTGAGCTTAAAACTCATCCTATTTATAGAGGAAATTGAGAGTGAGAGGAGAGAGGAAGCCATTAATGGAGGTGTAAGAACATTAATGTGCAAATAGGGATCACTTATCCTCCCATGATTTTCTTGGTGGACCAGTTGGATGATGATCAATGGGTGGTCGTAGCATAGTTCATATTTGGTTGGTTGATATGGATCTCTAGTATTAGGGGGAATCCTAGTCTTCTGACTGCTTTGGTAGAGCATTTTCACAATGAGCATAACACATTTCACATGCCCACTGGTGAGATCATAGTGACACCAAAAGATGTATACTTTATCCTCAGCATTCCATTCCACAGTGTACAGGTTCAGTATGAGTTTGTACATAGACAAGGCATGCTAGCCCTACATAATATTTTTGGGGATGATGACATCTTAGAGAAACATATATCATGGGACACCATGATGGCCTGGTATGCAGTTAAATACCCATTAGCTTGCGTGATGGAAGTATTTTTCAGATGTATTCTTATGCCAGATAGGGGTCAACATGGGTTCCAATCTTGGTGGGGTTTGATTTTAGAGGAGCTACTAGCTACACCAATGAATATTGAGTGGGGTTCATGCCTCTTGGCACATTTATAACATGATATCCATGATATCATGTATCGCGAGGTCAAGAGCCTCATAGAAGGAAACTTAGTATGACAGAATTGGGAATGGGAGCACATTCCCATTCGTAGGCCAGTTGTCGATGATGCCCATCAGATCAACCATCCATTTATATATAGGTATGTAGGTTTTTTGACCCAACCCTATTCTAGAGAAGATATCTTACTGATGCAAACAATTTGATGACTTGATAGTGGTCATATGGCGATGATATAGGGGTACCAAGTTGTGGGGTGGTTGGCGACATTAGAGTCGAGAGATGTTCATGACATGTCCATTGATCAGACACACTACTATGGTCATTTAGATATTCGTGGTATCAAGAGTACACATGCATTTTATGTAGCCACAAGTAGTTTCTATAGAGTTGTTAGCATCTTCCCATTTTAGTAATGAGATACAGTGAGACTAGGGACATAGACTGGTGTATGACATAATAGTCCAGGAGCTATAGGGATTACCTCAGGCATCATGGGGTTATCTAGAGGCCATAGAAGATGTAGGGGTGACGTCTATAGGGACTATATTGCTCAACATCCATTCCCTAGGTTCATAGATCTAACAATCCAAGCCCCACAGATAGATGAGGGAGGGCCTGTCCCAGGTGATATACCAACATCATGTGCAGAGGCCTCTAGGAGGAGATCCTGGTACTAGTTCTAGCAGAGTGGTACTAGTAACAGGCCATCGGTACAGGGGTGAGGTAGGTAGTTTGGGTTAAGTGGGGATTGATGTACCCTCTGGTTAACATGGTGTACCTTTAGGTGGACAGGATGCCCCTGATTTTGATTTTAAGCTACCTGATAGGTTTGACATAGACGAGATAGCCAGGTAGGCAGGGTGAGCAGGTAGATCCAGGAGAGAATGCAGAGGATCGACAATAGTGTACACCTTAGGATGTCATACATTCACTCAGGGAGAGCGTTAGGAGTCTGTAGATAGAGGTGGTTCTTTCTCATACCAAGGTTACCAAGTGCATATGAGACTTGATCGCCAAGAGAGACTAGAGGGTTTATTCTATTACTGCTCAGCATAATCAATTACAACACATATCCACCCACCAAACTAGTAGAGCTTCATACTATGTAACAACGTACAATGGTGTAGTGCCTTTTTCATAATAGGTTATGCCCTTTTCACAGTTTATGGCCAGATCTAAGGGTTCCCACATTCCACCAACCTATGATGTCTATCCTCTTCTACGTCCAACATTGCACGTTCCTAATACCGAGGACATGGATGAGAGCTAGGCTTGTTGTTCTAATATTAATTTTTGATACATTTTGATATTATACCCATTTTTGGCATTGTATACGATGACTTTCTCTAATGATGTATATTTTTAGAGTTTAATGTACCCCTAACATTTTTTATTATCTTATATATAGACACATGCGACTCGATTTCATTGTACATGTGTTGATTTGATGTTATGAGATATCTTATTTCTTATGTTGTTTTTCAGATGTATGGACATTTACTATTATGCTTTTATGGATTCTTATGCAAATGTTTATGCATGAGAATATGAACTCTAGATTGATGAATAGGTATACTAATATTCAGGATGATACAATGAATATGCAATGTTTTTAATTTCTTTTGTGGTGCGTAAATGTATGAATGCATCCTAATCATGTTATAAACATGTAAAAATGTAAAAATTTATATGATGCAAAAAATGATCTATATGTTATGGTTATGCAATGAAATGGATATGAGGTGCAATGTTTCTGAAATGCAATGAATATGCGTATGTAATGTTGCTAACATCTCATGTATGAAAAGGTGATTGTCAACACATGTACTCCATAATGTCTCTATCAACGCGTAGCTTGACCATTTGACAACAAGAAGATTGATCCATTAGAGCCTTAGATCCTTCACATTGGAGAGAGGTATAGATATCATGCAGATTTGAACACCATGAAAATGCAATGCAAAACTATCATGAATGAAACCTAGCACATAGTCATTGGGTTTGGATTTGAAATTTTTCATCATCGAGCGTTTGGGACATCAGATTTAATACAAATCTAACTGGTGCCTTTGCGACCATAAAGATATGAATATGTCTTTCGTCAGATAAAATGTGGGAAAAAACATAAGCGTCGAGCCAAAACAATTGAGATGACCTAAGAATTATTTCCAGTTGATATTTCAAGGGTACACCAGAATCAAGGCACACCAAGCCAAGATAACCATGAGTGTGATCTTGTATAAATAGACAAATCAAGAATAGTCAAGGAGATAGTTCCAACCTCACCTTGGCGTACAAGTAAACGAAGTCGAGGTATGTGATGTTGATCAACATTGTTGTGGAATATCTTATCATAAACACTCAGTTCATTTGATACCGTAGGGGCATTGGGACAACACCAACAAGCAGTAGACAAAGATAATATTAGTGAAAACCAATGAGAACATACAACACCAAGAGAAGTTTAGCAAAGTTCTGCCAGTTTCACCTCCTCCAGTAAGTAGATGGATTTGGTTTTGGTCTTAGTGAGTTGTTGGCTCGACAATATACTATCCATACCATTTATCTATGCATCCTAAATTAAATTCTTATGTGAATTGTAAACAAGGGATTTGAATTTTCATAATTGTATTTTATCCCTACAAATTTTCATGAGCTCCAATAGCCTGCATCTATATTATTGATGATGGGAGGATTCAATATAGTGTAGTGGACACACAAAATTATTTATTTCTTCATCATGGTTTCGTGTTTCACATCATATAGGAGAATTTAATTCTCACCTACATCCAATGTTTGTAAAATAATTTCATTCATTTTCTCCTAGGACCACCCATAAATTCCAAGAACACCATGTTTTATGTGAGTTTACCACCATTTTGAAAATAACACAGGTCAATCAAAATTTCAAGTTTTCTGATCCTAGCACTTCTTCTCCAAGTTTATATGTGGCTTCCATGGACACACACAAAGACCATTTTAATCCAATTTGGAGGTGCGACAATCTATGTTTATTTCTTTCTTTTTACTTTCTTAAGTTGTTTTCATTTTAACCTTTTCCTAATTTTGGTAAATTTTTCTCTTGGTGAGATCAGGGCACAAGAAATTAGGTCACACTTTTCTTCTATCTAAAATTTTGTTGTTCATCAAAATGTTTGCAATGCAGTTCGTCAAAATTTTCTTAGAGAGAGAGAGAGAGAGAGTTCCCACTTCACCATGGCATTCTAAAATATAAATATTACCCAACTTCTTTTGTCTTTGCAATCACCAGAACTCCCTTGGTTACTTTCCAAGTATCTAAAGAAAAATTAACATTACACCGAGAAGCAATACGTTGGCTCTCTTAAATTAAATTTTCTTTTAACAAAGCAACATATCTCACATCCTTCAAAATCAATTTACTTCCATTTTCAAATGTAAAATTATATCACCCTTAACTAGGATTTCACATTCCTTATTGTCACAAATAAAAACCTTACCAAATGTACCTTCTTTGAAATTTTTAAAGGCTTGTCGACATTAAGTAGCATGGAAAGAAGCACCAAAATCAAGCACCCATGAATCTGTAGTCGTGTCACCACCAGCCAAGACCAAAACACATCATCTTTTTCAAATACAGTGTTTGCTTCATTATTAATGAATTTTCCCTATGTCTTTTAATAATTCCAATAATTTTTCTTTGTATGACTGGGTTTTCCATTAAACTAACATGCATCATTTCTTCCTCTAGACTGAGATCTCTGTACAGATTTTGATGTTCTATTAGCTTTGCCTCTTTCTTGACTCCTACCTCTATTACCAGCACTTTCAATAGTTAATGCATCATTGGATGAGGGTTCCTAGATTTTTTTTGCACATGTCTTCTCTCAAAAGAGTGGCTCCAACATCATCAAATTTGAATTTTCTTTTAGCCACCAATGCTCTCACTATCATCACCACACCTTCCCAGCTATTGAGTAAAGAAAATTTTAATAAAACTGCTTTGATCCCATCATCTAGATTAACGCCCACATAAATTAACTCAGTGACTAATGTATTAAATTCATTTAAATGATTAGACATAACCCATCCTCATATTTTTAGATTATATAGCATTTTCATAATGAATACCTTATTCAAAGTCGATGAATTCCTGTGTTGTCTTCTTATCTTTTCTTTCTTATCCATTTTCTTCCATTCTTCATCTGATAAAGAATATTTCCCTTCAGATTTTCAAGTCAATATATTTTAGAGATCTTGGTTGATGAGAAATAACTCCATCTGCACCTTTCGTAGACCAAAAATTTGATCTACAAATTTTTCAATGTTCCATGGCTTTGATAACAATTGTTGATAAAAAGCAGCCAATTTTAAAGGCTGATAAAAGGAATAAGAAGAAACAACGAATGGGGCCTGAAGAGGTTGGTTTTGATAGAGATGATAGAATCCTAAAAAGCAAAGTGGACTACGGGGCGAGCATGGAAGACTGGCTTAGTGAGGAGATGAAGATAATGAAGCAGCAATTAACGGAGATGCAGGAGGTAATGGAACCTTTCAAGGCCAAGGTTGAGGAAATGGAGAAAAACCTGATGATTAAGGTAAATAATAGTAATAGAGATGAGGAGTTCATTGCTAGAGTTAATGTGATTGTGGAAGAAAAGATGCAAGATATGAAAGAACAAATAAGCCATAATGGGACATGATACGTGTCATCCTTAAGCACGGAAATGAAGGGCTTCAAGTTTCGGTTCAGAACCTGAAAGCATTATACACTTACCTGGAAAGAAGTCTGCTAGAAAATACTACAATTACCATTGATGATAAGGCAAGAAGATCGGGCCCAGGATCAAGAACCCGAAGTGGTCTTAAAAGAAAAGTTCCTGAGATCCCAAAAGAGATGCTTGAGCTGAAGGGGTCCATTGATAAAATGGAAGAAATGCAGAAGAGGGCAAAGGAATCCTACCAGAAAATGATGTAATGTTTTTTCTTCAGTTCTAGAAATTTTGCTGGAAATTGTGCTAGAAGTTGTGCTGGAAACTGTGCATTCTTTGGCAGTACTTTTAATTTCCTGTTTTGGGTTTAGGGTGTCTTTTTGGGTCCTGCCTTTTGTTTGTTGTAGGATTTCTTTGTTTGTATGGGCTTATGATGCTTATCTCTAGTAGCTTTATGTAAAAGGTTTCGGGGTCCTTTCAAAACTTGTTTTTACCTTAATCAAAAACAATTGTTGATAAAAAATAATAGAAAGAGATATAAAACAAAGAAAAAAAAGAACACCATATATTATATATATATATATATATATATATATATATATAGGAGAATTTAATTCTCACCTACATCCAATGTTTATAAAATAATTTCATGCATTTTCTCCTAGGACCGCCCATAAATTCTAGGAACACCATGTTTTATTTGAGTTTACCACCATTTTGAAGATAACGAAGGTCAATCAAAATTTTGGGTTTTGTGATCCTAGCAATTCTTCTCCAAGTTTATATGTTTCTTCTATGGACACACACAAAGACCATTATAATCCAATTTGGAGGTGTGATAATCTATGTTTATTGCTTTCTTTTTAATTTTTGAAGTTGTTTTCATTTTAACCTTTTCCTAATTTTGGTCATTTTTTCTCTCGATGAGATCAGGGCACAAGAAATTAGGTCACACTTTTCTTCTATCTAAAATTTTGTTGTTCGTAAAAATCTTTTCTATGCAGTTCATCAAAATTTTCTCTAAGAGAGAGATAGATAGATAGATAGATAGATAGAGAGAGAGAGAGAGAGAGAGAGAGAGAGAGAGAGAGAGAGAGAGAGAGAGTCTTATGCCATATTTCTAAAATGTTGTCCATAACTTTCATTTCCACTCCCACTTCACCATGGCATTCTAAAATATAAATATTACCCAAGTTCTTTCGCCTTTGCAATCACCAGAACTCCCTTGGTTACTTTCCAAGTATCTACAGAAAATTTAACATTACACCGAGAAGCAATACGTTGGCTCTCTTTAATTAAATTTTTTTTTAACAAAGCAACATATCTCACATCCTTCAAAATCAATTTACTTCCATTTTAAAATGCAAAATTATATCACCATTACCTATGATTTCACATTCCTTATTGTCACAAATAAAAACCTTACCAAATGTATGTTCTTTAAAATTTTCAAAGGCTTGTCGGCATAAAGTAGCATGGAAAGAAGCACCAGAATCAAGAACCCATGAATCTGCAGTGGTGTCACCAGCAGCCAAGACCAAAACACATCATCTTTTTCAAATACAGTGTTTGCTTCATTATTAATGACCTTTCCCTATGTCTTTTAATAATTCCAATAATTTTTCTTTGTGTGACCTGCTTTGCCATAAAACTAACATGCATCATTTCTTCCTCTAGACTGAGATATATGTACAGATTTTGATGTTCTATTAGCTTTGCCTCTTTCTTGACTCCTACCTCTATTACTAGTACTTTCAATAGTTAATTCATCATTGGATGAGGGGTCCTAGATTTTTTTTGCACATGTCTTCGCTCAGAAGAGTGGCTCCAACATCATCAAATTTGAATTTGCTTTTGGCAGCCACCAAAGTTCTCACTATCATCACAACACCTTCCCCACTATTCAGTAAAGAACATTGTAATGAACACTTCCCTTCATATTTTCAATCCAATATATTTCAGAGATCTTGGTTGATGAGAAACAACTCCATGTGCAGCTTCTGTAGACCAAAAATTTGATCTACAAATTTTTTGAATCTTCCATGGCTTTGATAATAATTTTTATGCTGTTAAGATTATTGTGAAATCATGTTGCATCTTAGCTTTGTCATTATGCATTGTTTTTATCTTCATTTTTAGAGCTAATATGCATGTTTCTTGAATATCTAGATTAGTTTTTATTCAAATCTTTCACTCTTAGGTTGTATATGTCACTGATTTGTGCATAATCTGAGTGCATGATTATTGCATTCTTCAAATTCCTCCTAGATAGGAAGCAATAGGTCGATTTTAGTGTTTGATATGCTTGCTAACCTTTGTTTTTCACTAATGCAATGAATTATTGAAGTGTTGTGTCTTTCTTAACAAGTGCATAAAATCACACACACAATTAGCATTTAGTTATTGATCTTAGGATTAGGTATTTGTTAGGAACGGTCATGTTGATCTGAAGCTTATTTACATCCTTTTGAATTCATATTTATAAGGATAGCAAGATCAACAGACACGAAGAAGACTGACAGTTACTATAGTCAGAAGGGATAGATGGATCAATAACTACAAACTTGAATTCTATTGTACTATTTTCCAAAATCAAATAAAGATAAGTCCTTTTTCTTTCACATCTGCAATTATTTTATTATCATTTTACAATTAGTCCCTCGGATAAACCAATTGAAGTTTTTCAAAGTGATAGTTTGATGTGCATGCTTCCTGATTTGATTCATAGTCTATATTTTCAATTGGTTTTCTCATTTTTCATGGTTAGATTTTGTTGATTGAGGCCTCAATCATTTGGTCTGTCATCTGAGAAGTATTACCCTTTTGAAATATCTCTGAATTTGTTTTTGGTTGCATGTACATTTCATAACACCTTTGAAGTGATAATTTTTCTTGTAAAACTGTCTCTGAGGTTGAACATAAGATTGGAATGATAGTAACTCTATTTCTCATGGTTGATTAAGGCATTGGTATTTCTTTCTTATAGGATTATGGGCATAGTTTCATTGCTTATAGTTTTGAGATACTATATCCAACTTCTCTATTCAGTGCATATCTTGAATCCATCAACATTCTTTAAATATTTATAGTATTACATTCAACACTTGACAATTCATTGCTCCTAGTTAAGGATCTCAGTAGTACTTTTCCATACTTTGGGATAAAGAAGTTTGAATCACATATTATCTACTCTAAAAAGTCCTTAAGATTTTTAATACAAGTTTAGGGTATAGGCCCATCAGCCTTGGTTCTGCAGAGCCAAAATTGTAGAAGGTTGATACTTGGAATAGGTTGAAACCTTTTCAGTTGGAAAATCACTTTGGTTTCTCATCATTGGATAGGAAAAATTCATAGGAAATCCAATATGTTGATTTGAGCACGAACATATTGGTGACTCTACTGGGGAGATTTATCATTAAAGAACAATTTTCAGAGTTTTTGGTAATAGAGGTTAGGCTCTGCTGGGAGAAAAGAATCCAGAAGATAATAAGTATTTCCTTCTAAGAAGAAGGTGGCGACTCTACTATTTTAAAGTGGTGCTAAATTTGGTCATATAATTTTGTTATCAACTATTGTAATGTCTAAATTTGGCTCATAAAGGATTTCTTAAATAAGATTTGCATAGTGAGATAAGAGAAAGATCCTAAGGCCAAACTTAGTTTTTTATTACACTTAATTATTATGATAAAATAGATTGAAAGAGCATATAAAGAATAGAGGGATAAGATACCTACCTCATAACAAAGTAGATCTGGAAAAAATCATTTTCTGAGGTCCGTATTGAGTTTCTGGAAAATCTGATAGTTGATCCTGAACTAGAACACAGAGATGAACAAAACCCAGAAATCTTTTTCCATTCTGATGTTGTCTTATGAAAAAGGTCGACCTTGACCCACAAATGTCACCCCTGACCCAATAATGTTGACCCTAACCTACACAGTGTCGACAGAAAATCTATTTTCAAATCCCAGAAGTTTGCTGAAAAGGGTATCCAAATCTGGTCTCAGATCTATCGTCCTGCACCTGTAACTCCCAAAAACATCACCTGCAAATATCTAAAAAGAGGGATTTTGGGGTGGCTATATAGGGTTTTGCCTTAGTCAAACCCCCATTTTGGTGATCTCCACCTCCATGAATAGCTGAATATAGAATGTATAGTGTGTGTGTATTGATCTTTTGAAAAGAGTCTTTAAACATGTAATATCAAGATCTAATCTTCTAGATTAACAATCCTAACATAACATGGAAATGAGAAAGCAATGCATAGATTTGAATATGAAAAAGAAAGAATACCAAGCCCCCAAGGCTAAAGTATTCCTATCAACTCACAATCCATAGTTTCTACCCCATGACAATGTCCTTTGAATGCTTGAATGTTGTGAATAGTAGATCTAAAGAGAGAGCCTTCTTGCTTCAATGAAAATCCACCATAACTTGTCCTCAAAATGCTTGATTTAAGATGATGATATGTCCTCCTAGCTTGTCCTTCTATATCATCCTCTTGCTTGCTTGCATCATCATTCCATCATGTAATCTCTCAATTTCGTTTCATGATCAAATGAAGGAAAAAGAGAGTGTTTATATAGAGATCTCAACATAGGCCTCCTAGGGCAATGCAAGAGATCCAAATTCAGATTTCACCTTGAATCATGGTCCAATCACATTTTCCAACTAAGGAGGAAACATATTAATTCTAATATCAGAGAAAACACTTCCGCATCCGAACCTGGGGACCTATTTTAAGTTTTGGGCCCCGATAAGCTCCAGATTTGAAAGAGAGAACCAACACCCGACAGAGGTCTATGTCAACCTTGTCCTTGACCTAGGTTAAGGTCAAATTCAAACTTGACCTAGAGGTCAACCTCGACCCTGACCTGAGGTTTCAGGTAGGTCACCAGAAAGTTGCAGAGAGGTTTCCAGGTCAGCCGGGGACCTAGAAAGGTGGGGGAATGTGCCAGAGTGTTAAGAAGGCCTAGAGGCCCAGAGAGAGAGTAGGATGAAGCCTAGGAGGACCAATACATAGGTCCTACCTAGAGAGAAGAGCCATGGAGAAATAAATCTAGGAGGATCCACAAGATCTTAACCCTAATTTCATCTACACATGTATAATCAAGCACATATGCAACTCTAATATGTAAACATACTAAATGAGGGTGCTAAGCCTATCAAAATGGAAGTTATTCCATTTTAAAATGATACATTTAGCCCCCACTTTAGCTTAGATATGATACTATGTGAATATGCAAGCTAAATTAAGAAAACATCATAAAGTATAAAAAGGATATAGCCAAGTCCTCAATGCAAAGATCCTACAAGAAACCATTAGTATCCACAACCTACAGCACACGAGGTTAATGAAAATTCAAAGAGTACCTAAGTATTACTATGATGATCTTGAGAATTATATAGATCCCCTTATGCCCCCCCTGATTTGGCTTACTAATTCATGGAAGCTGAAGCAGGGTGATAAGGTTATTTCTACACACTGAATATGAAATTTATTGAAAAAGATCCTTTCCTAAACTAGTTAGAGGGGTCCTAAACCTTCCTAAACTGATTTAAGAGGTTAGGTATTTGAATCACGATTCAAATTCCTCTGACGGCACTGAAATCAGAGCTACCGAACTCAAGTTATGATGAAAAGAGTAGATGTCTATCTAAATGCACAAAAATGGAAAATTCGAATTTAACCTACATAACTTCAAATGAAACCCTAGTAAAACCATAATTTACTACCTATAAATAAGAGAAAGAGACATTTACCACCTCATTCTTACCATTTTCAGATTAAAGGATGTCGAATAGAGAGGAGTTTTGAGCGAGCCGCATGGAGGTTCTGAGGGAGCGCCTAGCCAGCAGATAGCCACTGCCCGAGGTATGTTCCTATTTCTAGTACCTGTGATTGAAATTTTGATGTTTTTATCGGGAAGGTTGACCCTGACCCAATATGGTTGACCCTGACCCAGTAAGGTCTACCTTGACCCATAAAGGTCGACCCTGACTGGGGAGGTTCTATCCTTTTTTGGGGGTAGGTCGACCTTGACCTAGAAAAGTTGACCCTGACCCATAAAGGTCGACCCTAACCCATAAAGGTCAACCTTGACCCAAAAAGGTTGACCTTGACCAGGTCAGGTGGGTACAAAAGATGTTTGATGCAAAAGTACTGATATGATTCATGTTGTGCTTGCAGGATCCAGTCTGTCTTCGAGAGCATCCCTTTGGAGGGTTACTGTTATCTGTCAGAGGGAGTGTTTCCAAGCTACAACAGGAGGAGATACAGTTATTGAGAGATGTAGGATTGTACTGGGTAGCAGTCCTACCACATCCGAGGTTCCATCAGCCCATTATATCGGCCATGATAGAGAGATGGGATGAGGATACATGCTCTTTCCATCTTCCATTAGGAGAGATCACAATCACATTGGAGGATGTGTATAGGATCCTACGGCTTCCAATCTGAGGTGAGCCCGTCAGACCGAGAGTACCACAGGGTCCACTTGAGGTTTTTGCAGATATGGAGTATTTTTTGGGATGGGTACCACAGCTGAGGACCCGATTAGATCAGATATCTTTGGCAGCCATACTAGCTGGTCCAACACCTTTGGTACAAAGAGTGATGCTATGTATACTTTCTTTGGTTGTAGTTCCCAACACAAAGGATACAATATTTTTAGCGCCATTCACCCATCTCGTATGTAGGATGGAGAGTGATAGGGTCACTATCTCATGGGGCCGTAGCATGTTGGCTCATCTTTATTACAAGCTAAGTCAGTTAGTGAGATACTAGCGGGAGAGTCTTACGGTGTGCACCCTGCTACAGGTTTGGATATTTGAGAATTACACATGTACACGACCATAGGGTACTCCTGCAATGGTAGATGCGAGCACACCTAGAGCCTTTTCATATCCGCTAGCAGATGTCTGGCAGCACAGAGATATCCTCTTTTGGAGGGTATGCTTTGACCACATCCCAGGTATAGATGTGATATGGAGACCTTACTGTGAGATGGTAGAGTGGCTGGATACCTGAAATTAGTTGAGATACTCCCAGCAGTGTAAGCTGCTAGAAGGTCCTACCAATCATGTCATGATGTCGTATTATTATGATAGCATGATGTGACAGTTTGGTCTGGTACAGGGGGTCCCTCATATAGTACCTCGATATGCATATCTGACAAGATACTATCAGAGACCCGGTGGCATACGTCAACCAATAGTAGATGATATTGTGGATAGTGAGACAGATGAGACCAAGGATATAGAGGTAGTGCCTGAGCTATCCTATGTAGGTGTTAGCAGAGAGTATATGAGATACTAGAGTTTACAGGGGATCCATCCTATCTTTCATGATGACTACCCCATAGGTGATCCAGGTCCTTTAGAGAGGAACCACCCAGGAGATGACATACCAGTAGGAGAGGAGGAGGATCAGAGAGATGAGGAGGAAACTCCCCTTAGGGGAGATCCTATGGAGGAGGAGAGAGAAGAGTAGCGGAGATGCCCCCAGGTCGCAGTATAGACACCGGTGATCATCCAGTCTATGTTACTCCCTTGAGATCACAACGACCTCCTCAAGCGTATACAGAGACACCACCACTAACACCTAGATAGAATGAGTGAGGGGAGAGTAGTCACTCCATGCCCCCACCAACTAGATCTTTTAGTGATGCCCAGGCTGGAGATCCAGGTATGATATAGATTTAGAATGTTTTTGAATAATGATTTTGTTTTAGAAGAAGAAATTAAATAAGCTTTACATTTGAATTTTGTAGTGAGTGTAGTGGAGTGGAAAAGTTTTGTATCTAAGGTTCTGAAGGATACATGTATATCCTACCAACTACCAGCTAGTGAGAGAGAGTCCCTTGAAGGACAAAGGGATCCTGGAAGACATGCAGATATCTTCCTATGCGTACGACGAGAGTTGAGGTTATGCAAGGAGAGAGAAGAGAAACTGATGGCTGATGTGCAGAGAGCCCATGAGCGGATCCAGGAGATGAGCATATCGAGGAGTCACACACAGACTACCATTCTGAGATCCTCAGCCTCATACCATAGATCTAAGAGAACTGGGAGCCATCGACCTTTATAGCATAGGGATAGAGATTGATAGATATGGCACCTTGTGCCACATATGTACTGGACTCAAAAGAAAAGTTTTATTTATAAAGAAAGCTTTGTTTTGGAACAATTAGTTCTATGGTCAATTACTTTTTACTTTCATCAATGCATAAAACTTAAAAAGAAAGAGGAAAGGAAAAATATGTATGAATGCATTCTAAGTTACATAACTTATAAAATAATTATTCTATAAGGAACACATACACACATAAAGAAAGAAATGATGATTTAAGGATAATAATGTTTTGAGATGCATGATATTAATAGGTTCCCTAAGAGGAACACCATTCATATCAGTGATTTTATAAGCACCTGAAGTAAAATTTTCAATTACCACAAAGGGTCCAAGCCAATTTGGACTAAATTTTCCTTTTTCACCAGGTAAAGCATTCACATTTATTTGATTCTCATATAAGACTAAATCACCTACTGAGAATGACCGTTCAATCACTTTATGATTATATTGTTTTTGGAGTGATTTATGGTAGGCTTTAATGTGTTCCAAAGCATTTATTCTTTGTTCGTCTAACATTTCTAATTCTTGTAATCGTTGTTCCCAGAAAGTATCTTTGTCAATGATCCCATGAAATGAAACACGCAAGGATGGTATTTCTAATTCCAAAGGCATGATAGCGTCAGTCCCATAAACAA
>MU224887.1:256722-284811 GCA_018584345.1 Thuja plicata
GTCATGGCACGTTGATAAGTAGCTCCCGCATTTCTTAATCCAAAAGGCATCATGACCCAACAAAATGTCCCCCAAGGTGTAATAAATGTGGTTTTAAGTTGATCCTCAACAGGAATAAATATTTGATTATAACCTGAAAATCCATCCATAAAAGACAATAATGCATGACCCGCTGTTGAATCCACAATCATGTCAATATTAGGTAGCAGGAAGTCATCTTTTAAGGATGCTTTATTTAAGTCTTAGAAATCAGTGCACATTCATATTTTATTTCCTCCCTTAGAAATAGCCATAATATTGGAAATCCATTCAGAATAATCAATAGAGCGGATGAATCCTGCACCTAGTAATTTTTCAATTTCAGCTTTTACTAGTAAAGCGATGCTAGGATTCATCTTGCGAATCTTCTGTTTCATAGGCTTAGCATTGGGTTTAAGGACAATATTATGAGTGACAATTTTAGGGTCTATACCTGGCATATCCGAATATGTCCAAGCAAAGATATCTTTATATTCAGGCAAGAGAGAAACCAATTGATCATGCTCATCTTGACTCAAACACTTCCCAATTTTGATTGTCCTTTCAACATCATTCTTGTCCACTTGAATGTCAATGGTCTTAGATATAAATAAATTACTTTGTATAGGAGAATCTATTGGTAAAGGGGAAATATCTGATTCATCATGTTCTCCAAAATAGGCTTCACTATTTAGGCAATATAACTTTCTCCTTTTATGATGAAATGTAGGTAGATCTTGATAAGCTCCTAAAAAATCAGCAAGAGCTTCATCCTCAGGGAAGATGTCCAATTTAGGATTTTGATCCATGTCAAGGAGAAACAGATTAACCAATTTCAAATGTCCACCACAAATATGATTAACATTAAGAGGAAAAGCCGATGGTTTCCTATAAGGATTAAATCCTAACCCATAAGTATAATCAGAACCTTCATTATCCAGGGGTACTTGTATACCTTGTTCATATTTACCACAACCTTTCCCATTAAATCCCGATTTCTTGAGTAAATGATAACCAGAACCATACCTGTCAGCCATATCAGATTGAGTTAAAGGAGTGGAATATGTCACAATGTCATAGCAATCTGGTTTTATTGTCTCAATTATTTCATCATGAGAAGCAGCAACAAAGTTACTTTTTAACGCCTCAGAAAGCGGAGAAGGAATAAAAACTTGTTTTCAAACTTAGTTTGTTCTTTCATCAATTCCAAATATGATACTTTATATTCTCCTATAAAAGTAGGATTAAAATCCAATGTTCCCCAATCATCTTCCGTCAGGGAAGAAGATGGAATCTCATCTTTTTTTACCTCGAGTGGTTGTTCAGGTTTTTTGACTGGTTGTATAGGTTCAGGAATCTTAGCATATTATGTATTCAGGCAAGGATTTGGTGCATCATCCACATGTAATGTGTACATTAGATTGTTATAAATGAGCCTAACCTTGCGATGGAGAGTAGAAGGAACCGCATTCATAGTATGTAACCAAGGTCTCCCTAATAGAAGGTTATAATTGAGTGGTCCAGGCATAACATGGATAGGAGTAGAAAGAAGCACAAGACCAACTTTAATGGGTAGTGTAATAATACCCAAAGTTTTCTTTGCAATATTATCAAATCCACGAATAGGAATACTATCCAGTTGAATAGTTGTAAGATCATCCTTAATTGCCCTAAGCATATCCATGCTACAAATATTAAGTCCAGATCCATTATCAATCAATGTTCTACGAATAATACTCTGATTAATAGAGACAACAACCATAAGAGCATCATATTGATTTTTCACCTCAACAGTAGGTAAATCATTATTGGAAAACATAATAGGAGGTACAGAAGGCATAGTATGCATGCACTCTAGAAATGAATTAATGTTCTCTTGATTAGGAGGCGTAGCAGGGAGAGTAGATAAAGCTTTTTGCAACGCCTCATGATATGTAGGAGAAGTTTGAAGCAATTACCATAAAGATATCTTAGCTAGAGTAGCACGTAACTGTTCCACTAAGTCATATTCCTTAAAGGAAGAAGGAAACCTAGGTGCTTGAGGAAGCACGGGTTGAGGAGGTAAAGTTGTTGGGACAGTAGGTTGAGGATTATTCTATGTGCGATAAGCATGTGAAACATAATCCGTTTTATAAAAGAAATCCAAGGGATGTCGGGGTTTACCTTTAATAGTTATTCGAGGACATCCTTTACCATCATCAAATGTTTAGGGAATATCATTTTAGGTGTCTCAATGTTGCAAATAGAGGAATATAAAGGTAACCATGCATACACTCTATGGTAAAGGTCAATTGAAGAGGTTGTGGAGGAGGATGAAATAGGAATAGGATCCATGGGGCTCTCATTCGAACCATTTGCATTCTCACTTCCATGTACCTCATTAAGGGAACTATCCTTTTGTACAACAAAATCCTCATCAAAGTATTCAAAACAAAAATCATACATGTTGAACACAAGGAAACACTACAAACATGAAAAATGTAAATGTTTTTGTATTTTTAAGGTAATTTTGTGATTTTTATGAATTCTGAAATATAAATGCAAGAAAAAGAAAGTCTACTTCTATATGCATGCAAGATCTAATATGAAATGTAAATCTAACACCAATGAAAAATAAAGATTTGTCTATCGCGGGTTCACCAAAATGTAATGTCTAAATTTGGCTCATAAAGGATTTCTTAAATAAGATTTACATAGTGAGATAAGAGAAAGATCCTAAGGCCAAACTTAGTTATTTATTACACTTAATTATTATGATAAAATAGATTGAAAGAGCATATAAAGAATAGAGGGATATGATACCTACCTCATAACACAACAGATCTGGAAAAACTTGTTTTCTGAAGTTTGTATTGAGTTTCTAGAAAATCTGATAGTTGATCCTGAACCAGAATGCAGAGATGAACAAAACCCAGAAATATTTTTCCGTTCAGATGTCGTCTTATGAAAAAGGTCAACCTTGACCCACAAATGTCACCCTTGACCCAATAATGTCGACCTTGACCTGCATAGTGTCGATAGAAAATCTATTTTTGGATCCCAGAAGTTTGCTGAAAAGGGTATCCAAATCTAGTCTCAGATCTACCGTCCTGCACCTGTAACTCCCACAAATAGCACCTATAAATATCTGAAAAGAGGGATTTTGGGGTGGCTATATAGGGTTTTGCCTTAGTCAAACCCCCATTTTGGTGATCTCCACCTCCACGAATAGCCGAATATAGAATGTATAGTGTGTGTGTGTATTGCTCTTTTGAAAAGAGTCTTTAAACATGTAATATCAAGATCTAATCTTCTAGATTAACAATCCTAACATAACATGGAAATGAGAAAGCAATGCATAGATTTGAATATGATAAAGAAAGCATACCAAGCCCCCAAGGCTAAAGTATTCCTATCAACTCACAATCCATAGTTGCTACCCCATGATAATGTCCTTTGAATGCTTGAATTTTGTGAATAGTAGATCTAAAGAGAGAGCCTTCTTGCTTCAATGAAAATCCACCATAGCTTGTCCTCAAAATTCTTGATTGAAGATGATGATATGTCCTCCTAGCTTGTCCTTCTATATCATCCTCTTTCTTGCTTGCATCATCATTCCATCATGTAATCTCCTGATTTTGTTTCATGATCAAATGAAGGCAAAAGAGAGTGTTTATATAGAGGTCTCAACATAGGCCTCCTAGGGCAATGCAAGAGATCCAAGTTTAGATTTCACCTTGAATCATGGTCCAATCAAATTTTCCAACTAAGGAGGAAACATATTAATTCAAATATCAGAGAAAACACTTTTGCATCTGAACCCGGAGACCTATTTTAAGTTTCGGGCCCTGATAAGCTTCAGATTTGAAAGCGGGGACCAACACCCGACAAAGGTCTATGTCGACCTCATCCTTGACCTAGGTCAAGGTCAAATTTGACCCTAACCTAGGTCAAGGTTGACCTCGACCCTAACCTAGGTCAGGGTCGACTTCGACCCTGACCTGAGGTTTCAGGTAGGTCACCAGAAAGTTGCAGAGAGGTTTCCAGGTCAGTCAGGGACCTAGAAAGGTGGGGGAATATGCCAGACTACTAAGAAGGCCTAGAGTCCCAGAGAGAGAGTAGGATGAAGCCTAGGAGGGCCAATACATAGGTCCTACCTAGAGAGAAGAGCCATGGATAAATAAATCCATGAGGATCCACAAGATCTTAACCCTAATTTCATCTACACATGTATAATCAAGCACAAATGCAACTCTAATATGCAAACATAATAAATGAGGGTGCTAAGCCTATCAAAATGGAAGTGCTTCCATTTTAAGATGATACAACTATCTCATGTGGGGTAGAAGATCCTTGCATCTAGATCAGCTTGAATTATAATTAAGCCTAAGGAAAGGTAGGAATTCAAATGTAAATATGCCATATGTACCACGTATGATATACCCTGATAAGGATGATCGAAAGTATGCTTGTGAACAATACCCTAATTCAAGCCAGCTTAGCCATGAGAATAGTGATGAAAATTGTAATCCTTTTTTCCAAGGTAATAGAGGAAGACATGAGTCTCAACATGATCCAAATCAGGAAATGACTAAAAGAGAGAAAAAAAATTAACAAATGGGATGTTGTATTTGTGAGATGGCCGATGCAGGATCAGAAGATGAAGAAATGGTTATGGCTCTTAAGAGGCAGCCAGAAGAGATACTAAGGAAAATGAGAATATGAAGAAGTGCAATCAGATCACCAAGAGATAAAGAAACTCCTAAGGATGATAGAAATAGATTTTACAATCCTCCTCATACGAATAACAGTGGGAATGTCTTTAAAAATTATCATACCAACCCCTTATTTGAACCAGACAATAGAGAAAGACTTGAGAAAAATAGCACTGATTGGGAAAGAAGAGATCATTGGGGACAATGGAACAATGGAGAACAACACAACCACAACAATAGAGTGAATCCTAACATATATGGTCAACATGAAAAGTATAGACATCAATATAATGGAAGGATGTATAGTGAATATCAGAATAATAGAGATTAGAATTATGGCCCAAGAGATTATAATATCAACTCAAATTTTGGACCAAGAAATAATCAGAGATTCCAGAACGCAAATCAGCAAAATCAAAGACATGGAGCCATCAATCAAAATAAAAACAACTATAGAGCCCCAATGGTTTCTGACAAATACAGACAATTAGATTTTTATGACATAAGGGGATATCCTAATGACATAAAAAATGAATTAAGGAGTGCAATTCAAAAGTTTTCAGGGAATGGGTCAGAATCAGCTGAGGTGCATTGTGTAAATTTGAAGAATGTTATCTAGGAATTTGATGAATTCAATGAGGATGTATACATGAAAATTTTTGTTCATTCTCTCATAGAAGATGCAGTAGAATGGTTCAAAATTCTACCAGACAGATCCATATCTAGTTGGGATGAATTTTTTAATCAATTCATAGAACAATTTGGTGATCACAATGACACTTCCTTTGCCTCACATGAGTTGAAAAGTATGAAGAAAAATCAGAATGAATCTGTGGTTGAGTTTAATAAAAGGTTCAACAAGGTTCTAAATAGGATTCCAAGGGATGTCCAGCCTGTTGATGCCTTTCTAATCAATTTCTATATGGGTGCCTTTGATAACAAGACAAATTATGAAATCAAATCTCATAAGCCTTCTACTTTAGCACGTGCTCTCAAGATTGCTATAGCTATTGAAAATGATAGGAATCCATTTGGTATAATCACTAAGAGGGAGGACACTCGGATGTTCAATCCAAAAGAGCCTAAGAAACACAAGGAGGAAGATAGATTAGATAAACTTATGAATATGGTGAAAGGCCTCCAAGTGAATAATGGAAGAAACAATTTTAAGTACAACCAAAATAATCAGGTACCATACAAAAATGATAGATATAAATTGCAGGATATCCCTTATAGCACAAAATGGAAGGATGAGAGACCAATGAACAAATAATTACATACTCCTGACCCATTGAAGAAAAACAACCATTTTGTGGAAAGCTATCCTTGGTGTGAAGCCTGCAGACTACCACATTCTTATGAACATTGTGTTGTTTCCCAAATATGGGGAGAGGATGAAGATCAGAATGATGATCAGAGACCCACAATGAATAACTTATCAACAGATCCTATGTGAGGATATGATGATTATAGCTCTTCAGATGAATAATACAGCAGGGATGATCTAAATAGAGTGTACCAATATGGGGATTATCAGGATGGTCCTCCAAGATTAAGATAATTAACAGAAGAGGAGAATAAAACATACACAATAGCTGCAGTGGAAGAAGCAAGAAGTAATTACAAGTTAAGGAATAAAATAGTAAATGCAGACCAAGGGAAACCTGACCAAGGAACTGATCCAAAGAGGCTGAAGCACAAAAACATTGCTCAAGATAAACAAGTAGAACCTCAGGACCTTCCAACAATAGTAAGAGAAAAGGTGGTTAGCAAATCTCTTCCCAATGAATGTTCTTTCATGTCTAATGCATTATCTCAAGTTAAAATATATGTTTCTTTTCTTGAAATAGTTAAAATAAATGAATGTAAAAATGAAGCTTTGAAAATATTGTCCAATGTAGGTAATAAGGAAGATCTTAACCAAGAAGTAAAGGATCCTCCAGCTATTTATCTAGGAACTACTTTAAACAAAAATGGAAATCAAATTGATCCTTTCTATCTTACTCTATTGATAAACAATAGATTGGTAAATAATTGTATGATAGATTCTGGTGAAGTAGTGAATATTATGCCTAATGATGTGATGAAAGAATTAGGAATGAATGTTGATACCAAATTTGGTAGATGTTATGCTATGGATAATAGATCTATTCCTATTGTAGGCATAATGAAGAATGTTGAATTTAAATTTCCTACATGTCCTGAAATGTCTTATAAAATAGATATTACTGTGGTTGAAGTTCCTGCCAATTATGGAATGCTTCTATCTAGACAATGGTCTAGCTTAGTAGGAGGTAGTATTCAATTAGATCTTTCTTATGCTTCTATTCCAGTGAATGGAAGGGATGTAAGAATTGACATGGAGACTAGAAGTCCATACATTATTGAGGGTGTGGATCCAAGCTTGGTTACACATTGCTGTCATTCTAAAATGAATAAATTTCAGGCAAGTATTTCAAAAAATGCAATGCATAATACTGAACCTATTGAATTACATGCTGAAGTAAATAACAATACAATTTGGAAAATATATTTTGATGGTGCTTGCTACAAGGATGGTAATGGAGCCGGTGTCATTTTCTTTGCCCCTTATAAGAAAATATTTAAATATTCCTTTTTACTAGATTTTGAATGTACTAACAATATTGCAGAATATGAAGCTTTACTTCTTGGTTTGAGGAGATAGCTAGTAAGCATGGAATAAAAATTTTAAGTGTCTTTGGTGATTCTGAATTGATTATTTCTCAAGTTAAAAGTAAATTTGTTGTTAAGCAGCCTCATCTTAAAATATATAGAAACAAAGTATGGGATTCTATAGAATGTTTTGATGCTTTTTCTATTGATTGGATAGATAGATTAGAAAATATCCTTGCAGATTTTATGGCTAATTTGGCATTGAAGCATAATGACATCCCTTGTGAAGACATAGTTCAAGTTGAAGTTAAAACTAGGCCTTCTATACCTGATAACATCAACAACTAGAAAATATTTGGAGATGACAGAGATATAATCAAATTATTAGCATGTGAACAAGAGTATGAGGATCAATTGATAGAATTGAATTCTCATGTTGAAATAGAGAGTGGGAAATAAGTATTGTTTGGAAAGGAAGTCATTCAACTTAAAACCAATAAGGTTCCAAAAGGCCTTGTAGCAATGGAGATATTTTTTGACAATAAAGATTCAAAAATGGACAAGAAAAACACTAATGTCACAATGGATGAAGTAGAAAGGATAAACTTGGGAAGTGAAGAGACTCCAAATGAAGTATTTGTGGGTAAAAGATTAACCCCCAAGATCATAACAAATATCATCAGATTATTGAGAAAATATATGTATTTGCTTGGTCCTATGATGACCTTAAAGCTTACCGAGAGGACATTTTTCAACATGAGATACCTTTGAAGCCTAATGTCAAACCATTTAGACAAAGGCAAAGACCTATAAACCCTACTCTAGCTCCTAACATGAAAGATGAGCTAATCAAGATGAGGGATGTTGGTATAATAAAGCCAATTAGACACTCAACATGGGTTTCAAATTTGGTCCCTGTCAGGAATAAGAATGGTGATATCAGACTTTGTGTAGATTTCAGGAATCTAAACATATCATCATGAAAGGACAATTATGCATTACCTAACATGGAAGAATTATTACAAAAGGTCACAGTGAATGAATTATTATCAATGATGGATGGGTTCTCAGGGTATAACAAGGTGAAGGTAAAAGAAGAGGAACAATACAAGACAATATTTACTACACCTTGGCGTACTTATGTATATTCTAGAATTCCTTTTGGACTCACTAATGTAGGAGCTACTTTCCAAAGAGCAATGAATGTGGACTTTGAGGATTTCATTGATGTAATTATGGTGGTATATCAGGATGACCTAACTACTTACTCCAAAAAGGCAGAAGATCACTGTGGACACTTGGAGCATATTTTTCAAAGAGCCCTTGAATATGGGATATCTCTGAACCCAAATAAATGTCATTTTGTAGTAAATGAAGGAAAATTATTAGGGAATATAGTATCCAAGAATGGGGTGAGAATAGACCCAGAGGGGATTGCATCAATTGATAAAATTGAGGTTCCTAAGAGTGTTAAAAAGATCCAATCCTTCTTTGGACAAATAAACTTTGTAAGGAGATTTGTCCCAAACTTTTCAGAAATAATTAAACCAATTGCTATGATGTTGAAAAAGGTTGCAAACAGGAAGTGGACAAATGAAGCTTTTGAGGGATTTGTAAAGATTAAAAATGGAATTAAGGAAGCTCATGTCCTCAAGTCCTCGGATTATACTAAGCCATTTCAATTATTTTCCTTTGCATCATATCACACCATTGTTGTTGTATTACTACAAAAGAATAATGAAGGTTATGAACAACCAATAACATTCTTTAGTAAAACCCTTCAAGCCTCTGAGTTAAATTATGATATCAATGAATAACAAGCTTATACACTTGTAAAGGTAGTAAAATCCTGTAGGCATTATTTGGTAGGAGAAAAAGTGATAGCCTATGTTCATAATGCAGTAATAAAGGATATATTCAGACAATCAGAAGTCACTGGGAGAAGATGTAGATGGGTAAATCAGATTCAGGAATTTGATATAGAGATTTAGATCACTAAGATTATTAGAGGACAAGGATTAGAAAGGTTGATGTAAGAATCAAATATGGATGCATTACAGGTGAATCAGATTGATCTAAGTGAAACTCAGACAAGTATTGAAAGATGCCCTTGGTACACTAACACAGTATATTTTTTGAAACAAATGAAATGTCCTGAAATCCTTCTAGATAGTCAGAAGAGGATAGTAAAATTACAAGCATCTAAATACATCTTAATGCAAGGAGACTTGTACTGGAAAAACATGGATGGGATACTTCTTTTATGTTTAGATACATACCAAGCTAAAAGTATTCTTAAAGATATCCATGATGGAACATGTGGGGGACACTTTTTAGCAAAAACCGCTGCACATAAGATATTGAATGCAGGATATTATTGGCCTTGCATATTTAAAAACTGCCATGAATATGTTCAAAGATGTGAAGCATGTTAGAAGTTTTCAGGAAAACTCAAATATAATGGTACATTACCTCTCAATCCTATGTCTAATGAAGAACCATTCCAAATGTGGGGAATAGACTTCATAGGTGAAATAACTGATACATCTAGTGGTGGGCATAAATGGATTTTGGTAGCCACTGATTACTTCACTAAGTGGGTGGAAGCCATACCAACTAGACAAGCTACTAGTAAGGTGGTAATCAAATTCCTGACTGAAAAGATATTGACAAGATTTGGTGCTCCTCAGAAGATTGTTTATGATAATGCTATGTGTTTTAGATCTGAAGAATTCATTGAATTTCATGAAAAAATATGGATTAAAGATTTCTAGCAACAAAAATATAATGAAGATTATCAAAAGGATGTTGGATAACAAAAAAAGGTCATGGGATTCAAAATTACCACTTGCACTTTAGGTAGACAGAATTACAATTAAAAAGTCTACTGGATATGCCCCATATGAACTTGTCTATGGAAAGAAAGTTCACTTACCACTAAATAATTTATTTCCAGTATACAAGTTTGTAAATAATGAGCAATGGGAAGAAGTGGATTTCATGGAAGACAGATTTCAACAGCTAGCAGAATTGGATGAAATAAGGAATCAAGCTCATGAGAGAAATCAAGAATTGCAGCAGAAAGTGAAAGTCTTGTTTGATAAAAAAGACTACAGAAAGGAAATTTTAGGAAGGAGATCTCATTTTGAGATGGAATGTGAAAGATCAAGACAAACGAAAACATGGAAAGTTTGATTCTTTATGGGTAGGACCTTTTGTCATTATTAGTAAAGGAGATGAGAATTCTTATCTTTTATAGGGTTTGGAGGGTTACCATCATGAACTTCTTGTGCATGGTCAGTATCTTAAACCTTTTTTTCCATTAAAGATGAAAATAGACAAGTTTTTTTTTCTTCCTTATCTATGAAATATATATTATTCTTGGGTTTTCTAATGGTCCACTTTTCTAGAGATAGCTTGGATCTTGTTGTGTTCAGGTATTAACACACATCCCCAAAAAGAGCCATTGGTGGAACCGATATTTGCAGAGTAATTTGTATTCATAATCAATTAGGGAAGTATCTCTTTGCACTTATTATGTTTCTTACTTATATTTATTATGTCTTTTATTAATACTATGTTTTTTGAATCCATGTTTCTAACAGTTATTCATGTTTACCATTGATTTTCCTTGTTTCTTCTTTTATATAGATCTAAATTAAAAAGAAATCAAAATTAACATACATTTTATGCAATCATATGATCATAAACTTACCCTCTATATACCTATAGCATGATGGTGCAGTGAAGCAGTGAGCGATCTTCTATCCATTGTGTGGTGTAAAAGTATGCTGGTCTCGACCCCATGATAATCGAAGTAATTGAATGGAACTATCAAATTTTGAAAATTTACACTCGACGTACACGCAGATTATTTTAATTATCATGGCCCCACAAAATGATCCCCGCATGTCATATGGAGCCTTCTTGACTAAAGTCAAACTAAGTGAAATCTGATCATGCCAAGATCCGATCCAACGGTCGAGCGTGATGGCACTATCTTGAACTGCACACCGTTTAACATCACATGATGGCGAAAAGAGTGACAGGTGTCCCGGGCCCGCCAAAAGCTACAGATGGAGAAAAAAGAATACAGGTGTTGGTATTTGGTTGGCAAAACAAAATGACTGGTTTATACGGAGGCACATAAAGTAAAACAAAAGATGGATTACTTAAACACTATCTTTTAGCCTGTGCTTTAAATCAACTGCTAGGACTTAATCGAGCATGAAAAGATGATCAAGTAATAAAAAAATCATTTAAGGGAGATCTGCGACAGTAAGATGGAAGATCTATGGTTTAGCGTGACAACGTGATGGAGAGATGAACAAGCTTTAACCATTACTCGGTAGTGAAGGACGCAACACGTGGCAGCGATGGGAAAAAGACAAAAATCCTTGGCGACAATATTAAAATTGATTTAGTACGTGGTGTTTAAAATATTAAAACCTTTCATTATACTTAGGGTTTATTTTATTGCTTGATTATTTGAATTTTGCATGCAAAAAATAAAGGTGGTGAACATGGTATAATCGGACGGCCTAGATTCTCGATGTCGTGACGAATGATTGCATGTAGACATGATGATCGACACCATGGTTGCGGTCGATAAGAGGTGACAAATTTGATTCGAGAGACCATGCACAATAATATCTCTGTGATCGACATGATTGAAAGATTATGAGAAAGACTATGGATGGATGTACAATCAAAGTATCATCATAATGCAAATCCACTATTCTAAGTTGTCGACTCAGACATATTATGAAGAGAATATCCAATTATTGTCATCAGTTAGCATATGTTATCAAGCGTGGATAATCAAAAATTAAATTATTGTAATTATTAGCATTCAGCTATTGATCTTAGAATTAGGTATTTGTTAGGAATGGTCGTGTTGATCTGAAGCTTGTTTGCATCCTTTCAAATTCATATTTATAAGGATACCAAGATCAACAGACATGAAGAAGACTGACAGTTACTATAGTCAGATGGGATAGATGGATCAATAACTGCAAACTTGAATTCTATTGTACTATTTTCCAAAATCAAATAAAGATAAGTCCTTTTTCTTTCACATGTGCAATTATTTTATTATCATTTTATAATTAGTCCCTCGGATAAACCAATTGAACTTCTTCAAAGTGATAGTTTGATGTGCATGCTTCCCGATTTGATTCATAGTCTATATTTTCAATTGGTTTTCTCATTTTGCATGGTTAAATTATGTTGATTGAGGCCTCAGTCAATTTTTCTGTCATCTGAGAAGTATTACCCTTTTGAAATATCTATGAATTTGTTTTAGGTTACATGTACATTTCATAACACCTTTGAAGTGATAAGTTTTCTTGTAAAACTGTCTCTGAGGTTGAACATAAGATTGGAATGATAGTGACCCTATTGCTCATGGTTTATTAAGGCACTGGTCTTTCTTGCTTATGAGATTATGGTCATAGTTTCATTGTTTATAGTTTTGAGATACTATATACATCTGCTCTATTCAGTTCATATCTTGAATCCATCAAAATTCTTTAAATATTTGCAGCATTACATTAAACACTTGATAGTTCATTTCTTCTTGTTAAGGATCTCAGTAGTACCTTACCATACACTGGGATAAAGAAGTTTGAATCACATATCATCTTCTCTAAAAAGCCCTTAAGATTTGGAAGACAAGTTTAGGGTATAGGCCTACCAACCTTGGTTCTACAGAGCCCAAATTGAAGAAGGTTAATACTTGGAATAGGTTGAAACATTTTCAGTTGGCAAATCACTTGGGTTTCTCATCATTGAATAGGAAAAATACATAGGAAATCCAATCTGTTGATTTGAGCACCAACACCTTCGATACACAAGGTGGGATTTTAATCTAGGCACTTATATGCAGACGTGAAGCTTTTGAATTATCATGGCTTTTCTAAAGATTCCATTAATTCCCATTCCCTCAACATTTAGTCCATATAGAAATATAAGTGAATTAAGCAAATATGTAAATGATTTTTTCAAAAAAATATTACTCCAATATATTTATCTATACATAAATATATGAGTTCCTTTTGTATACATAGTTGAATATGTTTATGTGCAGTCTACGGAGACAAAATTAAGCTAGGTTAATCCGAATAACAAAACCACAGAGCCACTAGATGATACAAAAGAAACCTTTGACAACCATAGCCAATTTTACCCTAAATATTAATATTTTAGTCAGTCATTTTAACTATTTTACATATAGAATTTATAATGGTTCAATGTCTTTGAATCAAAATATTAACCATACTTTTAAATCTAGTGTTCTACAAAATAGATATTCTACCATAGCTACAGAAGCAAAATTTACGCATCTTTTTATAGATTCTATATCATTATCCTATAACTATACCCTACATGAAACCCTAGGTTTTCTTAACTATCTCCTTTCCCCTTGGTTTCATCTCCTCCTTAGCCTGACTGTCATCTTCTTCCTCATTGTCACTGTGGTCTGCTTTTTCCACCTTCAAAAACCAATCTAGTCCCTTCCAGTCTTTACATATCCTTACTTGCATAACACTTAGAAGAAACATCTAATTCCTTTTAATTTTTGGAATCCTTTTTTCAAATGCCCTATAATTCGTAATCATCAGAATGGGGTAGAATTAGACCGATCGATCTCTAATTTTGTAGTCACTGCGCTGGGAATGCAAAGGTTGTTATCAATGTTTTCCAGGACTACATCCAATTCCTCTAGAAGGAATTTCTCAAAAATGATAAAGCATAACTCCCTAATGGTCGCCTTGTCCCTATCAACATGAAGTAATGTGGCTACAAACATAGCTATCACTTCAGTATTTGGTTTGGGATGATCCTTAATTAATGAAAATTCCTTATCTACAATCTTCATTACTGCTCTAAAAATAAGGTTCTGTTTCACCTTCATCACCTTTCCTAGTTTCAACTCCGTTATTTCATTCCAGAATGACATTTCTCTCTTACCAGGTTTCATCATAATTGGAGTATCCATCTTTCTCCCTGGATCTAATTCTTTCTCTAAAAAAATGAGCACGGTAAGCGTCTCCTAGCTAATTAACAACCCTTTGTACATGTGGGATTTATTAATCTTAGTGTCAGCCTTTGCAATGAATCCATAAGTAATTATTAATCAACCATCCTCAATCTTAAATTAGTAAGATTACTCACACTTTTCACACTTCTTCTAGTATCCAACCCACATCATGTCTTAAGTTTAGTACCCATTATTAAATGTTAAATAAATCTTAGAAATTAGCATAACTTTTTAAATCTTTTATGCATTAAAGACGAACAAGATCGATATCAAGTAAGGGATACTCCTGTACTCTTCCATAATTATACACTGACGATGTCATGATTGGGATTTAAGAGCCACAAATTATTAGGTCATTTTGTATATAAAATATATCTTTTAATAAGTAAGTATATTTGTATATATGTATATACTTTATCTTTGTTTATTTTTAATATATATCTATTCGTATAAATATATACATGTGATCGAAAGGGATACTTTAAATGCACGTGAAGCTATAATGCTATACTGATTTATGAGTATTAACTAGTATAATATATTGTGGGCTTTATATATACAAATTTTATTATGTATTATAGTAAGAAGGCTATTAGATGTAGGGATACATTTCAGCATAGTTATACTCCTATACCTGTCTTTATGACATTGAAGCTGAGGATATCGAGAGAATCAACCTATGAGGTGACATGAATTCCACCTTTGTACCTATCACTTATTGTTGAAATTTTACCTCCTTTCATTTACTGATAATGATCTTGAGTTTGCGCTCTCCACAATAGGGTGAAGTAGGGGAGATCAATTATTGATATCTTTGATGGAAGACTAATTTTAATGTCTCTTTTCTTATTGAACTCTATACCATTCTCTTGATACTCCTAAAGAGGTTTTTTTTTTCATTAGTTTTGTCAAAGTAATATTGACTAATTAAGTCATTTGATGAAAGGAGAAGGAGGTATAAGAGTCAATCGGTAAAGCATACTGAGTAGTTGGTAAAGACAGGAGCAAGCACCAAGCATCACATGAGAGTTACCGAGCCGAGAGTTTATGTTACCGAGTTATGAAGTTAGTTACCAAGCAAGGAACATGGTGAACCCATAATAGTGGGTTAAATTTTTTTAGAGGAAGCAATTCCTCCTAAAATTCACAAACCAGGCAGATTTAGAAAGTACTTTCTATCGAAAGTCCTTGATTAAGGGCAATTCTAGTCAAATACTTTCGATTGAAACTAATTAGTTTTGATCAAAATTGGTTTCTATAAAAAGTCTCTGATTAGAGGCCATTTGTAGAGGTTAACTTAAGTCTGAAGTTTCAATGGCTTCAAGGCTCAAGAACAGGGCTCAAATGGAAGAATAAGGAGACGTCCTTTTTCATTGCACGAGTACTCTGAACCAACTTTCTAATGAATATAGATTTGACAATTTTTTAATTAATTCCACTTTGTCATTTCCTTAAATGTTGGTGTAGTTAGGGAAGGGTTATGACATCCTTTCACCCTTAAGATGTGCATCATCCCCGATGCATTGATCAAAATTTGCAATCATATGCAAGAAATTCAATAAATTTATGTTGACATGATCAATAATCTAACTTCCATTGTTCAAATTTTAAAGACAATGCATGCATCCGCATTTAGATTCTATCTTAAAATCAAAATATCAAATTCATTTTCTTAAATGAAGCATAATTTTCATTGGGAATACATTCAAGTAAAATCAACACGCACTCTGATAGAAAAAACTTTTTCAAAGACAATATTAACACCCATTTGGAATAAACTCATTAAAAGAAAACACACATTAAAAGGAAACCAAACACACATGTAATAATAATCATTTCAAGAAAAATTTCTATGTGAGTGTGTGTGAATTCCATTACCACCCTACAGTTTCACAAGGTTAGGATACCTGGTACAGGAGAAACTCTAGAGACAACACTCATGGAATGCCATGAGTCTGAATAAATCTAAGTAGGAGTTAGTAAGGGTGTGTAATATGGATCCAATTTTGTAAGGTCATTAACATGAGTAGCACACATAAGCCCTCATGATCAAACTGGTCAAAATGGGTCCATGATAGGGTAGATTTGATTTTGTTAAGTCTTTAGGGTGTTTTGGAGTCCAAATGAACCAGTTAGCCAAGATGACAAAAGACTTAGATGCATTTTGAACACAAATGTAAAATTTGTATTATCGACATAACTTACCCCGATGAAGCCATCGGGAATCGATATGACTTAAAATGTGCTACTCTGATGGAACATGCTATCCCGATGATTAGTGTATGTTAATATGATGAAGTGGTCAGGGATTGACATGACTCAAAATGACCTACCCCTATGGAACGTGTTATCCTGATGATTGGTGTTTGTCACTCTGATGAAGTGATCGGGGATCGACAAGTCTAAAAATGAGCTACCCCAATGGAACATGTTATCCCGATGATTGGTGTGTGTTACTCAGATGAAGTGACTGGGGATCGGCATGAAAGGAAATGTGCTATCCTAATACCTGATGAATCCATTGGGAGTCGGCATAACTAAAATTCTATTTGGCCAATGAAGAGATGATGTCTGCGGGTTAACCTATGCTGATGTCTCTATTCATCTTTTGTAATGGTCGCCAAAATTTGGAATGTTTCTTGTGTGTTAACAATAAGTCTTTGGATATAATAGAGGGAATGTTACAGGATGAGAGGGTTCACAATATCTGTAACAAGGGAGAATAGGGAAGAACAGATGATCTGATGAAATATAAGAAAATCGGTGGTAACAGGCAATATGAAATTCTTGTTTTTCTTGCACATTTTTTTACTCTATATTTCCTTTCTATGAATGGATCTTTAATTCTATACATTAGGATATAATTCATTTGAGTTGTTTTGAGTTCTAGAGTAGTCGAAGGGTATCAAACATTTGTTAGTATCTGGTCGAAACCGCCTGAGTAGTAGGGTTCAACCTAGACATGTCTCTGGCTTGAGTTTCCACCATTGGAGCACCATGACCATTGGGGAAATGCAAGCAGAGATAGGGTGCAATAAATTTCTCTGCAAGGGAAGCGTGTTTTCTGAAATTTCCTGCAAGCACTAGCTAAGCATCTCTATGTGACCGGCTTTGTTAAGACATTGGAGATTGCATATATGCAATAGAGGATTAGTAAGGATCTTGTCACACAAATGTTGTGTGAGGTTAGGAACATGAAAAATGAGTCTTGAGTCACCTTGGAACAAATATCTCAACTTGATTGGCCTTAGTAGAGTGCGTGTGGGAAGAAAACCACCTAGATTCTTGCTTGGCTCAGTATCAATAACTCTCTCCGACAATATTCCCCTTTTTCTTATGATGTGTCATTCCATCTGTTACATCCATAGAAACAACATGAAAGTATCAGTTCATGTGATCATAATAAAAGTTAAAGTGTAACATTCCCTTATCTCAATGCTTTTAGAAATAAAGTTTCTCAATACCTTAATATCACAACAAAGCACACACATACCTATTCTTACTTACCATACATTGACATCGCATGAAATTGGCCCCGTTGGTGGATACTTCATATCAATTCCCTATCATACTCATATATATACACTCACAATATTTTTAGTTCTTTCACAATGTCAATAGCTCAAGGAGAAAATGTTTCAATTTTCAATATCAAGAGACAACATTATCATTTAAAGATTATAATTTCTTAACTCAACATAGCTTTAGATCACAACTTGATCATAAGTAACTAAAATAAATCACTCATACGCACCATGTAACATGTGTTGCCCACTAAGTGAGTAAATCATCTAGACATGATGGAAATCCACATGTAAAGATGAGTGAATCCACTTTTCTCCTTTTATGTGACCTAGGTCCTCATACGCAACTTGTCACAACAATATTTCAAAGAGAGATTTTAACTCATTTCATCACAGCAAATATGTTTTCATTTTTACGACAATATGAGTTAAACAAATATTACATCGTAACATAAATAAGCATTCATAATTTCATCTATGTAACTGTGCTTAATCCAGGCATAAGCATTACAATACATCATGATAATTCATCATTACATAAAATCAAACACATCAAGTATGCCATACAACAAGAGTATACATCAAAGCAAGACCATTAAGGTCAATCATGAAACAAGATACATAAGTGTAATCAAGCAATTGTCCCTCTATATATCCTTGTCGCATAAGCCCTCAAACGACTGTCCATCTTCTATCTTGAGACAAGAGTGTGGCCCTAACGCTTTTTCACCCAAATACAAACCTTACACTTCCTTGGGATTCTACCTACTCACAGAATTCCCAACCCTGCAATGCCTAGCAGCCTGGAAAAATACAAAAGGCAGGGGGTATCTAGTGCAACTGTGAATCTAACTACAAAGCACATATGCCTAAGCTAGAACTTAATCGTGTATGTGGCAGGGAGATGAAACATAAGCAACATATTTAAGAAACATATGCAAACAGTTTTGGCCAAAGCATTTTAATACCAGATTTCTACTGACAGGTAGGGTGAAAAAGAAAACATCACTTCTACCCTCCCCTATTTTTCCCACATTCAGCACCCCTCATCGGAAGGTAAGTTTTTCAATTCTCATACATAGTAAGTAAAATGATGCAACTCAGGCATATCATATAATTTCTTTTCATGCAATAATGTATTAAACAGATACGTGGAAATCACACAAGAAGTCAACTAGTCAAAGGATCACACCTTTCATCATGAACAATCTCATACATCATAGAAAATCACATAATTTGAGCCATTTGGTTAAGTAAAACATAATACATAAGAAGGAGGCATTGACCATTCTGTCAAAAATAGGAATAGTGCACCATTACAAAATAATTCTAGTCCATTTTCATCAAGAGACGTCGACCTACTCATCAAACATCCAATTTAAATACCTCTAGTATAATTTAATGCAATGTCTCACGGATAATTACCCATATGCTGGTAATTTCTTATTAGGGTCATTAAATGTACCTTTCTCATTGATTTCATCATCTCATGAATATCCATGCACTACTCCTCATAGCATCAAACTCACATTAAATGCATATTGATCAATAAATATTATTTCATACAATGCATAACTACTATTCACAACCATGTTCATGCTAATGTACTTTAAACATTTCAAAATCGACAAAACATATTTCAAGAAAAATATGAATGAAAGAATAAAAATGGTATGCTATTTGCAATATACTATGTTATACATTCTATCAATGTTCCACACCGAACATGATAGAGAACATCACTTCACATCACAAGACTAGAAACATTGAACACACATCCTAGCCACCTCAAGATCATCAGAAATCTCAAAATCAAAGTTCTCAATTTCAATTCAAAACCTCAAAAATGGTGTGTGCAAAACCATTAGAAATAAATGTGAACAAGGACCACATTTGATAGATAAATAGAAAATTTGGTGGCTAGATGGTCATAAGAAAACTTAAAAATTTCAAGCTATCCCTTCTTCACTTTCAAGTTCATCAAAGCTGATAAATAACATAACCAATTGAAAATCATAACACGTATACAAAGCGACTAAATCCATCTACAAAGAGGGAGTAGAAGCTACATGACACCTTGCGTCACAGGTGCACTAAAGAACATGACCAAATTCCTAAAAATATACATCTCATGCAATATAAACTTGATGATTCTATCTTTTCTTTTGGCAATTTCATGCAATGCGCCAATATGAGACATGTAAACACATTCACAAAATTTTCATGAATTTCCTTTTTTCATACAAGACATGCTAGGTTATGTTTCCAAGAATCTCATGAAGATCTAGTATCATAATGTTTTTTATGAAATGACCTATCTCGTCATTTCATTTTGTTTTTCTTGCATCATGTTAGCATTTTTCCCTGACCTTGCCAACGAAAAGGCTAATTAATGAGGATCAAACAAACCCTCCCACACTTCGAGCTCAAAAGCTCAGGTGGGTGTACCTATTGGATTCACACTTTCAATGAATCAAGGGATGGATTCCTGCCCATAACACTAAATCTGACAATCATTTACAACTCTTTAAACATAAAAGTAAATTGAATTGATTTTATGACTGATGAAGAAACTACAAGACAAATCAGAGACCAATGCCTTATCTATTGGGAAATAGAGTCAAACAAATGTGCACTCCCAGAAAACTTCCAACTCCAAACTCAAAAACCCGAATGAAATGCCTTGCAAGCCATGCTTCTCATTTCAATTCCTGGACATCAGATTCATATGCAGACTTAGAATTCTCAGAATTCGAAAACAAGACTTACTCTCTCCTTGAGAGAAACTCAAATTCAAACCCACAGATACCTTGTAACTGGTATATTAACATGCCTTACAAGTTAATATACAAGAATCAAAACAAACATACAAAGACATCAAACAAGTTCTGAACAGGGATTTCCTTTGTTTTTCATTAGAAATCATCTGAAACTGTATATTGCAAGACCATGAACACAAAAATTAAGACTCAAAATCCTGGAAGCTTCCCAGTAGCATAAATTTCAACAACCAGTTACAATTGAGAAGAAACTGAGATATAGAGGAATTAGGAAATCAAACTCAGTCACCGACACCTGTCCTTCTCTCTCAGTAAATATCTGCAACTGTTTCATTCTGTTACTACTACAATCTGATCTGATATGCCCTCAAAAGGTCTGCAAAATCATATTCCTCTCTTCAATACCTTTCCAATGGTATATGATAGCTGATACTTCTGATTAAATTTACCCCCTGAATCATAAAATAAACTATACCTTCCCGTGCACACTTTCTGAACATTCTGAAGTATTTGAATATATTTTCAATAGCTAAACTATTGAACTGAGATACAATTTAAACCTCTACATATTTTAATCCTTTTTGCTCATATTGCACCAGAATTTGACAAGTGGCACTTGCTAATTCACTTTGAAAATAACCTTCTAGGTCTTGACTGTCTCCATTTTGCCTTCGAGTGTGCGACTGGGCTGAATCGCCAACTCACATGCCTTTTCAATGATCTCAATTTTTGAGCGCGACTGCGCGACAAGCTCGGTCGCTCACCCACAAGCCAATTTCGATGTCTCGGTCTTCTTGTGCGACTGCGCGACATGCTCATATTTGGGTCCGCGACTGCGCGACATGCTCATATTTGGGTCCGCGACTGCGCGACTGGCTCGGTCGCTCAGCCGCGCATCATTCTGGGCACCTCCTCGAACCAGTGCGACTGCGCGACGAGCTTGGTTGTGGAGTCGTGAGTCAATTCCGCTCGTCTGATGAGCTCAATCTGTGCGTTTTCTTTCAAAATTTGGGACGAATGTGGGATAATGGGAGTTCTATTTTGGGATAATGGGTTATAGATGTTTTAAAGTAATCTGTGCGTTTTCTTTCAAGATTTAGAGGGTCCCACTGCATGCAATCTACTACACATGGGCCCGCCAATGGCCTCTTGACTTCATATTCAAATTTTTGTTTGTGTGTTGTAGTATATAAATACTATAAGAATCCTTCCCACAAGAAATGTGGGACAAAGCATTTTCATCATTTTTTCCCAAAACTCGGTTTTTGTGCGTGAGCATTTCTCCCCCTTTGCAAAGTGGTTTTGGTTTTAATACTCCTACCATTCCTTGCATGGATTCCTCTGTTATTTGCAGCGTGGAATTTGGACTTTGAAAACAACGTACATTTCCTCCAAATTTGGCATAGGTTCTTCTCTGTTTGGACAACTCCATCCTCCAAAACTTCTGCAATCCCATCCGCTGATCCTCCATTTAGTTGACCTTTGATTGTCACCGCACTCTTATCATGTTGGGCAGCCAATAACATTCCACTCTAAGAAGCATTCAAAACGATGTCCTTGCCTTTCTTCAAGACCTCCAACCTCGCATTACGCAGCCTCTTGTGCAAGTATCTGGTCCACACATTTGTTTAAAAGTTTCTGAAGCTTTCTTCAAAACCAAACACCACTAATTCTCCTTCTATGCAGCGTGTGGGGTCTTCTTTATCCAAATGTGAGAGTCTTTTCATCTCCCACGCATGTAAAATATGGTTTTACACTTGCCAATCTGCGCAAGTTCTACTGATTTTCCCCTTCTCACAGACTTCTCAAACATTAACTATTTTAACACTTTGATTAATATGTTTTGAGCTGCTTCCTTGCTTGCGCAGCATTTTCACTTTCTTTTCACCAACTAAATGAATTTGCTTGAATTTTAAAACATATCAAGCAAAATATGTTGCGCTATTTTACCTTCCACTTGCGCAGACAATGTTACCCATTGCACCAATTGCATTGGCTTGAAAAGTTTCTAAAGCTTTTTCCCAACTCCCTGCGCTGGGTGTCTTCCTCCAATGGGCTGTGTGGCATGAACTGGAAAAGGTTATGGAGATGGCATTGCATCTATCGATTGCATTGACTTAACAGTTTTCTTGTTTAAAACATTTTCATAGCCCCCAGATTAACGCTGATATTGGAGAGTCAACACAGCCTTAATGACAGCTCACATGCCTTGTCTATGCTTTGAAACACTTCGCATTATAAGTTGCGTAGCTCCTTCAATCTTTGATGTTGGGTAAAGTATTCATGTCCTCTGCGCAGCATTTATGTAACTTGACATAGAGATTGCCATTACAGTATTAACAAAATGGCAGCGCCTTACTATGTCTGAGCCAAAGCATTCAGAGATTACTTCTTTGAAATCCAGATTCTCGAACTCAAGAGGGCAACCCTTCTCAACAAGTAAAATATTTTTTCCATTATGCTTTGAATAAAGTCCATTCTCAACAAATCACTGTTCCGTGAACTCAACCCTGTCAACATTGTCAAACTGCAATTTCTGCACTTGACACACAGAAAACTGACTTTTGTTTTACCCTTGTAAAATATCCAACCATGTCTCGAAGCTCAACCACTGATCCCAGCAGTAGATTTACATGTGAGGAGCGCAGGGAAACAACTTTTATCTCAAAACAATCATCCGATACCAAGTTACCAACCTCTGAAGATGACTATTCTACAAAATCAATTCTGTTAGCATCAGCAATCTGCACAAATTCCCTTTGGATCTGATTTCAAAAACTTGCCCAATGTACACCTACTGGCCAGAGGATTTAGAACTTGATTCATTTTCCCACAAGGAATATGAACCTTCAACTGGATTTCTGTGACAATGAACTGATCAACCGGGATTAATCTGCAAAGTCAGCTCTTTACAACTTTCCTGAAATTAAACATAGTGAAAATGCAGAAATCGAGTTTGGAAATGGCAAAGAAAAGTGATCAATCGGATTGGTAGAAGTATGCAAATCTCCAGGTAAGTACAACTCCATGTTTACAATACGAGGGAGAACTCAATCATCCAAGGAATTCATGTGGATACACATTTGCAAGACCTCAAAGTAGGTCAGTCTGCAATTCTGCATTTGACCATTTGGCAAATTGATAGAAACTGCAAACGGAAAGAGCTTAGCAAACTGACCAAATAGGTTCATCATGACCTAAATAGAGAGATATAAGAATTATTTGACCTCTATAATACGATGCAAAAGGAATTATTTCAATTAGGTCACAAGGTCAAAAGTTACAATTGGTCAAACAGGGCTACTCAAAATCTAGGCAGAACAAGGAAACGAGACATTTCTGGAAGACCAACTTTGAGGGATTGGAAGACTTATCAAACGGATTTGAAATGGATTAAGCTTTGGAATATAAATTCTCTGATATACACATAAAACATTCCTCAAAGTGGCGGGTCATGAAACTTAACAGGACACAAGATATTCAAAGGCAAACTAGGCCTGTTACAGCAAATTGATACTTGGGAAAAAGTGCAGATTTGGACAAGCACCTCCGAATAGCTATCTCCAAAACAAGCCAGAACTGAAATCTGAGGGTTGGAACCCACTGCATATGCCAAATGAAAGGTGAGGAACATGTCTCCCAAGTGGTTTTTCACAAAAACCATCAAGCCTCTTTTTGGATGTGTTCAAAACAAGGATTTTTCGCAAATTTTTAGGGGTTATTCACCTTGCCTTAGAGGAATTTTCAATATAGTCACTCCAAATTTCTCCAAAATTTGAGAGTGCTAACACATCACACATACAAAATGTATCATTACACAATATCATGTATATTTTTCATTATTTACTACAAACCATGTCTTAATTTTTTTTCTTTTTTTCTTTTAGCAAGCACTCATATCTTTAGTGCAAAAATGATCCCTTCTTCACTTTCAAGTTCATCAAAGTTGATAAATAACATAACCAATTGAAAATCATAACACATATACAAAGTGAATAACTCTATCTACAAAGAGGGAGTAGAAGCTACATGACACCTTGTGTCCAAGGTGCGCTAAAGAACATGACCAAATTCCTAAAAATATACATCTCATGCAATATAAACTTGATAATTCTATCTTTCCTTTTTGCAATTTCATGCAATGCAATATGAGACATGTAAACACATTCACAAAATTTTCATGAATTTCCTTTTTTCGTACAAGACATGCTAGGTTATTTTTCCAAGAATATCATGAAGATCTAGTATCAAAATATTTTTTCTCAAATAACCTATCTCGTCATTTGATTTTGTTTTCCTTGCATCACATATACAAAATGTATCATTACCCAATATCATGCATATTTTTCATTATATACCACAAACCAAGTCTTAATTTTTTTTCTTTTTTCCTTTTAGCAAGCACTCATATCTTTAGTGCAAAAATGAATCATCAATTAAATACACAAATAAATCACAGAGGTTTACGTTCTTTCTTGCTTCACACATGCAGAAGAAGAATAAGCATTTAACTTTATGTGCATCACTCACAATATATTTCATAGTTTCTCACATATTGTGAAATTATGCAATTTCAAACAAAAATACAATCACACCAATCTGAGGTACACAATTTACCAAACATTTTAGAATATTTCCATCTTTTACAATTTTAAGAGAAAACAAGGGCAACTAAGAAGCCTCAAACACTCATAGGAGGTACTGTCATTATTTTCACTCCTATAACTCAAAGTAAGGGATGTCCTTTCCTAACCTATCAAGAGTAACTATAACTGGAAGAATCAACAATAAACCCATAGAACTAAGAAATACGTATATAGACTAAGATTTAGTTGACTTAAAGTTTGTGCATCCAAGGGTCGTGGCTAAGCATAGTGAACTCAAGGACCTAGAAATCTGATACCATATGTAAGAACAAAAGTCTCAACTACAAGTGACACATAAAAAATATACAAAAGACAACGAAGTCTGTCAAAACTGTCAAATGTCAAACCCACATATCGACAAAACAAATAATTTCCATTAAAACTAATATTAAAACGACACATAATTTGACCAACTTGTCAAACTGAACACATGTTTACAACTACGAAGAGTACCAACCATACTGACGAATGAACTACCAGTATATCAACATGAGGTATTACATCAAATTCAAATACCATCTCGAAAAACCAGTCAAAGATAACAACTAACACTTATAAATAATTTTGATCATCTTTTCAAAAACATCAATGCATTTAGAAATAGACCAATAAGAACTAAAATGTACTTACAACACAAATATTTGTACAGGATTCATCGACTAATAGAAGCTAACAAATGTCAATACAATTGACCACATGGTTGATACAAGGAAATCATAATATACTAAACATGAAGATATTCCTGACAAGAGCTCTAGACACCTGTTTCACGCAAAAACTCAGGGGGTGGGAATATTGTAGGAGTGTCTTTCTACCCTACCACAAAGCAATTACGCTTCCCCAAAATCTTTCCTGACATGAAAGATACACTACCCAACTTGAGGTAGTCTAAACAAGAAAAACTGTCAAGAGTAATGAAAATTGTGCATATTAATATACGTACTTTAAATGCTTCTAAATAATTTCTTAAAACTTATGTGTACCCATGCATTAGGAAACAAAAACATTTGCTTAATAAAAATATCCATTTCTTAACTAAGATGGCTCCATCACACAAAGTTCAGAGATGTATTAACAATTTTATTTTTTATCAGCAATTTCTTTTGAGAAATCAAAACATAATATTTTCATATAGACTTGATAAATGTTTCAATTTGGAATCCAATTATAAATCCACGAAAAACACTCCAGGACATAGGTTATGAGTCTATATTCTTATCTTATGACTCATTTCATAATTGAGTCCCATTTTACTTTGAAGTGATCTATCATAAATAAAAGTAAAAACCAGGTTTCAAAGGTCACAAGCCACAGTCCACCAAGCTCTATATTAGCCTTATATTCCTTAGTTTTCCCTTAAAACTACAAGTATAATCGATAAATTATCATATCATGTTTCAGTTGTAATTCATCTACTTACCCAACTAAGTTTGCAACAATTCATTCATATTCCTAATAAAATTTTAGCACAAAAGATATTTATAGTCTAATGCATTTGTAGAAAACTCCTCATGGTTTCCCACTTAAAAACCTCACTAGATCATGCCTATACTCAACGATAGCCAATACAACTACCTTGACATAAAATATTAAAAATTCAACTTTTAATTATTTTATCATTTAATCTAAATAATGATGTAGCATTCAATCTTCATATAAGTTGATATTACTTACTAGTTTGAGCATTCTATTGACACATAATTAAATATTTAAATGAAGCAAGATATTATTATACACAATACACTATGCTCCTGAGGCTCGCATAAATAACCAAGGACACTGACTCATGCTAAACACTTACATGTAAGGTGAGGGACAACTAAATCTGCCACCCATTATACAAGGCATCAATACCAAAAGCATGAAAACCAAATCATAAAATAAGTAAGGGCCCGTTTGGTTGCACCCCATAACTGGGTTATGTCGCCCATAACCCGGTTATGGGGTGCAATTCCCTGTTTGAGAACCCTTTTACAAAATGCGAATGTGGATTTGCGTGACCCCATTTCACCGAAAACGTGGATGTCAGAATTCCACCTCAGGAGGTGGAATGACTTTGGAATCCACGGTTTTGTTGAGAACTAAACCCATTTTATTTTTTCCGTCGGGTCCGGGAAACTCCACATTTTTGGACTTTAAATCAATTTTAATTTTTTGTCGGGTCTGCACATAACCACGTTTTGACGCAGCCATTTCCATGGTTTTGAAACAGCGATTGCCGCGTGTTCTTTGCGGTCTGCGTCTTCAGCATTCGTTGTGGTCTGCGTCTTCAGCATTCGTTGCGGTCTGCGTCTTCAGCGTTCATTGCGGTCTGCGTCTTCAGCATTGTGCTGTAGTGTTCGACGCTAGGGTTTGCCTACAAATTGAAGCCCCACACCAGGTATTTTTGTTTCTGTGTTATTTGAGGTTTTGCAAATGTTACTTGGGGCAAGAGATAAGGTTGGAAACGTCTTAATATGAACTAGATAATGCTAACCTGATTGATTCTTTGCCAAACTAGTAGGGTTTGCATGGCATAAAACTTTGGTACCAAAATTTTGTTTGTCTGCTTTTTTTTATTTAAAGGATATTCATATTTACACTGATGAAGAGGATAAAGACAATTGCCCTGTTTAAGATCACTCTCACAAGAATGCCAACCTGCTTTTTAATTATGTTGTTAATAACTTAATATAATTTGATACTACATAGTTATTTATAAATGTTTCTGAAAAATGACTTCTTGTACCATACAGAAAATTACAAATACAA
>MU224887.1:289301-312249 GCA_018584345.1 Thuja plicata
AATAGATGCATTAAGCTGGAAAACAAGAGCTCCATGATTGAAGAAACCATTACTACTATCAGAAAAGATATATCCCATAATCCCAATGTCTCTGTTAATGATGATACTGAGGAAAAAATCAGAAATGATGTTGAGTTAGCAATGATTCCCATCCAGAAGAAAATTAATGGGAATGAAGAAATGTTGAAACACGTGCTCATGATGGTTAACACTAGAATGAAGGCTACCCTTGAGAATCTAATTTCTCTGAGCAATTGGCTGGAAAGTAATAAAGACAATGCTGATCACCCTGTTTCTTCCCAGCGTTCGGGACCTGGAACTCGCACTAGATCCAAGATGCAGAAGAATGAGGATCCGGACCTCCTGAAGCTGAGAGAGAACGTGATGACAATGAAGACTCAGCTGGTGGATTCTAAAAGCTTTCTGGAATCTGTGCTCTGATTTTGGTGCTGGTGGTCTTTCTTTCTGTTTTCTTTCCAGCAGTTCTTTTGTTTTTTGTCTGCTATGTAATTGTTGCCAAATCTGGGTTTTGACCCTTTGTTGATTGTTCCCTTTTTGGGACAGTCTGTTGCATTTTGGTCTTTTTTTCCTGTCCTTTCTTTGCTTTGTTATAGGGTTTTGGGGTTCCCTTCAAAACCTGCTTTTACCTTAATCAAAAACATCTTAATGAAAATGCTTACAAACACCAAATGTGGTGAAGAAAAGCCAGGTACCCAAGCCCCAAATAGCATGGATAAGAAGTTAAATATGAGGCTAACTTTAGGGTGGGGCACCCAAACATCCATCTCAACACTAAATAAAATGTTCAATTAAATGAAAATACCAATGACAGGGACAAAGTCACACCATCTAGAACAGCTGCTCCCAACTTGGGAATGTTCTTAATGAGATGAGTATGAATCTATCCTTGTCTTTCACCAATAGTGTGTACAATTACCTCTCTTCCAACTGATCTAATCTTGTCTTCTCCTTTCCCAATTCGATTGTATCATATCTATATGCATACATGGACTAAGAAATACACACCATCCACAAATAATTTAGGTATTTTCAATGTTACTTGAATTTCATCATTGTATAAAGCCACCCGAGAAAATGTGCTCTACTACTGATATATGTTCAGCTGCTTGCAGGCGCAACTCCAACCAGACCTAGCACTCCATGCCGCATGTAGTCCTCTCAAAATAGAATCCAAACCTATTACCAATATTACTGGCCAATAATCCCAAGGAAGAACATCCCCAAATGTTAAACATACTCCCTAAAAACAGAACCCACATCTCCTGAAAATGGTTTCCAAAAATTAATGAATCTATGAATTTCTCTCTCCTTTGACATAAGGAGATAACATAGCAAGATTCCACTCCTTTGTTTCCTTAAATGTTGGTGCAGTTAGGGAAGGGTTATGACAACAAGCTATCATGACAAGCTTAATCTCTACCAAAATGTCCAGGGAAGTCCATGTTGGATCTCCTTTTTGTAAGAATTGTTAATGGCTTAAAAGGAATTTGGACATAAAATGGCTTAAAAGGAGAATTAAATATACTTTTATGTCAGTCACAACAACCCCATAATATACTATTGGATTTCATAGTGATAAGAAGAATTCAATAAGTTGTTGAAAACCATTATGTCATTGCCTTATAGTTGAACTAAGTGCCATTTGAACTTTTCTTCATTATCCCTATTGAGTGACGAGTTATTGACTCCACACCCAACAAGGCACTGGTCATATATCATTTTAACTTAACATAAATATTTTTGGGGGATTGAAAATAGGTTTTAATCGCCAACAAATCTATTTTTTTGTCTAGCAAAATGATTTAATTCGCCCACAGAATTAATTTAATTCTTTGAAAATTATGGTTTGAAAATAGGTTGAAGTCACCAATGCAAATATTTTTGTTAGTTTTAAAAATATTACAATTCGCTGGGATTTTTCACAAACTTTCAGCGATTATAAATGATTCACTAATGGATTTTTTTTTCTGCGTTAACCAAAAAATTTCACTAATAAAATTAATATTTTCCTCGGGAATTATACACTTTTCACCAGGTTTGTACACCTTGTCCGAAGGGGGGGTTTCTTAAAGTTAAGAATGCCCTCCATTATGGTTACTGTGGACAAGTTGTCCATGGTGGCTCACTTTTGTCCCGTGGGAGCTTCCTATATTGTTTCTTTGATAACACATGTGTTTATGGAGGATATAGTTTGGTTGCATGGGATACCTCACAGGATTATTTTAGATCGAGATCCAGTGTTCACTTCTGCACTGTGGACATCTCTCCAACATGCTTTGGGTGCACAACTCAATTTTAGTTCAGCATATCACCCCAAGACCAATGGTCAGATGGAGTGGGTGAGTTAGGTTCTTCAAAACATTCTTTGCATATGTGTGATGGATCAACAGTCAAGGTGGGAGGACTACTTGTACCTGGTAGAGTTTTACCATAATAATTGGTACCATAGTTATCTTGGCATGTCTCCTTTTTATGCCTTATATGGTCGACTGTGTCATACACCTTTGAGTTGAGATCATTTGGAAGACCGTGTTGTGTTGGGTCCCAAGATGCTTCAGGATATGGAGTAGTATTTTTTTCATATTAGAGAGCATTTGGTTACTACTCAAGATCAGCTAAAGAAGTATGTTGATTCATGTAAGATAGATCATCACTTCTTAGTAGGTGACCATGTGTTTTTCTGAGTTTAGCCACAAAAGAGCCCCATCCATTATGGGAAAGGTTCTAAGTTAGCACCGTGTTTTATTGGGCCTTTTGTGATCCTTAAGAGGATTGGTCATGTTTCCTATCACCTAGCATTGTCATCTAGCTTATCACACATCCATTATGTGTTTCATGTTTCTTTGTTGAGACAATATATTCCTAGTGTGACCCATGTTGATGATAGGGGTGCTTTACACATAGAGGATGAGAAACTTTCTTTGTAGTCCATTTTCACTCTTCAATATTGAAGGTTGAGCCTCAAGGGTCGAGATATCAATCATGTAAGGTTTTGGGACCTGCACAATGAGACTTCAACTACTTAGGATGATGCTTCACAATTGACAGATTTATACCCCTATCTTTTTGCAAGCTTCCAGGAGTAAGCCTACGCTTGAGCGGAGGATGTAGTGCATCCAATGGTAGCATTTTTTCATGTCTTATTTTAATCCAAGCTAGACTCTTTTATATGTCTTGTGGCTATTCGTATGGTGTGATCTTATATTGGCATTGTGCGATGCTTTTGGTTATAATATATTCTTTTGCATTAGTAATATCATTACTACATATATGGTAGATTATACGTTTTCTTTTAGTGATGATCATTTATGCATGATGACCCTGTTGTGATGTGACATGATGCTATATGATGATATCTAGTTTATTTTGTATCCAAGGATATTTGACTAGGTTTTTTTATATCATTTTTTATTCACAAGATATTATGCCTTATTATGTTTGGTTGTTATCTGATTCAGGTTTTAATTGATATATTCTCTTAATTGTCGCAAATATTATTTTATGATTTGATTTAAATAAATTTTTTATTTATGATGCATATTGAGGAAAAAATATATAATTTGAATGGTTTTGTAACATTCAAATACATATGAATGATTACACCACTTAAATGTCATTTCATTAGGTGCACTTTGGATTATTGTATATATACATGTTTCATCTATTTATACTCTAAGAAGCTACACTTGATGTGTGTATGTTTTTGTGAGCGAGTACCAAACATCGACTCCACCTGGTTCCACAAGTTTGAGTGTGTCTTATCCCCAACAATGGCATATGAGGTAGTTACATTGGATGTTCATGATTTTACCCAATATCACCCTTGTATGGACGATGCATTTGTATTTTATATATTTCACATCCAGTTACCATGTAGGTAAAGTTTGAACCTTTCTACACCAATGTGATAGACCAATGTATGTTTGTGCATATGGAGTTCCCACAGTCGTCATAGTGAGTTATAGTTTATTGGCTGATTTTAATCGTTTATTGCTTATTTTATTATTTTCCAATAATTTTTGTCATAATGGCATTCCAATTAAATGGAATTGGTTTAATTTGATCCAGGTTGTGTCGGCTTATTTTATTAATTTTAATTTACTGTGTTATTGGCTTTTTATTTTAAACTTTTTTCACTTTTGAGCAAAAAGTGACTTTATATGTGGAAATAGAATTCATTTTCCACCCTTATGCTTTTTTAGAATTCAAAATTTGCTCAAACCCTCTTGGTGAGCATTTGATATTTTGTTTGTTGGGAGAGATTGCTATGACAAATTTTTATGGCCACCAGCTTGTTGGAACCGCACTGAGATTCCTTCACTTTGTCCACTGCTTCAGTTGATTTCGTGGTGTATTGAATTTCTTCTTTCAGTTTTAGTTTTTTGTCTTTGTGAGAGGTAGGAATTTTATCTTGTTCCTTATTTATCTAAAGAAATGTTTCATTTTTGTATTAGATTTTTAGTGGGATGTAAATATTCCTTTTCCACACAAATGTGTTTAAATATAGTGCCTAGTTGGGCTCATACGAATTTAATTTTGAAATTGAAAGTAAAATGAGTGTTATGCTACCCAAAATTTTAGAAAAGGATGAAATTTGGAATTGAATGCATTTTTTGGTTTTGGGCGTATTTAGAGCCAAAGGGTATCTTTAGTTTTTTATTTTCAAAGATTGATTTTTGGAGCTTTTTCCATGGCCCTTTAATAGTAGTTTTGGGCTTTGGACTAGTTTTGGTCCATGATGTATTTTGTGAAAAGTTGGAATTTTGGGGTTTTGACATGATTTTATTTTGTCAAGTAATAGAATTAGTATATGAATTTTATTTGTGAGAGGATTTGATTTTTTCTCCTCGATATTTGAGCCACATGAGTGTGCTTCCATGCATATGATAATTCCTATTTTATAGCTCATTCTTGTATTTTTAGTTGCATTTATGGTTTTATGAATGTTCGTGTTCAGACTGCATACCCAGAATTGAGAATATGCCTACTTTGATGGTTAGGTGGCATGACATGTCACTATTGAGGATCAACATACAAGTGGCGGATTGGATCTGGTGGTGTAGTACTAAGCATGATGGGTTCATACAAAGGCATCCTCTATAGTACAAATCATTTATGACCTAAAGTTGTAATTTTATTTAAATTAGTTCTTTTATAGAATAAGGTAATGTCTCTCCTTTAAGATCGATAGCTCAAAATGATCATGAACCCACTCTTCATTTTTATCATTCAATTAGGGATTTGGGCTCTAATATTTTTTTTATACAAGAATATCATCGTAATAGTTTTCCTATGATCCAAACCCTTTTTTGGAGTTAATAGTTGAACCTAGAGCCCCTACAAATCATATGTGACTAAAGCACCTATCACGTCTATTGGAATGATTATGGAAATTTGGGACTGAGAGGGGAGGGATGAATCAGTACCACAAAAACTTTTATAACTTAAACTGTATATTGTTGATGTTGTTTGCCGAATTCAATAGCTTGAAACAAAACATAAAACATAACATCAAACCATTCAAGTAAATGAACTCATAACTCCATGATTGTTTACACTAAAATCATTGGTTAGAGGACAAAATTGCGGTGGGGATGACACCCACAACCTTCACTAACTGCAGTATAAAGGGTGCTCGGTTAGAGCTTACATAGTTTAGCCATTTTGATAGCTTACCCGGTTAAGAGTATACAAAGACTTGTTAGGTCTACCTGGTTAGAGGATTTTACAATCTCTACACTTAGAGATGTACCATGTTAAAGGTTTTGCATATATCAGATTGGTTAAGATCTACCCATTATTGGGATTTCTAGCTCTCAATACAATAGTATTAACAAATTATAAATGTTTGTTATAATGGATCAATTAAAAATGTTGATCAGACTCTATGTGCTCATAAATATTATGTTACCTCAATTACAATCTGTAACACTGCTCGGATTTGCTATGTTGTAGAAAGATATCAGCTCGGTGCTCTCTACTCTGATTTTCATTCTTCAATAACAGCCTTCTATGTACTCTTTCTCTTTCTCCACTGTCATCTCTATCTCACACTTCTTCTCTTTAAATCATCCTTTAAGTATATGATTTATTTCCTCTTAATATTATGTGTTAGGTCACTGATAAATTATTTTGACTGTTAGATCTACTTTTCTGCTCGGTGACTGTGTCACTTTTACTTTGGTACTTGGTGCTTTTCTTGGAAATAGCAATCTTTCATTAACCACTTAATCTGCTCCTCAGATCTTATCTTTGAATTATTTCAATCATTGATCGTGTAACAAACTCATCTTTGTGCATTGTATTATCATAATTAATACTATAACAATGTATTAAATGCGTCCTTATCGCTTTATAATCACTTAAGTAACTCGATAGAGTAACTTATCTTCACTCAGTTAACTTGTTCTTTAGTACTCAGTAACTATCAACTCGGTGTACTGTATGTGCTCTCAGTGTTTGGTAAATTGTGTGCTCTCAGTTTAGTGCCTTATGCTTTACCGACTTCACTGCCTTGCTCGGTGTACATTATAGGCTGCTCATATATTTTCTTTTCTGCTTTTCACCAGTTGAATCTTCTGACTCGTATTTCTTTGTCTAAACTAATGACAACAAAATATTCTATAGAGATAACCATCTCCCCCTTTGACATTAGTTGAGCATTTTGAAAAAAAATTCAAAGTCATCAAAACTTAGTAACTCCCCCTTGGATGTTACTCTCTATACAACATATGTATAGCTCTTCTCCTCTTGTTTTATATTTCTCATTTATACTTTTTTTTTTGTATTTTGTATTGACTCTATTTGCTTTTTTAAATTTTCAAAACTATCTATATATCCCCTTTTTTGACAAAAAGTCTCAACAATAAACTTAAATATCAAAAATGTGTTTGTTCCTCTGTTGTAATCTGGCTAGTAAAGTCTCCCAAGTATCTCAGAGATTTTGTAATATCACAATGTGTTCATTTATATATGTCGATAAATCAACAAAAGTAGCCATGGTGCTATTCTCTGGAAAACTTGCTAGTTCCTTTCCTTTCTTCAGGTGTATTTTCATTGACTACATGTGGGGAGTAAATAGTGCTTGCAACTCAAGCAACTCTAGTCTCAACTTGTCTTCTTCCTGTCTCAATGAGAGTTGAACTCCCATGAGTTCCTGTATCTGTGAGTAGTGTGTCTGAAATTCTTTAGGCTCGTTAGTTAGCTTATCAAGCTGCTCAGTCAACTCTTTCTTGGTATCTGCCTCTTTCTTCTTAATGTCCTCGATAAATTTGGAAAGAATATAGATTTTCTGAAATAATGAAATGATGGACTGCAATTGTTCCTCAACTTTGGAACATAACTAAGAAAGAGTTACCTTTGCTATAGCAATGTTCTACAGTAGGTCCTCCATCAATTTCTTCTCCATTGATGTCTTGTTTATTTTCAACATATAGTTTGTCATGTCTTTGTTCGGTCCTTTGATTTGTTGGACTATAGTTTCAACCTGGTCTAATAGGGGCTTCAACTCATCAATGGTGACTTCAGGAAAAATCTCCTAGAAAACTTCTTTCACATCTTCTAGAATATCAACCTTTTTCTTCTTCTGCAATAGTTTTTTCTTGTTTAGTTTTTCTTCTAACTTGGCATAGATATTCAATTCCTTAGGCTTCATCTTGTTGGGGTTTCCTGCTGGTATTATTATAGGCTCGCTCAAATCAATGATTTGCTTCTTTTTCTTACTCTTCTTCTCACTCAATTTTCTCTCTCTAGTAGAGCGTTTAGAACGTGATGCCCTTATTGCATCTAGTGACTCAGTGTGGTGACCGACTATTTTCTCCTCTACTTTCACTTCCTCTTGTTGTTTTGTTTCTTCTTTCTCTGCATCCTTGCCTTTTTAATTTGATTCTTGCAACATTTCTTTTTCAGTATCTTGTGGCTTGGGATCATTCTAAACATGTGATGTGTCGGTCATTGGTGTGTTAAGATTTTGTCCTTCTGTGTCGATTGGAGTTTCCAACTCGGTATCCTTCTTGTGTTCAGTCTCGGTAGCCTCTGGATTTTCAACGTTTACATTACCATTGTCAACTGGTGGCTCGGTTTCCATAACTTGTGTAACATTAGTGGTAACAATCTGCATAGTAGAATAGCTTTGTACTTGTACCAATACAAGATCAATACTCTGCAATGGTGCAATATATACATCCATGTACTCGGTGTCTGGTACTTGAACATCCATTACATCTTCATCCTTTGACAAATTCTTTGCAGGATCAATATCCTCCGATGCATCTTCAATTATTACTTCTGCATTATCAATGGTAAGATCAATCAGATCTATTTGGCCTGATCTTTCTTTTATTTTCTCAATGATTGTATCACCTTGATTCTGCTCAGTTTCTTGTTGCTTGGAGTCATCTATATGATATATCTCTTTCCATTTCTTAGCATTTTCCTTCTCTACTGATTGCAGGTCTCCATTCATTATCCTCAGGGCTCTTCCCTTAACCAAAAATCTCTTCGAATGTTTCTTCAATGCATATTCAATCTCAGATGGTGCCAGGTCAGGACTAGTATGCACAAGAGATCTTTCTCTCAGTTCCTTCTCAACATTAATTGCATACTTCCAACGTGCATCAATTTTGTTGTAGAGTTCTTCAGGTAGCTTATCTGCAATCTCAATAGGAGTCACTCTATGTCTCATTAATGTCACAACAACTGCATCTTCTATCTTTTTCTTGTCTTCTTCATTTCTCTTCAAATACTTTACTGTTCTAAATCCTCTAAATCCTCCTAATTCTTTTAATCCTTCCAAAAATTCATCAAGACTTTGTGGAGCTCGTGAGAACTGAGCCATTGGAACAGATTTATCTGGTTCATCAGATTTAGTCTCACTATCTTTTCCAAGTATTAAATTTCTTCGTGAACTTATAGTTGGTTTACCTCCTCAAGTTCTCCTATAAGTTTTACCTTTCGATTGAGAAATTACAACTTCCTTTTCCTTTGGTTTCACTGAAGATATGGAGTTTCTTCTAGTGCCTCTTATGCTCAGTGAAGTTATAAGTGTCAGTTGTTGTCAACAACAACAATAGCTTTCTCATCATTTGTGTCTTTAGCACTTGTCTCATCCACTATTAATGTCTTGGATAGATTATCAACTATTTTTCATGTTTTCTTGACTGCTTTGGGTATCACAATGTTATGCTTATTCCTTACTTTTACTTATTCATAGGTTTCATACCTCTTAGCTTTGGGATCAATAGATTTTTCAAGTAGTGGTTCAATCTGTCGTGATCCAATATCAATGTCCAGTTCATAACCTGTTGGTGTATCCAGTCGATTCTAGGCTCAACAGCCTCGATAATACAAGTGTCAGTGGCAATCTCAAAACATATATGATCTTGATACTTTGCAACTTGTTGAGGTGGTATCATATACCTCTTATGCATTCTTGCTTGGAAATTTAGAAAATATTCAGACATGATAGCATCAAAATTATCTCCTAAACTCTGTATGTACTCATTTATCTGATAAAGAATAGGTCTTCTGGGGATCCAAACTACATGCCCAATGGAGGGAAATGAATTCTGACAGTAGAAGAATATACATACCAATAATGAACCAAACTTCATTGTGTTATTTTGTTCTTTCCTGATTGTGTTCATATTGTCTTCTAATTGTTTCAGGAAGATTTCACATACATCAAATTTAAGTCCTTTCTTTACTAGCTTGTATGTCAAATCCACTGCTCCGTATGGTACACTATCCACTCGGGATAATTGGAACACTCGGTATGATAAGATATTGTAAGCATACAATAACTCGGGGTCTATCACTGTGGATATTATGATCCCTCTGCCATCCCATTGTGCTTTAGTGAGCTCGGTGAGCTTACCCTTGTCAATTTTCTTAGTGGCCCTAGGGTTATCTCCAATGGGGAATCTAGTAATGATATGCAATATATCCTTAGTGATCTTGACAGGTTCATCTAACCACATGAATTGGTCATGTACTCGACTGAGTACCATTCTTAACCATTATGTCATAAAAACCCTTGGTAAGTGAGCAACGTGTGTCAAACCTTTTGCTTCCAAGTGAATATACTTGTCCTTCACTTTCCCATTCTTGCAAAACTTGTTGAATGATGTATCTATATCAGCTTTGCACAAATCCTCAATTGTGAAATGTATAAACGTGTGTACATCTTCAATTAAAATAAATATCGATGGTATCAAAGATAGGAATCCCATCATATCTATCTCGGAGGCTATAGCTAGGGGTAATTTGTATTTCGGGTTCACTGGTTCTACTTCCTTTACAACTGTAGGTGTTTATAACTTTGGTTTCGTTGATAACTTCAAATGCTTTGACTAAAAAAAATAGGGCATGCTTCGACAAACCACAACTTTGCAAACTCAACTCGAAAAATATCTCAAATGTTTCTTAAAAGTCTTGCAAAGATTCACAAAATACCTTGTAATCGCTTGAATTCGCTCGGGATAGTGGCTCTGCAAATGTGCTCAATGTTCTTATGTAGATGTTAGGTTCAAATGATTTTCAAAATGACCTATTTATACTTTTTCCTTGATTAGGGTTTCCAACGGCTCTATTAGTGTGCATTAAATGCGCTTGTTGAACCCTTCTAACTTTATACCAACTGCATAGTTACTTTGCTCGACCGAGTTAAACAAAATAACTATTTATAACAATATTCATCAAAAAATTATACAACTTATCCAATTGCATCTCAATATGCTGATATGGATCTCAATTCTATTTCTAGGAACTGAAGTAGGATTTATTATAAGCATGCAGTTCCTGCATACCTCTCACCGACTAGGTGGAGCTCGGTGCAACCAACTTGGTAGAGATGGTGCACTCTGTGCTTTCGGATGATGTCCCTTCATCCTAAGTCTTTCTCCTCTAGGTTTTATTCATTTGGTCTTGTATTTCCTCAACAATAGTAGGAGATTTTACTTCAGATTCATCTTCGGTCAGTGCATCACCTCGGTATCTACAATTCATCGCAAGGTGTCCTACCTTATGACAATGAAAACATGCCAAGTCAGGATTTCTCCATGCTCTTCTGTTGTTCCTTTCATGCGTCAACATGCAATTTGCAGCAATGTGTCCATACCTTCCACAGGATAAACATGAAATTCTTGTATCATAGTCCCATGGTATAGAAATGTCTGCTCGGTTGGTTTTAGCATTCTCTCAGTTAGGCTTCCAATTGTCATTTCTTTTCTTTATTCTGCACTCTTCATCTTTGTGTCCAAACTTATTACAATTCTTACAGTAACCATCAAACTTAGGTTTCCTTCTGTTGTTAGCACGATTAGTTATGCATTCAAATGCTTGATGTATATACCTAATGCATCTAAAACAATAACTATCAAACTTAGGTGTACTCAGTGATTTACCTTTCCTGCTCCTACACACATTAGCAGTATGTCCAGGCTTCCCACAATAATTGCAACTTGGCTTCTTTTGTCTCGGTGGGGATGTAGTACTTTCATCTCTCTATGCTTTTGACGATTCTCCTTTCTTGATGGTGTTGTCCTCTTTGAATCCAATACTTGTTTTATCATTTCTTTGCTTCTAATTCTTGAATTGTTGATCTAGAGATTTCAGTTCTTCTTCATTTCTTTTTAGTATTGCATTTGCATCTTTCTCATCTTTCAGTCTTTGATCCATTCTTTCAATTTTAGCTTTCAGTGCTTGATTCTCAAATTCTTTTCTGGTGTTATCTTGATTTGAACTCAAAAGTTGATCGACCATGTCATAGTGAACTTGTGTCATTCTCATGATCTCATTATCTTTTTCCAATAGCTTCATTTCAACTTGTCTTTTATCATCTTCTGCCATTTTATTTTCATCTTCAGCAATCCTATTTCCTTCAATCAATTTTTTCATTCTTATAATGTCGGTTTCAAGATCTATCTTCATTAGGTCCAACTGCTCGGTGAGTGTATCATTCTTTTCTAGTAGTTCTTTTATAGTTGTCTCAGAATCATCAGTAACACTACCTTCCGATGTTATTTCAAGTGTATCAACTTTTTCTTTTGTAACCTTTAGTTCATCATAAATTCTCAGTCTAACCCTTAGAGATCTCTCAAGTTTCTGCTTCATATCAATGATTAACTCTCTTGCACCTTCCAACTCGGGATCAAGACCATCAATTATTTTGAATTGCCTAAAAATGTCCATGACTAGGATCTTTAACTCTCAGGTGGTCAAACCCTATAACTCAAGAGTAGTAGCTTTGATACCAATTGTTGGAATGATTATGGAAAGTTGGGACTGAGAGGGGAGGGGTGAATCAGTACCACAAATGTTTTTGCAACTTAAACTGCATATTGTTGTTGTTGTTTACCGAATTCAATAACTTGACATATAACATAAAACATAACATCAACCCATTCAAGTAAATGAACTCATAACTCCATGATTGTTTATGCATAAATCCTTGGTTAGAGGACAAAAGTGCGGTGGGGATGACACCCACAACCTTCACTAACTACAATATAAAGGGTGCTCGGTTAGATCTTACATAGTTTAGCCATTTTGATAGCTTACTCGATCAAGAGTATACAAAGACTTGTTAGGTCTACCTGGTTAGAGGATTTTACAATCTCTACACTTAGAGATGTACCCTGTTAAATGTTTTGCATATATCAGATTGATTAAGATCTACCTACTATTGGGATTTCTAGCTCTCAATACAATATTATTAACAACTTATAAATGTTTGTTATAATGCATCAATTACAAATGTTGATCAGACTCTATGTGCTCTGAAATACTGTGTTACCTCAATTACAATCTGTAACACTGCTCGGATTTTCTTTGTTGTAGCAAGATATCAGCTCGATGCTCTCTGTGCTAATTTCTATTCTTCAATAACAACCTTCTCCGTACTCTTTATCTTTCTCCTCTGTCGTCTCTATCTCACACTTCTACTCTTTAAATCATCCTTTAAGTATATGATTTATTGCCTCTAAATCTTATGCATGAGGTCGCTGACAAATTATTTCGACCGTTAGATCTTCTTTTTCGCTCGGTGACGTTGTCACTTTTACCTTAGTACTTGGTGTTTTTCTTGGAAATAACAATCTTTGATTAACCGCTTAATCTGCTCCTCAGATCTTCTCTTTGAATTAATATTTCAATCATTGATCGTGTAACAAACTCATCTGTGTGCATTGTATGATCACAATTAATACTGTAATAATGTGTTAAATGTGTCCTTATTGCTTTATAATCACTTAAGTAACTCGGTAGAGTAACTTATCTTCACTTAGTTAACTTGTTCTTCAGTACTCAGTAAGTGTCAACTCAGTATACTATCTGTGCTCTCAATTTAGTATCTTGTGCTTTACCAACTTCACTGCTTTGCTTGGTGTACATTACTGACTGCTCATATATTTTCTTTTTTTCTTTTCACCGATTGAATCTTCTGACTTATACGACTTTGTCTAAACTAATGACAACAAAATATTCTATAGAGATAACAATGTCGAAAGAGAAGAAGCCATGATTGATGTTATGGAACCTTAAGAGAGAAATCACCAAATAGGAATTTGCAATTGATATTAACCTATAATGAAATTGAACATATTCACATGTTTTTTTTTTAAAATAATAGGTTTGATGTTAGTTGGTTTTTGTTTCATTTTACAATGGGTAGCAATATTATTGGTCTAACAATATTCAAAATAATTTATAAGCTAGAAATTATATTTGACTATTTTTCAAAGAAAAATTAATGTTGTCTATTAAGACTAAATGTGTTAGAAAATTATATAATAATACATTGTTCGATCATTAACTACCTACCAGTTATAGCATAGTTATTGTAGTTATAGATTTATCTCCTTGTACCATTTATAAATGATTTTATGTATCAATTTAGCAATCATCAAACATTCTCCTTTTTTGTTTCTAATTTTGGCACTCGAGTGGCATTAAGATGTTTGGGCATTTTAAACGGAGGAAAGGCACAAGGGAGTAAAGTGATTAATGAATAAGATGCTTAGTGAATTTTGACCAATATCATTGAAGGAAAAAGCACTTACTCTGTGTTGAAAACTATTTGGAGAAGTAGTGTTGAAATCTGTTTGGAGATACAAGGCAAGAAGAATAAAAAAACATACATAATTCCATTAAGAAAAATTGTAAGATATGTTAATTCCACTTTCTTTTACATAAAAAAGTGGATTGTTTCATCCTTTACATTCTCCCACAAAAATAATATCCTTGATAAAGAGATGTCAAGTTTCATGGAAACCAAAAATGTTTTGATTGATATTTCAATAAGGATTTTAGAAGAAGCACCTTATATAAGTGCACAAGCTATAGAGTTAAAAATAAATAGAATAGAAACATGGATTTTTTTTTAATAAGTGAAGTGCACAAGTCACCTGTGGTAAAGATGGTTGTATTTGATCGAGTTAGAGTATCTATAACAGATTTGACTAAAAATTTTGAACCACTACTAGCAACAGTGTTGAATAAGTTGTCTTTGATGTCAAAGGTTGATGATCAAGATCGTATAAATTCTAGCGGATTACTATAAATAATAAAGAATTAGATTGAGTTGCCTAGTTTTTTTCTTGAGCTTCTTGGTTACTTGGTTGAGCTAGTTGGTTATCTGGTTGAGTTACTTGTTTGCTTGGTTGAGCTACTTGGGTGTGTGCTTGAGTTGCTTGACTATCTGACTGAGCTACTTGAGTGTCTTCTTGAGCTAGTTGGATATTTTCTTGAGCTATCTACCTATTTTTTTCACCTTCTTACACATGCCAGACAGATTTCCATGTCATCATTGAGGTGTGCACACAACTATTATACTTGGTGTTTTATTTGGAACAAATTCATTATTCTATATTTGGTTAAATAAGGGGAATCACTCCTTATTTGGAATGGTGAGTTGACCACTCTTGTGATGAATAGGATGCATAAAGAATTCAATAAGGAGAAATTGAGCATTATTTGGAATCGAACAAGCTATAGAGGGCGGTGTACTTAGTGAAAGAATTATGTTTTTTTTTTCAAAAAGGGAAAGAATGATTGCCTTAAACTTCCAAGTATGATGGCCATGAGTAGTGAAAGGATTCGTGCATGTGTGTGGGAAGATTATGGTTTCAGGTTTGATTAAAACATTTGACACACTTGGATTTTTGGTGTCGTGTCTCAATAAAAACACAACGTAACATTTTTTCTTTGTGTTGAGTGCTCAAGAAATGGTGGAGTGTTAATTCCTTTCTGCATGGGAGTAAATGATAAAAATTTCATGCTTTATGTGTTTGACTATTGTTGAAGGTTTTGTGTTTAATGAGAGGGTATGATGCGACTAAATTGAGGGGATGTATATGTTGGAAAGAGATGGCTTATAATGCATGATATGTTGTCATTGATGACAACTAAACACTTTACTCTTGACCACCTATCAGATATTTTGGATACCGATTATTTTGATAATGAGAAGTAGCTAAGTATGAAGAACAATGCAGGATACATGTTCATAGATCGAGTCAGTATGGACAGAGGTTGATGTACTAGATGATGCGAAGGTAAAGATAGTAAGTAGACATCATGATATGTCTAATCTGATGATCACATGTTTTTTTGATGCAGTATGATGGAGATATGATACTCTGAGTATCACGATGACAAAAAGCTATCCTATGTAGAGTTAATCATCCATTGGATCAATCATCGATCTTACCAGATCGTTTATCCAATCATTTTAATGATTCTCAGTGTAAGGGCCGACTATGGAGGATACTCTATTTGAATAGAAAGTTATTATGTGATGATTTAGTCGAGGTATAAGGGAATCTTCTACACGTGTCATTATATGATTGTTGGGTCAGTTGAGTTAATATTTTAGAGATATGATCAAGTATATAAGATCGAGTTTTGGATGTGATGGAAATAGACGTGTGTGTGACATGATATGATATTGATGTGAAGATTGACAGAGCAGATAATCAAATAGTGATATTCATCAAAGCTTCATCAAAATTTTATTGGCATAGTTTATGTTGTTTGTCAGTTTACTTTTGGGACAACAGGTCCTATCCATATTCTCTTTGGAATTAATCGGTGAATCCAGCTGAGGGTCAGATTGTTGTTTTGTATTGAGTTGTAATCCTAAATGCATGTGCATTCCCCTTAATATGTACTATTACCTTTAATAGGGTACTTATTACTGAAGTAGTGATATATTTATGGGTACCACTCCACCGAGGTTTTTCCCTTAACAGGTTTTTCCTCAAAAACAAATCATGTTGTTATGATGTTATGTGTGTTCATCTTATTTTGCTTACTTTCAGTTATTTGTGGTTTCAAGTTTTTTTATTGGATTAAGAAAGATTAAAAAATATTATTGCACTTATTCACCCCCCCCNTTGCACTTATTCCCCCCCCCCCCCCCTCTCAGTGCTTCCTAAGTATAACAATTGGTATCAGAGCCTACTTCCTTGGAAGACGTTTAACATCTTGAAGGAGATTCTAATGGCAGCACCTAGCAGTATATATAATCAGCTTTTGAATGCACTTAATGATATAGTCAAATCAATTGCTCGCATCCTTGATTTGGAAGAAAAGATGAAAGAAGATGGTAGATTTATTAGAAATCTGAAAGAACAATTGAAGCAATCCATAGATAAGAGAAAAGACCTTGTAGATCAGCTATCAAAGAAAGGCAGTGATTTTGAATCTTCTAATGAAGGCAGACCTAAATATTATGAGAAGATTGTGAAAGAAAGAGACAACCTACAAATTGAGATGAAATCCATGACAATCAATATGACTGGAGATATTGAATCAAAAAAGACACTTGAGCAATCCTTGAAGGCTAAACTGATGAATGCTACAAGCTAAACAGTGAGATTTGATAGTTGCAAGTTTATCTGGAGGAATCTAAACATAATGAGAAAGAATTGGACATGGCTTAGATATTAAGAAGAGAGCTTGCTTCAGCTAAGGAACTTCAAAAAAAATTCAAATCTAGCTTTGTGAAGCTTGATGAAAAAATTGCAAGTCAAAGGGCACTTGGAGAAAATCAAGAACTGGGATTTGAGAAAGGAGAATGTTCCAAAAATGCACAGGAAAGCAATGATTCATACACTAATAAAGAAGAACCTAAGAAAACACCTTCTACGTAAAAGTTCAATGGAAGATGGTTTACCTGCAATAAATTTGGGCATAGAGCTAAGGAGTGCAGAAGAAGGAATAGCACATTTCCTGCCTATTGTTTCACCTACTACAAGTATGGACACAAATCAAATGAGTGCAGAACCAAAATGAACAATCTTGTGAATCAACAGAACACTACATGCTTTAAATGCAACCTTGGACATACAAAAAAGCAATGCAAATTGAAGACTAACTCAATTAATCAGAGGTATGTAAATCTTAATGTTATATATTACAAATATAATAATTCTGGTCATATAGCTAGAAATTGTAGATATAAAAATGTTGGAATGAGGATGAATGGATCAGTTGAGAAGAACAATAGAAACATAACATGTTTTAATTGCAAGGAGTTAGGACATATTGCTCGGTATTGCAAATCTAACAATACAGGAAAAGGGAATAATGAACTGAATGACAAGAGAAAGAAAATCATGCTATTTGATGAGACCCAAAAGGAAATGAATGAGACATGGATAAGAAAAGAAAAAATTGATGCTATAGGACAGATCGCACCAGTTTCTGGTGTGGAGATCTCTTCATCTAACTGATTAGGTCATAAGATCTAAGGGGAAGCTTTTATTAGAAAATCATAACTTACCCTAAAAATGGTATCAGTGGATGCGATGGAGCCTAGAACCCATTGGATTATGCCAATGGGATATGAAGTGGATTCTAATATTGTGGTCAGATAGGTAAAGGAAACGTTAAGTAAACTGAAAGATTGTAGTGCAGAGAGGTTTAGTACTTATTATGAGAAGTGTCTAAAAGTTCATAGTAAACTGAATGAAGTAGAAAAAAGTAGGAAGCTAAGGAAATTAGTTGATAACATTGTTGAGAAGGAAGGTATAAATAAAGATCATATGGTTGAGTTGAGAAAGAAGGTAGAAGAGAAAGAGAAGATTAGTTCAGTCCATGCTGAACCGATTGATGTTGAGATGGAAGCATCACCTTCTCTACCCATTTCTATGCCACCTAGTCAAAGGACAACCAGAAGTGCAACTAAAGCTTTGGCTACACTTTCTAAGAAGAATATGATTGCGAGATCATAGTCTGTACCAGCAAAGGGAATATCTAAACAGAAAGGTATTGGTCCACATAATAGAGCTAAAGTAGAGGAAGATGATTCTTCTACTAATTCTGATTAATCCAAGAAGAATATAAGGACCGAAGGAGCTACAACAAAAAGAGTGGTTAAGGAAAAGCCTATGAGTGTCGGTAAGAATGAAAATCTTGTTAATAAAATTCTAGATAAAGTAATCAAGTTTGGTGTTCTAGTTCAATTGAGGAAGTACTATCATTTATTTGATGGGGATGAGATAAGTAGACTAGAGGAAGGATTGATTACTCATTTGAACAAATTCAGTAATACATTGGTAGAGATAAAGGGTGAAATACCATATCACTTGTATACTAAATTGGAAGAGAGAAGATGAGATCAGAGAGATTATGACAGGGAGAGGATACATTGTAGTTAATCCCATTGAGGTTGATACTAGAAAGGAGATTGATGAACATATTAGTGATGTTCATGATCTTGATGCAATGGATATGAATACAGAGGAGTAGGAAAAACAATCATAAATTCATATTGAATATGATTTTAATAAAATCGAGGAGAAGACAGACTGGGAAATTACTTTGTGAGGAAGATATATTATTGGAAAGAGATTCTTTTGAATCTAATTTGCATGAACCTATTGACCTGGAGAACATGGAAGAAGAGGAACTCATGAAAATCTCAGTGTCATCCCATGAAAAGGCTAAAGCAAAAGCATTGAACAGAAGTGAGAAATGTAGAAGGCAACTTTCTAAATCAGTTGATATGCTTGGGGAGATTATGCAAATTTTCAAGTAAATCAAGGCACCTCTATTTATGATCAGCTAGAAGACCTAAATAATCTTGTTAAAATAGTTTGAGTCTTTGGAGAAGGCAACAGAGCATAAGGTACAAAAGGATTTTGTTTCTAAAATATTTCATCATTTATGTTCAATGATTACAAAAAATAAGATATCATTAGATGCTAGAATAAATCAGTTGAAGGGAGCTATTTAGGAAGGCAGTAATATTCTAAGCATGTGCATCAATCCATTTTCAAATATTGCTGACATTGATAAGATCTTGAGGGAAAGAAAAGCATTACTACCAGAGAAAGCAAAGAACTTTGATCCTTCAAATGGATTTGCTTCTGATCATATGAAGGAAGTAGTGAAAATTGATGAGAAAATCAAATGTTTAGAAGGAGAAAGGAAGAGGATGTTAGGGAGGTTTTTTGACTTAAGGAGTCTTATTACTCCTAAGTTAGACATTCTACAAAGAAGTCTTGAGAAAATAGAGAAGAAAAGTATAGCGCCACCCCCACCTAATATTCTTCATGTTGAGGAATCAGATTATGTAATCTGTGGGCATATTCAAATCTTGGACAGTTTGAGGAAGACATGGAATGCAGATTTGACAGTATTGAAGGACAATTTCTCAAATATATTCAATTTTTGGTAAGCATGCAGACAGTATAGGAGTTTTGGAAGAGAATTTTTTGCTTTTTGACCATGCCTTTGCCATTGATGTCAAAGGGGGAGAGATATAGTGAAAAATTCATATACACCTAAGATAGCAGAGATGTATATCTTAGGGAGAGTATAATTTTTGGGAGAGTTTTTGGGACTTGGCATTTTGACTAGACACTTAGTCATTTTTCACTAAGTGTTGCCATCAATACCAAAGGGGGGTATTGTTAGCAAGAGACATTTTATAATCCATGATATATTTCCATTGATGGAAAATATACACGTTACTCTTGTCCACCTATCAAATATTTTGGCTACCGATTGCTTTGGTAATGAAAGCAAGCAAAGAATGAAGAAAAATGCAGGATACAAGTTCAGAGATTGAGTTAATATGGACAGAGGCTGATTTACTAGATGATGTGAAGGTAAAGATAGTAAGTAGACATCATGATATGTCTAATATGATGATCACATGTTTTTGTGATTTAGTATGATGGAGATATGATACTCTGATTATTGGGATGACAGGGAACTATCGTATGCAGAGTTAGTAGTTCATTGGATTGATCACCAATCTTACTAGATCGTTGATATGATCATTTTGATGATTCTCAGTGTAAGGGTCTACTATGGAGGATACTCTCTTTGAATAGAAATTTATTATGTGATGATTTATTCGAGGTATAATAGAATTTTCTACAAGTTTCATTATATGCTCGTTGGGCCAACTGAGTTAATATTTTGGAGATAAGATCGAGTTTTGGATGTGATGGAAATATATTTGTGTGTGACATGATGTGATATTGATGCGAAGATTGATAGAGCAGATAATTAGATAGTGATATTCATCAAAGCTTCATCAAAACTGTATTGGCATGGTTGATGTTGTTTTTCAGTTCAGTTTTGGGACAGTATGTCCTATCAATATTCTCTTTGTAATTAATCGATGAACCCGACTGAGGGTCAGATTGTTGTTTTGATTTGAGTTTTAAGCTCTAGGTTGTAAGCCTAAATGCATGTGCATTCCCCTTTATATGTACTATTACCTTTAACATGGTACTTATTACTGCAGTAGTCAGATATTTGTGGGTGCCATCCCCACTGGGGTTTTTCTCTTAAGAGGGTTTTCCTCGAAAATAAATCACGATGTTATGATGTTATGTGTGTTCATCTTATTCTTCTTGTTGGAAATTGATCAACTTGGGTATGTGATTCACTTTTTGGTTGTCATTTATGGCAACACATCTAGGTTTAAGATCAATTATTTTGAAGATAAGTTTTGGTATGTCCAAAATCGACTAAGTATAGAAACAGAGGTACAGTATTGTTTTGGATATCGAAGGCAGAGATCGATGAATTAAGAAATGTGAGCTTAGTGGAAGATAGTATGGAGTATTTCTAACATACAACTAAGATTGATTTGGATTTGGTTAAGTTTATGATAAGTTATAAGGATTTGAAGACTAAAAGACAGCAGAGAATAGTGAAACAGAGCAGTTGGACAACATCGAAGAATAAGGGAGTATGACTTGGACTCCAGGAAATTGAAGTTGTATTTTTGTTATTGATAGTCTATACTTTGACTATGCAAGAGCACCGACTATGCATTTCATATTTACTATATTAAATGTATTTTTTATTGAAGGTCGACTTTGTAAAGTTAAAAGATATATATGTAAGATCTTTTTGGTAAAGATTATGTGTTGTATGTAAGTGAAGTATATGTGGAGTAGACATGCGAATGGCAGAGCAGAGAATGGAAGAGCTATAAAGGAACTATCAAAGCATTTTTTATGCTTGTTTTGTTCATAACTGAGAACCTTTTGTAATAGAATTACATTGTAAGAGTTGTAAGCTCATTGGCCCCTAACAGGGTGTTGTGAACCTTTAACAGGGTTTTTATCCCTCTAACAGGGAAATGTACTATGTAATATTCAACTCCTAATAGGGCTAGGTCTCCTTACATGGACATTATACTTTAGTACATGCTTGTGGGTATCATCCCCACCGAGGTTTTCCCTTGGCCAGGGTTTCCTCGTAAACAAATCATGGTGTTATGAGTTCTATGTTATTTGCTTATGTTCTTTCTTTTACTACAATTGTGTGGTTAATGTTCAAATGGTTGAACAATTTAATTAATTGTTATAATATTGATTCACCCCCCTCTCAGTATTATCCAATCCTAACAATTGGTATCAAATCTTTTGGCCCTTGGAGAGAAAGCCTAACAGCTTGAGGGAGATCAGAATGGATTTGAACAGTTTACATGAGAACTTTGAAGCTGCACTTGAAGACCTTGATAATGCTAAGGCAGAAAATGGTGAATTGAAGTTCAACATCCGAAGAACTGAGAAATTCATAAAGAAACTGAAAGAACAACTTGAACTTTCCAAAATTCATAGAGAAGATTTAGTGGTTCAGATAAAAGAAGACTCAGATGAGGACAATTCAGATCAGGTGAAGCAACTAAAAGAAGAGATTGAGACTCTGAAGCTTGAGAACAAGAATATGGCTAAAGAAATACAGATATAGGAGGATGCTAAGAAGAAAGCTAAAGAAACCTTGAACAATGCATTGAATCAAATGAAAGATGAAGCTGATAGCTGTAACCACCTGAATTTGGTCTGTCACAACTATGGACCCTATTTTCCCTAAGTGTGATCATACCCTCGATTTATGTCCAAACGACCCTGTTACTGCTTGGCATAATTCTTTAAATCAATTTAATATCCTAGGTGATTTTTATCATTGATTTATATTAACTATTATAGCCATACAATTCAAATCAATTTCGACCAATCAAATCAAATAAAAATCAAACATGGCTATAGTATTTAATTATAAAGAAATTAAATAAATCCCTAAATCAAATACCCCACTTGCAATTAACCCATTCCCCTAGCCTATTTAATTTAATTAAAATGGCTATACTCCCCTAATTATTAAAAAGAAATTTCATTGTTTAAATAATTAATTCCTATGTTTTTAAATGAATTAAATAAGTTTATTTTATTTATTAATATTCCCCTAAACCCCAACCTAACCTATCTCAACCAATTCTACCCTGGGTTCTAACCCTTCTCAACCCATTCACCCATGTTAATATAATCTTAATCCTAAATTCTACTCTAACCCACCTCCTAATGTTGTCACATTCCATTAAGGAATACTTAGCAACTCCACCCACTTGAGAAAGTCCACTTTCTCAAGCTGGAATTTCTTAAAGTCCATACTCTCT
>MU224887.1:333365-347925 GCA_018584345.1 Thuja plicata
GTTGTCATTTATGGCAACACATCTAGGTTTAAGATCGATTGTTTTGAAGATAAGTTTTGGTATGTCCAAAATTGACTAAGTACAGAAATAGAGGTACAATATTGTTTTGGATATCGAAGACAAAGATCGATGAATTAAGGCATGCAAGCTTAGTGGAAGACAGTATGGAGTATTTATGACATACACCTAAGATCGTTTTGGATTTGGTTAAGTTTATGATAAGTTATAAGGATTTGAAGACTGACTGACAGCAGAGAATAGCGACACAGAGCAGTTGGACAACAACGAAGAATAAGGGAGTATGACTTGGACTCTAGGAAATCAAAGTTGTATTTTTGTTATTGATAATCTATACTTTGACTATGCAATTGATATTTACTATATTAAATGTATTTTGTATTGAAGGCTGACTTAGTACTGTTTGTAATACTCATTCTGAGAGCCGACTTTGTAAAGTTAAAAGATATATATGTAAGATCTTTTTGGTAAATATTATGTTTTGTATGTAAGTGAAGTATATGCAGAGCAGACATGCGAATGGCAGAGCTATAAATGAACTATCAAAGCATTTGTGATGCTTGTTTTGTTCATAACTGAGAACCTTTTGTAACAGAATTACATTGTAAGAGTTGTAAGCTCATTGGCCCCTAACAAGGTGTTGTGAACCTTTAACAGGGTTGTTATTCCTCTAACAGGGCTAGGTCTCCTTACAGGGACATTATACTTTAGTACATGCTTGTGGGTATCATCCCCACCAGGGTTTTCCCTTGGCCAGGGTTTCCTCGTAAACAAATCATGGTGTTATGAGTTCTGTGTTATTTTTTTATGTTCTTTCCTTTACTGCAATTGTGTGGTTAATGTTCAAATGGTTGAAGAATTTAATTAACTGTTATAATACTGATTCATCCCCCCTCTCAGTATTATCCAATCCTAACACTTCTTACTTTCATTTATTTGCGGTTTCAAGTTTTTTTATTGGATTAAGAAACATAAAAACAATGTTGCACCGATTCATACCCCCCCCCATCCCCTCTTGGTGCTTCTTAAGTCTAAAAATATCTTTGTTGGGTAGTGAATACTGGTCTATAGTTTTTTAAAAGGAACAAATTTTTGTAGCATATGGTTTGATGATTGACTTATTTTTTAATTCCAAATTAAAAAGGGACTACAACCATTTCTTCTAGAGAGACACGATAAAATATATCTGATCATTTTTTGAGAAAAGTTGCATTTTCATAGAATTCGGGTGTATTTTTGGTGTTGTGCAATATTTATGAGATAGTGTTGATCATTTTCTCTTAGCCAAGCTATAATTGGATTAAATAAACAATAATGTACGCGTGTTTCTATAAAAAGGAACATATAATTTTGAATCATTGTGGAGAGTATTTGCTCTTTGACAACAAATTTATATCATTTATTTGATGCGAAGAAGTGTTTGAATCTTTTTCAAGGCATTGGAGGTTTATCCTTAACATATTTATTATGGTGTTGTATGTGTGATGTTAGTAAATGAGGAAAGAGTAGATATACTGAAGTTAGAAGATTATTGCAGACAGAGAATGAAGAACAAAAGGGATTTGTGTAGTTTTTGTTTGTTTTTGAAGTGTTGAAAGTAGTCTAAAAAGTCTTATTAAATTTTTCATTTGAGTTGGTTCTCAAACTGATATTGGTGCCTCATTTGTTCAGAGTTGGTGCTTTTGTGAGTTGGTGTTCACTTGTGTAATCTAGTGGTGCCCATTTTTGTTAGTGAAAGTTATGGTATGTCGTTGTTTCTTACCCGAAAGGTTTTTCCATGAGAAATTTGGTGTTTTCATCTTTAATGGTTTTTCTCTTTATGTTTTATGTGGTTTCATTCATTTAAAAGTTTAAAAAAATAAAATAATAATTCACCCCCCAGTATTTCCTATGCTCTCTTCAATTGGTATCAGAGAAGGGTTCCTTCAAAAATCAAGCTTAAACACTTGTTGGTTGATCCTAATTGCACACATGGGTTCTCATGAAGATCTTGATACGAATATATCACCCTTATTTGATGGATCCAACTACAAATTATAGAGAATTTGAATGTGTGCTTATATAATGTCTCTTGGGTTTAATATTTGGAGAAGTGTGGAATTGCATACACTATGCCTACAACTCCTACAAATGCCGATGGGAAGAAGGATTTTGAAAGTAATACAAAAGATACCAATGCAATCTTCTATGAGTTATCAGAGACAAGATTTTGTAAATTCATGGTTTCTTACCCGAAAGGTTTTTCCATGAGAAATTTGGTGTTTTCATCTTTGATGGTTTTTCTCTTTATGTTTTATGTGGTTTCATTCATTTAAAAGTTTAAAAAAATGAAATAATAATTCACCCCCAGTATTTCCTATGCTCTCTTCAATTGGTATCAGAGAAGGGTTCCTTCAAAAATCGAGCTTAAACACTTGTTGGTTGATCCTAATTGCACACATGGGTTCTCATGAAGGTCTTGATACGAATATATCACCCTTATTTGATGCATCCAACTACAAATTATAGAGAATTTGAATGTGTGTTTATATAATGTCTCTTGGGTTTAATATTTGGAGAAGTGTGGAAATTGCTTACACTATGCCTACAACTCCTACAGATACCGATGGGAAGAAGGATTTTGAAAGTAATGCAAAAGATACTAATGCAATCTTTTGTGAGTTATCAGAGACAAGATTTTGTAAATTTATGCATTGTGAATCAGCTCAGAAGATTTGGGACAGACTTCAAAAAGTATATGAAGGAGATGACAAGGTTAAGAAGGCAAAGCTTTAGACTCATAGAAGAGTTTTTGAAAGTCTCAAGATGCGGGAAGAAGAAAAATTTTGTGCTTATTTTCTTTGAATAGATGGATTTATTAGCACTATTAAGGGTTTAGGAGAAAAGATGGAGGATTCCACTTTAATTCAGAAAATTTGAAGGTCATTTTTGTTACACTTTGATTCCAAAGTTTCAACAGTTGAAGAGATGAAGGAACTTGATAAATTGACTATTGATGAGCTTCATGGTATCCTAACAGCCTATGAGATGAGAACAAGCTTTTATTTTTCAGCCAAAAAGGAGGCATCCTTCAAAGCTTCGAAGAAAGGAAAATAAAAGGAGTGTGTATCAAGTTCTGATGAAGAATTTGACTATGAAGAAGTGCATTTCATGAGGAAGTTGAAGAAAGGTACAGGTAATACAAATGCAACTTGTCTTTCAAATGTTTTAACTATGGCAAGGTAGGAAATTTTGCAGTTAAATGCCCTTATGCAAAAAGTGTGGACAAAAAAATTAAAAGCCCAAGTTCAACAAGAAGTATAATAGAAAAATGAAGGGTCAAAAATTCAAAAAAAAAAATGTAATTCAAGGAAGAAAGCAGTTTATCTAATTTTAGTGATGAAGAGTCTTCAAGTGAAGAAATTTTGTTCAATACCTTAAAAGAAGTACATGATGAAAATCAAGAGATGAAGATCATATTGATGAAGAAGGAGAAGTAAATCGTGAAGAGGAGCTAGTAAGAGCTTTGGATAAAATCAAGAAACTTAGAAAGAAAAATCATATCTTGAAAGTGTTGCTACAAGAAGAGAATGAAGAGAAAACCAAGACATCTCAAGCTCTTGGAGAAGTAGAAAAAATCATTGTTGATTTGAAGGTTCATATTGAAGAAGCAAAGAAGATTTGAAAAAGAAATCAGAAAATGGCTTAAGCTTAAAGAAGATTGTGAAGAACTTGAAGCTCTAATTATTTCACTCAGAAAGATACATAAATTTGTGACACATTTGAATCATGAGAAGATAAGTTAGGAAACTTACATGTCCTTGGACAAGATATTGCCTCACAAAGAATGTTTATTGATAAAGATGGAGTTGGTCTTGAAGAAGGCCAAAGCTCTAAGCCTACAAAAGAAGAATAAAAGAAAACAAACATTGATAGCACAACGGATTCAAGATTAAAAAAAAAGCAGAAGTAATGCCTTCAAGAAGCCTCTTATCTCAAGACAACCATTCATGACCAAGTTTAACATTTCTTTCTTCTATGGTTATTGTTTCTCTTGCAATTATTTTGGACACAATGCAATAAACTATAGAGTGTTTGAAAGAAATAATTTTAGACCTGTCCCAAGGCCCAAAGACAAGAACATGATTGGTAGAAAGTGGGTGTATAGAAATAATTTAAATTAAAGATGGTAAAGTAGTGAGGAACAAGGTGCAAGTGGTGTGCAAAAGTTATGCACAAATTGAAGGTATTGATTTTGAAAAAACCTTTTCTCTTGTGGCACGTTTAGAAGTAAATAGAATGTTCTTAGGATTTGTTTCTTTCAAAATATTTAATTTTTTTTCAAATGGATGTCAAATCTACTTTTCTAAATGGTAATATGAATAGAGCAACCTGATGGGTTTATTATAATTAGAATTGTGTATGCAACTTGAAAAGGGCACTCTATGGTCTTAAACAATCCCCATGTGTTTGGTATGATAGATTGGATAGTTAGTTAGAGCATCAGGGATTCAAAAGAGGGATAGCAAACAACAATTTGTATGTCAAAGAAGGTAATCATATGCTAATTGTTTTGATTAAGTGAAAAATAGGTTTTGAAAGGACCCGAAACCTTTTACAAATAAACTAAGAAAGATAGAGCAATGAGAAACCAAAGAAACTACTGTGACACAACACCAAACACACCAAAGGGAACAAACAATTGTTCCCCCAAGAATGAAACTGAGACCAGACCATCATTCCATAATAAGGGCAATCAAAAAAATCATTTAAGCCCAACCTTATGAGACCGTAAACTCATATCAAAAGAAGGCTTGAGATACTTTAATTTATTTCCTTTAACTATTGTGCATCCTTCCTCCACCTTCTTAGCATCACTCTGCCCATCCAAAGAACTAGCAGAAAAACCCACAACCTGAAAAGCAAGGTTGGCCACACCAGCATCAACTGGGACAGGGACACCATCTCTACCAATCCCCAAATCCCCCTGGTGAATCTAGGGCAACATAAACCACATTACCAGTAGGAAATACATCTAACCCAGAGACAACATCATATGTTCGGATAGGGACAGCAGTCGCAGTACCCAAAAGGAAAACATCAACTATCTGAGCCAAGACAACATCCTAGCCAGAAAAATTAGAATCAGTAGAAGCGAGATCATCCTGAGAGGGGCAACCATCCATACCCCCAGCCTTAGGAACTTTTCTAATTGTATAATGGTGGTCAGCAACACCCACCCACCGAGAAGGCGGTTTCTTTGATTTTATCCTATCAGACAAACAACGGGCCGCAATATGGCCAGTCTTATGGCACTTTCTGCATCTGAACAAGATTCCTTCATAATCTAGAGTCAAGATCCATGAGACCCTAGGAGAAGCCAAAGTGATCTTCTCCGGGAGACCCTTAGAAACATCCACCTCCTCTAGGATATGGGCATATGTCGGGTGAAAAATGTTAGAGGACACCGAATCCACCATCTGAAAATCCCCAATAGCCTCACCCACAGATTCCAAAACACAATCCAGCCAAAGATGCAGGGGAAGATTTGGAAGCCTCACCCATAAAGGAATTTTATTAAAAGACTCAGTAAGAGGATCAAAATCATGATGCCAAGGTTTTTCCATCAGGGGGAAACGCTCCTCCAAAGTAAAACAACTATCACACAAGATAGTGTTCCTATCTTCAGCACTATCAAACTTTGCGATAAAAAAACCCTTTGCCACAGGGAATATCTAAACAATATCAGATAAAATAGGCTCCCAATGTTTGCAAATCCACGCATGCAAGTCCGCTAGAGAAGGCCATAAACCCCTAAATCTAAAGATAGCAGCATTAGTGGAAAAGAACTCAATCATATTATAGAACTCATCAACTATATGATTTTCCAGATTCATGACTATGGGTTCACTTACAGAGACATGCATAATGGAACCAGAATGAAGTCCCCCTCTCCCAGAAGTAGGAAGAGCAGAGGCCAAAGCTCCATTAATGTCTGCTTCAAAAGAAGCCACGTCTACATAACAGGAAGCACCACTACAAGCCCCATACACAACAGACAGTGGAAGAAAATGCCCTCCCCCACCGACACTCACATGACCAGCCAAACCAGGCACCAATGCACCTATAGAGAGCTTCGCACCTGCAAAGACCTTCAAACCCGTTGAGCGGGAAACAACAGCGAGAGACGGCATTTAAAAAAAAAATCATATGCTAATTGTTGTTATGTGTGTTGATGATATAATTTTTGGTAGTGATTGTGAAGAAATCATATGCTAATTGTTGTTATGTATGTTGTGTTGGTGTTTAAAACTGTTACGCTATGAAAATAAACCAATATATCTTAAGACTGATGTTAGGAGTGGTTAGCTCCAAGTATGAAAGCTCTGTAAGACAAATGCACCAACTATAGGGTCAAGACTGCCCTCTGCACTTTTGGCTCTGCAAAACCAAGGCAGGTACACCTAATCCAGACTAAATGCAATTCTTTACAACACCTACTTCTAGATTTGAACAACAGATAAATGGTAAGTAAGTACTAAATGCCAACCTAGCATTCATTGACTCTCCACTACCATGGGTGGGATAAGAAAAACAACTGTAAATGTAAAGAACTTTGGTAATGAGTTTGATTTAAATTTAGGGACAGAACATAGCCAAACCATTCAGATATGTATCTCAACAAAAATACTAATACTAGATCAGTGCCTTGTCCATTAGGAAAAATCCTAAATACAATACTGAAGCTGAAACACCTTATTGGTAAAGATCCAAAGCCATAAACATAAGAACTCTCAGACCACACACTACAAGATCCTCAAATAGATATCCAGGCAGAATCAAAGTAATATCCAAAGCATTAATTTGATCTAAGATCAAAGATATATGGAATACACATATGCATAAGCAAGACTTATATAATAAGCCAGAAAACTTACAACTCAACAGATAACACAAAGGAGAGACTTAATTCTGAGAAAACATATATTAAGTATATTGAAATCTTGTTTCTACAACAATATGACAAGGAAATACACAGTTCAATAATATGTGAAAGATCATACAAATTTCTACTCTGCTTTAATACAGTCTAAACAACATCTACTATATCCTAGACTGGAAATAAAATATATGCCTAATGCCTTACAATATTTCTCCCAATTCTCCATCCCTTTCTAAATGGTCTTGAATATTCTTTTATAGGAACAAGAATGCTACAAGCTTCAGATGATTTAGGGTTAGGGTTACAATCAATCAATGTAGCATTCATTTATGATGTCAAGTTGAAACCCTATCTCTTCTCTTCAATTTGTGCAAATTTGATCTGCAATCAATCTGCCTTAATCCATGGATGTGAGCGCAATACCCTGTGGTGCAAGAAATTCAAAAGAATGACATTGAGAGTAGCTCTCATAAATGCCAATTTTGTTCGCACTTATCCTCTGATTATAAAACTATTTCTGTCAACTCTAGACATAAATACATCCTAGCATATCAAATTTCAATCCCTTTGGTCTTCAACAGTTGTGAAGAGCCGACCCATAAGATCAGATCGCAGCATTTATGGCTCTGAGACAAAATATCAACCAACCGCCATGAAACCCTTTTGAGAAAGATTTAAATATTTAAATTTAAACTATAATGACTACAGGTGGCGCGGAAACAAAATGAATGGGTGAGATTGAACCAATCTCCCTAACTTTAAAACATGACCACCAATCTTCAAATTACCCGGGCATCTATATCTTATTGGACAGTGTCATGCAAGCGTGATGCCTTAATGGTTATATATTTTGCATCTTGTGATTAAGGAATCACGTCAATCGTTTGCTTGAAATTGATCTGCATGAAACTTAACACCTTTAATCTTTGTGACCATCGGACACATGTCAAGTTATTGCGCACTCGCAACTCATTCTATGAATCCTTTGTTTTCCTCGCGAGTCAGCGACAACTGTCAGATTAAATCTGATCTGAAATAACTTATCGGACTTCAGTACTACACTGGACACGTGGAAGCATCTTGCACACTCGCGGCCCCTTTCAGCACATTCCATTTTCATCCGCGATAATGTGCCAACTAGCACCCTTGTCCCCACATTCCACTGTCTCTGATGTTTGACTGGACCTCACCGCCACGTTTTGCATAGGCACTCACTCAAAGCTCATCTCGTTAACCACCACTAACTGGCGCGAGTAGGCGACACAAACTGCTAACCATTAGTCTCACACTCGTCGGTTATCTTCTTGACTACTTGCCTGCTTTACGACTACGCGACAACCACTTGTCGCCCACTCGCATCCTTTTCATGCTATCTTTACTGACTACTGCGAGTGAACATCAGCCACCACCTGGCACTTTCTCACACAAGCCCACCAAAACATCCTTCTCTATCCGCCAGCCGGTCGTCCATGTCACCGCCCGTCTACTGAGCCATGTGCCAAAAGATGCATGCCTTTCGGCACTCAACAATTAAGTGCTTAGTTATAAAAACATGAAGAACTTCCTTAGCACAACCAATGTGGGACAAAATCCTTAGGCGCCTCTGACCACAGATAAACACGTGGCAACATGTCGCAATGGCTTGAAAACTAGATGTTGAGCAACTTTCCCGTTAAGGCAATACGTCGGTCGTCAGATCAACTTCAAGTTGCATCACATTAATCTCTTCTTCACCGTTGTGCTAGGCCCGTCATGTGCCACGTGTCATTCAGGCTTAATGGCTTAAAGGTTAGATCGTGTGCATCTCATCACTAGGCCTTAAAGCCGATCGTTAGATCTTTTGCAACTTGCTTGCCCCTTAACTTTTTCCTTTTGAATTCAGTCAGACCCACTAGGACACGTGTTCTACAGGCCTAATGGCTTGATTGATAGATCTCGATCATATTGGCTTCAAGTCATTAAGCTAACCGTCAGATCTTCTCAAACCTAATGTGTCTTTACTGCCTTTTTTTACCCAGGACCCATGACGTCATCTGGAGGACAAATGTCACGATGGCTTGATGGCTTGATGGCTAGATCAACTGCATCTTCGATTTATGTCATTAAGCAAACCGTTGGATCAAGATTGAGTTGCAGGACACATGATGTAATATTTAAAAGGCACGCGGGGCATTTAGACTTAGGATAAAATAATCAAAGCGTTAAGTCTATAATATAAACATAAGAATGGCCCCGCGCGACGACAACCTAAAGACGTGACTTAAGTACTTAAATTACATAAAAAGTAACTTCATTTTATAACATGGCCAAGAAAGTTTAGGGTTTAAGATTTGAACCAAGGGTTTTAGGGCTTTAGGCCAAAGACTTAATAAAATTTGCAGAGACCGGAGGAAAAGGAATGGAGCCATGAAATTTTGATAGGTGTTAACAATGGCTCCGTCTGGGGATGTATGCCTCTTGCAGGCATAACAAGGATTCAGGACTCTGGGATAGAGCAGACCAACTACAAAACAAGAAACCTAACTTAAAGAAATTAAAAACACAAAAAGAATATTTACAAACTTGTAGCAGAAAAGAACTCAACTCTGCCACTTTACTCACTGATTTGAAGGAGTCAAATCAGTCCTGACGGTCTGAAACCATCACAAAATTTCTAATCCAGTTTACCTCTATCATAGACAAAATTTTATGCTCTCTGGCCTAGAAATAAACTGAAACATTCTTTGTCATCTATCTGACCTGATTGATTACCAGGTACCATTTGCTCACCAAAAAGAAGATTAGCATACTTAGCATTATAGCTTAGAAGAAAATTACACAGATCATGTAGATGTAAAATGTAGTATTGGAATGTTGCATTTATCAGACAAAGATAAATCTAGCCCAATGCAATTTTGATCAGTTTTAAAAGTAATGTCACATCTTTGAGTATCATCATCTAGCTAAGGAAAGCACTCATATCATGCCATGTAGTTGGAGGCATCATTGGATCTACTTGCATCAATTGTTTGCATATCAAAGGAAACACTCTCATTCTGGACTTTATGCAAACATTGAGGAAACTTATCAATTGGGACATGATCAAGCCCACTCCCCATAGGATAGGAGACAACTATCTGAGAAACATAAGAGTTAGGTTGATCATAAACACCAGGAATCATCTGCAAAGTATTTTGACCTTTTGTAAGAGGAGACATATCAGGATAAGAAAAAGAACAAGATGCACCATTACCAGTGCCAAAACATGGAAACTCCATGTCATGATCCATATTCCATTCTTCAAAAGGATTATCATTTTGAATCTTGTTTGTGGTTTGCATATCCATATCACAATTCTCTAAAGAATTTACTAGCAGATTATCATCTTTATACAAACCACTATCCAGTCTGCTGGAAGGAGGAAACATATCAACACATTCATCATACAATAGCATATGTTGAGTAACTGAAATTTCATCATGAAATGGTTTAATGAAAGATCTAGAATTTGAAAAAGATACATAATCAAGACAACTATCCCAGTCAATACTCAACACCATATCATGAATTTCTTCATATTTTGAATCTGAACAAATATTGATGCACTCATCATCTGAAAGGTCATATTCAATCTTGTTATAGCCTAGTGAGACATAAGTACAAGGAAAATCAGAAATATAAATATCAAAATTCTGACCATCTGATATACATTCCTTGTCAAATTGAATGTGTGTGGGGTGTATGGATTTAGAGCTATCCTGCCCTGAATATCTTAGATATCCATAAGATAAAAAAACTTTGATACTTGTTCACTATGAAATGAACCATTGTCATCATTTGCATTCACCTTTGATATGCAATCACAATCAAATTCTTCATTTGTGAAATCATTATTATCCTGCTGACTACACACATCTTCTGTCTCATATTGAGAAGGATCATTACTTTCATGATCACAAGAAATAGCATCCATACTAGACACATCCCTATCATCTTGGTTTTCTGCATTCTCAATATCATCACTACTAGGTACAAGCTCATTTGAAACCTCAAAATTAGGATCTTCAATATCAAAAACTTGGTTTGAAATTTCAGGATTGATGTCACTGTCATCAAAAGAATTATCACAACTTACCCTTCATTAGAATTATCCTTTTGCTCTTGGCATACATTCTCCTCAGGCTGAGATAAGACATTTGTGTCATTATGCTGAGGAAAAGAAGAAACTATAGTTTCAGTACGAATATTGTCAACTATAAGTTCATCTTCAAAATCTTGATGTCCACTATCTTCATTATCAGCATGACTACAGTTAGCATATCAGATTCAGATTTTTTAATTAATTTTATCCTCTTCCTGGTATGTTCAATGTGTTCTTCCATCAAGGAGGTTGGCCAATGAATTGATTTAGGAAAACAAAGTCCCAAAAATAAACCAATATATGTAGACTCTGGAAAATCCCTAACATCTCTTGGAAGTTCATCATATGCCTTAGAAAACCTTTTATAAAACTCCCATATTGATTCATCCTTCCTCTTTACTATTGTTTGTCTTAAAAAAATTATAGCTTCCTCCTCAACCCTCTTAGGTTTTTCCTCAACATCATTTATTTTTATTTGGTTCAGCAATTGCCACTTTAATTTATCAAGCATGATCATCCTTTGTCTTATCATATCTTCATTTTATTTTTTAAGCCTCTCATGTTGTAACCCCAAAATGACTTGATTTTGCAATCTTTTTTCCTCTTTATCATCCTCATCATCATCTGAGCCTGGAAAAGGCTCTTCAGAATTGGATGCAGAAAGATCACTATTGTCCTCTATGTCACCATATTGCTCAATAAAACAATCCTCCAATGCAGCCATAGACCCAATTGAACCATGAGGTAATTTTTTGAACCAATCCCTAGCACCCTCAATTAGAGATACAGAAAAAAGTTTCATTTGTACATCCTCATGTGTGATGTTATGGCCATCTATTAAGTCAGCAAACTTGTTTATATGTTCCTCAGCTGATTTCTCACCCAGGCCAGTGAACTTAGGCAGGCAATCCCTGACTTTTGATGGAATAGGATTTGGGTAACCAGGGATATCATTGAAATTTATAGCCACATACAACCCACCTATCTTGTACATTTGTGACATCTTATTAGGAAGGATAGGCTACAAACTACCTCTTCCTTTTCTCTTAATTAGTGTTGACCACTTCATAGTGAAAATTTTAAAAAATTGATTTTCATGGAACAAAAGAATTATCCAATGAAAATAAAATACCTGGATGTGATGAAGCTGCTGCAAAATATTTTGTAGAGTCGCCACCTCTTTGCAAAGGATAAATATAAATAAGTTGAGAACCTTTCCCAACTCTGCCCTTCTTTGAATCAGCAACTTACAACACACCCCAATATAGGGTCTCTTATTGATTCATCTCTTGACTATGCTCATAGTCACAAGGGTCCTATCATCTATTGTCTCTTCACTGCAAGTCCACCTCATCCTTGTAGTTTTTCTTCAAACATGCACACTGGTGCAAATTAGAGAACTCGGAGTCACCACTCACCACATGTGAGATAATATTTGTATCACTTTAAGAACTATGACTTTTAGACAATACACAATGATAGACAAGCATAAAAGACTCACTCTTATAATTATGAGGAATATCTTTTTGAAAACCATGACTCTATAACCAGACTCTGGGATTCACTTAGCAAGGCAAGAAAGCAACTCACTTACACTCACTAATCACTTTTGCTTTTGTGTCCCCAGCAGAGTCCCCATTTTGTTGGTGACTCAGATGGGTCAAATGCTATAAATAGTAGAATACCAGAGATTCCTTGAAAGGTTTAGCAAGAATTTTACTTCTTTGTCCCCAGCAGAGTCGCCATCTTGTTGGTGTTTAAAACTATTATGCTATGAAAAGCAACCAATATATCTTAAGACTGATGTTAGGAGTAGTTAGCTCCAAGTATGAAAGCTCTGTAAGATAACTAGACCAACTATAGGGTCAAGACTGCCCTCTGCACTTCTGGATCTGCAAAACCAAGGCAGGTACACCTAATCTAGACAACTTAATTCTTTACAACACCTTCTACTTCTGGATTTGAAGAACAGATAAATGGTAAGTAAGTACTAAATGCCAACCTAGCATTCATTGACTCTCCACTACCATGGGTGGGATAAGAAAAACAACTGTAAATGTAAAGAGCTTTAGTATTGAGTTTTATTTAAATTTAGGGACAGAACATAGCCAAACCATTCAGATATGTATCTCAACAGAAATACTAATTCTAGATCAGTGCCTTATCCATTGGGCAAAATCCTAAATACAATATTGAAGATCAAACACCTTATTGGTAAAGATACAAAGCCATAAACATAAGAACTCTTAGACCACACACTACAAGATCCTCAAATAGCAAGGTTGCGTGGGGATGGGGGTACTTGGGTACTTTGGGTATGTGTACGACTATTTTTTAAAATAGGGGACGGGAGTACTTGGATACGTCAAAAAAATTTCTTGATATAATTTAATATTTTATAGAAAATCTGAAAATATGAGTCATGACAATGAGTTTTCAAAACAAGAACAGTGATTAAGTTTGTTGATGTAATGTATTGTTTTTAGTTTCAGATTTTCAATGTGTTTGTAATAATAATATATGCTAAATTTTTAGATGCATAACAAAGAAGGCAAACTTTAAACATGAACGAGAAGACTATAAATCATATAACAATGACATATTGCAAATGTTAAACTTTTGGCTTGGACAATGATAAAGTTAATATTGTTAATCTGTATTGTATCAAAGTTTCAAACTGATTACATATGAATTAAGCTTGGTAAACAACAAGTTGATACACAATCAAAAAACTGAAACAAAAATCAGAAATATTAATCAAGGTCCTTAGCTATGATGCTCTCCACCAAGTATCCACTGAGTACCCGGTACTTGGGTACGTGTACCCATACTTGGTACACATACCAGGGGTATGGGTACGAGTACCCATGCAACATAGTCAAATAGATATCCAGGCAGAATCAATGTAATATCCAAAGCATTAATTTGATCTAAGATCAAATACTTATGGAATACACATATGCATAAGCAAGACTTATACAATAAGCCATAAAACTTACAACTCAACAGATAACACAAATGAGAGACTTAATTTTGAGAAAACATATATTGAGTATATTGAAGTCTTGTTTTTGGAGGCATTCTTCTATCTTCGATTGATCAGCTCTTCAAGCTTTGTTTAAAGTCTTCTCTACCTGATCATGTTCTATTACAGTGGAGGTTCCAGCAGTCATTTTTTGACAGTGTTTGCAGCTTCATGCTTCAGAGGTGTTCTACATGTTCTTTCTTTGTTCCAATTTTCTGGGACATTCTCTAGTTTAGAGGCTTCTTTTGTCCTTCACTAGGCTTCATCTCTTTTTGGAGAGGGGTTTTCTCCTTTTCTCCTCTTTAAAGAGATTTTTGTACTTGGGTACCTCATCAAGCCTTGTTGTTGGGACCCATTTTCCTGCTTTCAGTAGTTGTTTCTAGGTTTTAGCTTCTCCCTAAGTTTATCTTAAGGGGGGTGTTAGAGTAATAAAGTGATTCCACTTATTAATTAAATCATATTGATTTAATTATTA
>MU224887.1:350123-400846 GCA_018584345.1 Thuja plicata
CCTAGATTTTCCCTTTAGGGTTTCCCGTTTAGGGTTTCGGTATCCTTTTATAAGGATTCCCTCTTTGTAAATTATTCAATTCGATGGTTATTAATTAATTGAGGATGTTATTGCATTAAGATTTTTTCTATATTGTTTTGCACAATATGTTTCCTCTTCCATCAATCTGTGATTTTTGGCCTCCATAGCTTTTTTGCTTCTCTTTCTGTGAAAGGTTTGCATGCAGGTGATTCTTGGGAGTTGTGGGTTGATATTTTTCATCAACTCCAATACTTTCTACTCTGCTTTAATACAGTCTGAACAAAATCTACTATATCCTAGACTAGAAATAAAATATGAGCCTAATGTCTTACAATATTTATCCCAATTCTCGAGCCCTTTCTAAATGGTCTTGAATATTCTTTTATAGGAACAAGAATGCTACAAGCTTCAGACCATTTAGGGTTAGGGTTACAACCAATCAATGCAAGCATTCAATTATGATGTCAATTTGAAACCCTGTCTCTTCTCTTCAATCTGTGCAAATCCGATCTGCAATCAATCTGCCTTAATCCATGGATGTAAGCGCAGTACCCAGTGGTGCAAGAAATTCAAAAGCATGACACTGAGAGTAGCTATCATAAATGCAGAAATGGCTAAGCATTTCTGTTCACACTTATCCTCTGATTATAAAACTCTTCCTATCAAGTATGGACATAAATACATCCTAGCATATCAAATTTCAATCCCTTTGGTCTTCAACAGTTGTGCAGAGCCAACCCATAAGATCAAATCGCAGCATTTATGGCTCTGAGACAAAATATCAGTCGATCGCCATGAAACCCTTCTGAGATATATTTAAATATTTAAATTTAAATTATAACGTCTACAGGTGGCGCGGAAACAAAATGAATGGGTGAGATTGAACCAATCTCCCTAACTTTAAAACACAGTCGTCGATCTTCAAATTACCCGGGCTTCTATATCTTATTGGACAGGTGTCATGCAAGCGCAATGCCTTAATGGTTATCTATTATGCATCTTGTGATTAAGGAATCACGCCAACTGTTTGATTGAAATCAATCTGCATGAAACTTAACACCTTTAAGCTCTGTGACCATCAGACACATGTCAAGTTATCGCACACTCGCAACTCATTCTATGAATCCTTTGTTTTCCTCACAAGTCAACAACAACCGTCGGATTATATTTGATCTAAAATAACTTATCGGTCTTTAGTACTACACTGGACATGTTGTAGCATCTCGCACACTCGCGGCCCCTTTCAACACATTCTATTTTCATCTGCGACTGCCTGACAATGCGCCAACTGGCACCCTTGGCCCCACATTCCATGTCTCTGATGTTTGACTGGCCCTCACTGCAACGTGTCGCACAGGCGCTCACTCGAAGCTCATCTCATTAACCACCACTAATCGGTGCGAGAGCGCGACACAAACTGCTATCCATTAGTCGCACACTCATCGATTATCTTCCTTACTGCATGTCTGCTTTGCTACTGCATGACAACCGCTTGTCGCCCACTTGTAACCATTTCATGCTATCTTTCCTTACTACTGTGAGTGAACGCCAGCCCGCCACCTAGCACTTTCTGACACAAGCCCACCAAAACATCCTTCTCTATCTGCTAGCTGGTCGTCCACATCACCACCCGTCTGCTGAGTTGTCTGCCAAAAGGCGCATGCCTTTCGCCACTTAACAATTGAGTGCTCGGTTATAAAAACATGAAGAACTTTCTTAGCACAACCAATGTGGGACAAAAATCCTTAGGCACCTCTGACCACAGATAAACACGTGGCAACATGTCGCGATGGCTTGAACACTAGATGTCGAGTAACTTTCCCCTTAAGGAAATACGTCGACTGCCAGATCCACTTCAAGCTGCATCATATTAATCTCTTTTTCACCGTTGTATTGGGCCTGCCACATGTCACGTGTCATTCAGGCTTAATGACTTAAAGGATAGATCGTGTGCATCTCATCACTAAGCCTTTAAGTTAGCTGTTAGATCTTCTGCAACTTGCTTGCCCCTTGACTTTTTCCCTTTTGACTTCAGCCAGACCCACTGGGACACGTGTTCTACAGGCCTAATGGCTTGATTGATAGATCTTGATCATCTCAGCTTCAAGTCATTAAGCTAACCGTCAGATCTTCTCAAACCTGTTGTGTCTTTACTGCCTTTCTTTACCCAAGACCCATCACGTCATCTGGAGGACAGATGTCATGATGGCTTGACGGATTGATGGCTAGATCGAATGCATCTTCGCTTTAAGTCATTAAGCCAACCGTTGGATCAAGATTGAGTTGTACGACACATGAAGTAATATTTAAAAGGCTCGCGGGACATTTAGACTTAGAATAAAATAATCAAAGTGTTAAGTCTATAAGATAAATATAAGAATGGCCCCGCCCGACAACAACCTAAAGACATGACTTAAGTGCTAAAGTTACATAAAAAGTAACTTCATTTTATAACGCAACCAAGAGAGTTTAGGGTTTAAGATTTTCTCATGAATTTGAACCAAGGGTTTTAGGGCTTTAGGCCAGAGACTTAATAAAATTTGCAGAGACCAGAGGAAAAGGTATGGAGCCATGAAATTTTGATAAGTGCTAACATGTTGATGATATGATTTTTGGTAATGATTGTGAAGATATGTGTCAATATATTTCTACTAATATGAAGGAGTTTGAAATGTCCATGTTGGGTGAGTTGTCATTCATCCTTGGTTTGCAAATTCATAAATCAGAGAGGCATTTTGATTTCTCAAATGAAGCATATTAGAGAGACGTTAGAAAAGGTTTTGAGTGGAGGATTGCAATCATACAAGCATTCCAATGTTGATAGGATGAAATTTGAGTAAAGTGTTGGAATAATGGAATGGTGTGTACTGAGAGGGAGGGGTGAATCAATACCCTTAAAAAATTTTATCAATTAACCCTTAGTAGTCTTTTCTTGCATTACCGACCATATTGTTTTTCTACCTTATGCATGTAATATCTTAACATAAATTTAAGTGCATGTAAACAATCATAGAAACATTGATGAAACTTAGTTACACGTAACACAAGAATTGGTAACGCAAAAAAACCCTGTTAGAAGGTAAAAACTACGGTGAGGATGAAACCCACAAAGCTTCACTATATGCAAAATGGAAGGTGTCGGTTAAGGCTACAAGTGTGATCACTTCTGATGATCTTACCCTGTTAGGAGTAACATGTTAGACTTGTTAAGTCTACTCGGTTAAGAGATTTTAACAACACTATTAAGTGTGCACTCAGTTAAGAGATTTACAATAAGACTGTTAAGTCCACCTTATTAAAGGATTTCTTCTATTTGCTACAATTGTTAGAGAGTAGTCAAAAATACTTATGACCTAATGACTTGCAATCTTGAATTGTTGAATACATATCCATTAAGTTCACAAAAACAATATCACCTTACTATGATGAATAATACCTTTGTTTTGCTCGGTAGCCTTGAATCTAGTTCTTCATAACTGAATTCTTCCTTTTGTGTCCTTCTGCATGAAACTCTCTGTATGAGCCATAGATGTCTTCTGCGACTACAATCATCATGTTCTTGAATGATTATACATCTATATATACAAAGGTTTTGACCTAATTAGGTTTCACGCTTTATAAAAAAAATTCTATGATCAAAGGTTTACAACTTGACCTTGATCTCCTAGTTTGCATGTTTACAATCAGTTAGACTAATTAGAACAATTACTTATGCTTTACTTGATCCTCAAGAAATGGTTTTATAGCTAAGCATAAAGCTATTTTTAAAACTAAAGTGCTTAAGCTGACGTGTATCTCATATCCACTTTTCTCATAAATAAAATTGTCTCTCGGTAGACTGGTGCTTGGGTTACTCTGTTGTCTTTGCTCGGTGATGTCTCTGTAGACTGTGCTCTCGGTTTACTCTGTGAATTGTGTGTCGGTGATAATGCTATCAGTGTTCACTAATTTCGGTGAGCACTGTGTAAGATATTTTTGGTGACTTCTGCACTTAACTATTTCGGTGACTTCTGCACTTGACTTTTTGCTATCACTTAGTGATCATGTAACCAACGGTTCAAAAACTGTTTCCTTGTATACTAATGACAACTTCTGATCCATTGAGGATTATCAATCTCCCCCTTTGGCATTAGTATCAAAAACTGATATGTTCAGTATATACACCAAGTGTTTACCTTGTCAATGACTCCCCCTATGTGCATGCCTCGGTACAGTGTATGTACATGTTTCCTCCTGTGTGTATTTCCCTCTTTGGCCTTTGACATGTTTTCCTTCTTTGTAAGGTATATACATTTTCCCCCTTTTTAATGTATACATATATTTCCCCCTTTTTTGAAAATAATGACAAAGGTGTAGTACTTACAGCTTGTCAAATATGTGTGAATGGGATTTTTGAATGTTTGCGATCTACCTCTCCCATTGCTCCTTTAGGTGCTTAAGGGTCATGTGTTCCAAAGTAATTCTAGCGTGCATGTCATATATACTCTCAGTTACTGACATCTCTGGGGTGGCAATCAATGTCTTTGCCAGAGTCATGTGTTTCAACAACAATGTGAGATTCGGTAGTAACATAGCTTGGAGCTCGGTTACCTCATCTCTGATTTTGCTTTCAGCATTTTGAATCTCAAGTCTCAACCATATTGATTCTACAATCTTCTCATAATGCAATTGGAATGCATTTTCCTCATTTGTGAGACTTTGTGCACTAATTTTAAGATCTTCATCTATTTTAGCTATCTTTTCACTATGCTCAATAGTGAAATGCTCTAGTATGCATAACTTTTGAACTAAGTTTACTACTTATGATATTATTGGTTCCAATGTAGTTACTAGCTCAGAAGGTTTTACCTTGTTTTCTGTCACTTCTTGGCTGATCTTCTCTGTGAGCTTGTAGTGACACTTCTCTTTTGCACGTTCTTCAATTACCTTATCGGCTTCTACATTCTGTGATATTGTGGCCTCGCTAAGAACTGCTAGTTGATCAAGTATTGGTGCATTTGATCAATTTGAGTGTTAGGTACTATCTGCATTAGGATTTCCTTTGTTGTATCCAAGACTTGGGAATTTTTGTGCTCCTTCTTGAGCTTGTCCTCTATTGCCTTCCTCTTGCATAGATCTCCATACTTGGTCAGTGACTCGGGATCCAGTGTCCTTGGATCATAGTCGGGTATATCTATGATTTCATCAAGTGTGACCGGTGCTTTTCTCTTCTTCTTCTTCTTTAGTATGGTGTTGGAAGCAGGGGAATGTAGTACCACAGCAAGTTCCTTCTCTATTTCTTTTGATTTTGGTGATTGTGTGGGAGGTGTGGTGCCTTTGGTATGTTGCTCGATATTGACAGGTTGGTCGGTAGTAGACATCTCTACTTCACACTTTTCTTTATCTGCAGCCTTGTTTGCCTCTTCGGTGTCTTTGGCAGTGGCATCACTCGGTGCTTCCTCTCCACTTGTATTTTTCTTCTCCTCATTTGTATCTTTTTGCTCTCCGTGTTCATCACCTTTTTCCTTGGGTATGTTTGCATCAGGTTCAGGTGTGTTCTCCTTTTCTTCTGTGATTATATTGATAACTTGTATCAATAAAGGCATGTGACCTGGTACATTTACCTGTTCAACATTCGTTGTCTCCTTTTCTTTTGTTTGCTCAGTGGCAACATTTACATCTTCATCATTCTTGGGATCATCATCAGAATCAATATTAATTATATCTTTTATTGAGATATCTGGTGTATCCCCTAATGATTGTAATAAATAAGGTACATCATACATGGCCTTACTTGCCTCTATTGTCAAATCAACTGGATTGAGATCCTCAGTGTCATTGATGAAGATATGCTCAAGGCTCACTGTGGCCTCCTTCTCCTCATAGTGAGGTGTCTCGGTGAGAGCCAGTACCTCCTTAGGTGGATTAAAGATTTGAGTCCAAATCTTATTGCTTTCTATATCAAGCTCCTCTAACCTGTCTTCCAAGACTGTGTATGCTCTTGTCTTAGCTGAAAATTTCTTTGCGTGTTCTTGCATTGTTTCATCAATTTCTTCAACTGTGGACTCAGGTGGCATGAATGTAACTAGGGATCTTTCCCTTAGCTGTTTCTCTATGTGTAGTGCATAAGTACACCTGGCTGATATCCTATCATTTAGCTCTTGTGGAATATGACTAACAAATTGTAGAGGTACATACTTGAATTTTACCATCATTTTCATGATTTCTTCCTCTAGTTTATTCTGACCCTCCTTAGACAAATTTGCCCATTGTCTAATCTTATGTTGTGATATACTGCCTATATTGATGAGTGACTCTGCAATCTCATCAATTGCCTTAGGTATCTTGGCCTTTTCTGCTTCGATCCTTTGTTCTCTTTCATCCCTGGCAGTATCATCCTTGTCTTCTTTGCCTCTTATATATTTCCTTATTTGCCTCGGTGTTGATTTCCCAGTTTGAGGCTTTCTTTTCTAATAAGTCCTCATGGTACCTTTCTTTACTGGTGGTGAGTCTGCCTCTTTTGTTGTCTGGCTCCTTATACTTGATGTAGCTTTTACATTTGTAACCTTTGCTTTCTTTGTTGGTGGTGCATTAGATTCAGTAGACTCTGAGTCACTTAACTCTTTTCCTTCACCGATGGGTGACTGTCCCTTGATGACATCTTGTTCCAATTCTTCATCATTTACTGAAAGTTTCTTTTGAATAGTATTTATTATTTTTGTCTTCTTTCGGTCTATCTTCTTCACTACTAAGCCACTTTTGATTCTAGATTTGGCTTCTTCATATGTGCCAAATCTGCTCAATGATTTGTCCACTGGTTCATTGAGTAAGGCTTCAATAGCCTTTGTAGCCTGATCAATGTTGATCTCATAGTCCAATGGTGGCAACCATGTTGTTCTCAGTACAACCGGTTTGATTAGAGTGGTGTCGGTGTCCACTATGAAACATATGTCATCTCTGTATTGTTTAACCAGTTGTGCAGGGATTCTCATTCTCTTCTACATTCTATCCGTGAAAGTGGTGAAGTATGCATCCATTATAGATGTAAAGTTATCCCCTAGTGACTTAATGAATTCACTAATTTGTGCAGTTATTGGTCGGGTTGTGTCCCAAGTGACATTACCGACAGAAGGGAAGAAATTTTAAAAATAGAAGAATGTGCACATACGGAGTGAACCGAACTTACATGAATTAAATCTGGCTGACCTAATTGTCTTCATATTCTCCTCCAGTTGCTTCAGTAGCAGCTCGGATAAGTCCAGTTGAAGTCCCTTCTTCACAATCTTATAGCCAGTGTCAACTGCTCCACATGCTATGTTGTTCATTCTTCTAGCTTGGAATATTTTGTACCCAATCACACATGCACCGAATTTCATCTCGAGGTCAGTGATCGTATTGAGTTTCAACCCTCTGCCATCCCATTCGGCCTTACTTAGTTTTTTGATCTCGGGGCGTGAAGGATGTTTTAGGGCTTTAGCCTTGTCGGTTATTGGATAACCAGTTAAAGCATGAATCACATCCTTTATGATCAGTTTTGGTTCATCCAACCACATTTTTCTATCATGTACCCGGCTAAGTACAATATGTATCCATTCGGTCTTGAACTCTCTCGGGAACAGTAGGACATTGGTTAACCCTTTTACCTCAATGTGATTGTGTTCGTCTTTCAGGTTTCCATCTATGCATAGCTTTTGGTAAGATTCGTCAATTTCAAGATCTCTGATCTCTGCAACCTTGCAGTGGATGTATGCACGGATATCTTCAACCAACAAAACCCTAGGAGGTATACTTGAAAATGCTCCCTTGTCGTCGAGTTGTGAAGCAACCTCAGGGAAAAACTTATAGTTAGCCTCCTCACAGGTTGTGTTCTTAATCAGGTTGATCGTCTTGTCCTTTGTGTTCTTGATCTTTGAGACTCACGAGGTAGTTGCCATTGTTCGTGAAATTAGGGCTTCTTTGCAAATGAACTATGTGCTCGGTGAGTCTAGAAACTCACTTGATCTTCGATGTGAATGGTTTAAATCTGTTGGAGTAGCCTTTGAATCTGTTGTGAATCATTCTGCAATCTTGTCGCTCTTTGTCACTTGTCTTCGCTCTGTTATTTTCTATTTTTCGCTTGGTAAATGAATGAGCTCTTTATTGCCTTATTTATAGAAAATAACCTAAGTGGTGCATTTAATGTTTTAGCTACCACTCAGTCAACGAAACAAAGACGCTCGGGTATCATACCAAAGTCTTCATCCTCAGTGAGTTTGAAACGCTCAAGGTAAGTGACAACTTATTTGTACTTTTCACATGTTCACCGACGGTGCTCGGTATGTGGCAAAGACTTGATTGTCTTTCACATGTTTACCGACGATGTTCAATTTATAATGACAACTTGGTTGTTTTTCATATGCATATCGACTATGCTCGATATGTATTGACCGACGAGATTGGATTCAAAAAATCATAACAAATAATACCATAGTGTATCTCTTATTCATGCTAATTTGTCATATTATCAATGAATATTGGAATTGATGTAAAATATAGCTTTGTACAGTGCAGTTCCATACTTACTTGTATTGCTTAGGTGGGGTGGTGGAATCACTAGATCTATTGGATGGGGTGTCACCTATTGTACTGCTTGGTCCAACATCATCTTTGCTTGAAGCTTTCCTCCACATTTGATTTATCATTCTACTTATATCTTCAATAGTGTTTCCATTTGCAAAAGTGTTTTACTCTGTCATTCGGTCTTTGTAGTCCTTGCTTAGGTGACTGGCCTTATGACAGTGTAAGCATGTCATTCCAGAGTTAGTCCAGTTCCTTGATATTTGTATCCATTTCCTCATGCAGTTTGCAGCTATGTGTCCATATCTATCACATGTTGTGCAATTCACCCATGTGTTGCAATCCCAAACATATGAGTTACCGACTCTTCTCGGTTTATAAACATTTTCTTGCTCTTTTGGTTTCCATACTTGCTTTTTCTTTTTTCTGCATTCATGAGATGTATGGCCATGCATTTTGCAGGTAGGACAATATTTTTCCATGTAGGATTCCTTCTTTGGTTGGTTCACCTTAGGTTTGCATTCATGTGCTTTGTGTCCATGCTTGTTACAGTTATAACAATTACCAATGAATGTAGAAGTAGATTTAGGAATACCTTTTTCTTTGCTCATGCAAACATTTGATGTGTGGCCTGGTTTTACACAGTGATTGCATGACTGCTTCTTTGCTCTTGGATTTGTATAGACATCTCTTTGATCAGATTGGTTTGATGATTCTCCATGCTCGGTATACCCTAAACCAGTATTGTTGTTGAGTCTTCTTTGTCCATTCATAAATTCATCCATTCTTTTTGTGCTTTCTTCAGCTTTCCTGATCATATCATTATGTTGTTGCTGAATCTTTGCTTCATGCTTCAGTCTCTCATTTTCTTGTTTTAGTTCACCAATAGCTTCCAATTTCCCATTGAGTTCTATGTTCACTCGGTTGGCTTCATGACTCATAAGAACTATTTGATTGGTGATTTCTATGTGATGTTCAGTAAGTCTTTGTATCTCAGTTTCTTTCCCTTGCGGTTTTTCAGTGATCTTTCTCCTGTCATCAATAGCTAATGTTCTTTCTTGTTCAGCTTGTCTTGCATTATTCATAACATCAATCATGCTTACCATTTGTGTATCTTGACCGATTTGCAGTACCTTCACTTGTTCAGTCAGATGTTGATTGATTTCATTCACACTTGTAATGCTTCCTTCAGATGTGTCATATGTATTACCAGATGTAGATCTTGATGAATCAAATAAATCATGTATCTCTTCTTCATGATAGTTTGTTTCATTGTAGTGAGATGTCATGACTTTTCTCTTAGCCAATAATTCTTTCATCTTGTTTCTTGATTCTTTGTATTGCTCAAAGAAAATTTGTATGTCCAACTTCTGATTCTCAATATTCTTATCAAGCTTATACCTTTCCATTGTATGATCTTTTCTCTCAAGTGATTTAAAGTTTTTCCAAATAAGAGATCTAGCTCTAATACTAATTGTTGGAATAATAGAATGGTGTGTACTGAGAGGGGAGGGGTGAATCAGTACCCTTAAAAAAATTTATCAATTAACCCTTAGTAATCCTTTCTTGCATTACCAACCATATTGCTTTTCTACCTTATGCATGTAATATCTTAACATAAATTTAAGTGCATGTAAACAATCATAGAAACATTCATGAAACTTAGTTACACATAACACAAGAATTGGTAACGCAGAAAACCCCTGTTAGAAGGTAAAAATTGCGGTGGGGATGAAACCCACAAAGCCTCACAATCTGCAAAATGGAAGGTGCCAGTTAAGGCTACAAGCGTGATCACTTCTGATGATCTTACCCAGTTAGGAGTAACATGTTAGACTTGTTAAGTCTACTCGGTTAAGAAATTTTAACAACATTGTTAAGTGTGCACTCGGTTAAGAGATTTACAATAAGACTGTTAAGTCCACCTTCTTAAAGGATTTCTTCTATTTGCTACAATTGTTAGAGAGTAGTCAAAAATACTTATGACCTGATGACTTGCAATCTTGAATTGCTGAATACATATCCATTAAGTTCACAAAAATAATATCACCTTATTGTGATGAATAATACCTCTGTTCTGCTCAGTAGCCTTGAATCTAGTTCTTCATAACTGAATTCTTCCTTTTGTGTCCTTCTACATGAAACTCTTTGTCTGATCCATAGATGTCTTATGCGGCTACAATCATCATGTTTTTGAATGATTATACATCTATATATTCAAAGGTTTTGACCTAATTAGGTTTCACGCTTATAAGAAAAACTCTATGATCAAAGGTTTACAACTTGACCTTGATCTCCTAGTTTGCATGTTTACAATCAGTTAGACTGATTAGAACAATTACTTATTCTTTACTTGATCCTCAAGAAACGGTTTTATAGCTAAGCATAAATCTATTTTTAAAACTAAAGTGCTTAAGCTGACGTGTATCTCATGTCCACTTTTATCGGAAATAAAATTGTCTCTCGGTAGACTAGTGCCTGGGTTACTCTGTAGTCTTTGCTCGGTGATGCCTCTGTAGACTGTGCTCTCGGTCTACTCTGTGAATTGTGTGTCAGTGATAGTGCTATCGGAGTTCACTAATTTCGGTGAGCACTATGTTAAGATATTTTCCGTGACTTCTGCACTTAACTGTTTCGGTGACCTCTGCGCTTGATTGTTTGCTGTCACGCGGTGATCATGTAACTGACGATTCAAAAATTGTTTCCTTGTATACTAATGACAACTTATGATCCATTAAGGATTATCATAAAGATGATGAGTCTCCTGATGCTAATCAAACTTTGCATAGGTCTATGATTAGGATTTTATTCTATGTTACAACTACTAAACCTGATATTATGCAAATTATTGCTTATGTTGCTAGGTTTTAGGAAACTCCCAAGGATACTCATGTTCATGTAGTTAAGAGGAGCTCCAAGTATCTTAAGCGTACTATGGAGTACGGGTTATGGTATCCCAAAGGCAATGATTTTACATTGATAGCTTATATAGATGCAAATCCGGGTGGTTTGATTAATGATAGAAAGAGTACGAGTGGAGGTACATTATTTTTAGGTAGTTCTCTTTTATCTTGGTCGACCAAAAAGTTAGCTTCTACTTCATTATCTACAACTTAAGTAGAGTACATTACAACAATGTCTTGTTGCACACAAGTTCTATGGATGAAGTAAACATTAAAGGACATTAAGGTAGAGCATGATCATCTTATATCTATCTTTTGTGGCAACACGAGTGCAATTAATATCTCTAAGAATCTTGTTATGTACTCTAGGACTAAACATATTCATGTTAAGTATCATTTTTTGGGAGAATAGGTTAGCAATATGATCAAGAGAATCACGAAACAACCAAAAACCTTCTAGGATCCAACCGATCCATCCCTGAATTCATCTTAAGAACAACTCACTAAAGGAAAAACAACATCTCTAAAGCATGAAATCACTGAACCAATAACATATATGGTAAGTTCCTTAATCCTATCAAGAGAGAATTTTAACATTCATAATCCATCAGCAACACTATGTTTATCAGCTCAAATAATCAATGCAGTAAAGTTCCAAATCAACATCCTACTCAAGGCCTTTCTACAACATTAGAGGTATCTCTTATTCAATTAACATTAGGTCCTTCTATCCATCTAATATTCAACCAACATCTTTTTTTAGACTTTACAAGATCACCATGCCTTCAATGAACAATCAGTTCAATGACATCATTATCTATCAAACAAAAACCTTATACCATCATACTAAGAATGTTGAGTTTACCATCCTCCATCTTCAAGCCATGTCAACTGACATTTGCACTCTGGTCACAAACAGTGAGTTCTCATTAGGTTGCATGCACTCAACATTTGTTAATATCATAGATTCTGACATATTAATGTCATGACCCACTACTCATGTTGTCATTGGCAATTGCTTTCAATCACTCCATGTTAGACTTTTTAATCAAACAATGCCTATTTACTATCAAAACATCAAAAATCACCGAGTTCTGCCCTCTAGGACATCATTTATCTCATAAAAGACAAAATTGTTCAAGGTAAAACCAATTGCAATTGAAACCCCTCTGAATCAACTTAAGAATATACAAGAGTTATATTTTTCCATCGGTTAAAATGCAAACTATAAACAAACCCTCATTAGTAGGTTTGTGACTGCGGGTTTAATACCAGATTTTACATTCCTTAGTAGATCTTTCACCAGTCTTCACATCTAGTGTCCAAACAAGATGCAAAAACAAAGTTAAGTCACGATACTACACAGTCAAATAGCTTTTAGAAACATTCTAATACATTTACTAATGTAGAAATGCTCTGTAATAGGAAGAAACGTGACTATAACCATGTTGTCAACTTACAAATTCCAAATCTTTATTGTTTCTCTACAAAGTACATTACAATTTCTTTGATTTGATGGTGTTCCCCATGTATTCCTCAACTTTCTTCATCATTCCATGAAGATCCTTTCATGTTTGCAAGTAAAACTTTCGTGATTGTGCCCATAAGTCTACAGAAGTGTGACAGTCAGAGGTATGAATGTCACATCCTCAAACTCCTTCCTCTAACTTGACACCCATAGCCTATGCTTGACCTTTACAAAAATTTTATAAGGAATTTGATAGTTACAAATGACTCAACCACCTTTTTGCAATCTTTGGTGCTTTGCAAAATCTTGCATTTTGCAATGTTGCACTTTTGCAACTTTTACACATTTTTAACATTTTTGTGCAACGACTTTAAAATTTTGTATGGACCTTCCGAATACGTCAAAATGGACCTCAAATGACCGTTTACAACCTTTTTACCCCTTCATGGGTACATTTACATGATTTGACTAAATGGACCAACTCGGGACCTTATCAACACAACTTGGACATTTCAATATAATTGATTACATAGCTTTACTAATCCTTTCATATAGACTCAATATGACTTAAAATAACTCAAATGGATCTTTCTATGATCCTTAACCTCCTGGAACGTTTTTCTTTTAGGTGGTCGTGCACCACGATCAATACGTTAAGTTGGAATATATTTCTACTAAAGAGCATATTATAGATTTGTTTATTAAGCCTCTACCAAAGGAAATGTTTGAATTCCTGAGAGAGAAGTTGGGAGTGATTTCACTCCATCATTAAATTTTTGTATTGTCTCAGGGGGAGTTTTCATTGTTACATTTTTAAGCCCCAATATCAGTTATGTGGGTTGGTTTTGGTCATTGATGTCAAAGGGGAAGAGATAAATCGAGGGGAAAAAATGTATTTCACGATAAGTTTGTTTGTATGATTTTATTTTAGAGTAGCCTTATGTTAGAGTAAGTCAAGGGGAATAGTATTACTTCAGAGCTTCATTGTTTCACTTTGGCTTCAGATGAAGGAGTTTCCATCAATGAAAAATAGAGAGATGGTTAAATATGGTGTCATTGGTGTCAAAGGTTAATGATCAAGGTTGTATAAATTCTGAAGGATTGCTCTAAATAATAAACAATTGTATTGAGTTGCCTAGTTGTCAGCTTGAGATGCTTGGTTACTTGGTTGAGCTGGTTGGTTGTCTAGTTGAGCTACTTGCTTGGTTGGTTGAGCTACTTGAGCTACTTAGATGTGTGCTTGAGTTGCCTCACTATCTGGTTGAGATGCTTGGGTGTCTTCTTGAGTTGGTTGGATGTTTTCTTGATTTGTCTACCTATCTATTTCACATGCTTTCACAAGTCGAGTCAGATTGTCATGTCATCATTGAGGTGTGTGTATAGCTATTATACTAGTCATTTTATTTGGAACAAATTCATTATTCTATATTTGGTTAAGGGGAATCTCTCCTTATTTGGAAAGGTGAGTTGACCATTCTTGTGATGACGAGGATGCATAAAGTCTTTAATAAAATAAATCAAGCATTATTTGGAATTGAACAAGTTTTAGAGGGTAACGTGCTTAGTGAAAGAATTTTTTTAAAAAGGGGGGGAAAGAATTGTTGCTTTCAACTTACAATTATGTTTGTTGTGAGTATTGAATTTTTTTCAAGAGGACCATATTAATCAAAAACTAAGTTATGTGTTTCAAATTAACGGTGTAACCTCTTAAGAAAATGTTTGGAAAAGTGTCTCAACCTTGCATTTATATCAAGTTACTATTTTTAGTAAACTTTCATTTGAGCACAAATTTTCCCTATTCTTTCCCTAAAGATTCAATTTGGTTAGTTAAGCATGTCAATAAAATTTTGTTGCAAGATCATGTCCAATTTTGAATATATTAAAGTTTGTGTTCTTGGAAATTGCTAGAAAAATATTGCAAATGCTATTTTGGAGCCTTTAGAGGCACCAAACTGGGCTAAAAATGTGGTTGAATGGTGTAGCATTTTAGAAGGCGATAAAGCATGTCGTGAGCTTTCCAACACATCAAATGGTTCATCAATTGGACACCCAATTTGAAATTTATGGCCTATGAACATTTGGTCTCCTAAGATAGAAAATATAAAAACATGTTAAACACATAAAATGAGTTGTAAAATGGAGTTACATGTGTTGGTGTGCGTGTTGACACATAAAAGGGAATCTTTGATTGGAGATAAGGTGGGCACCTCTTTATAAGTGGTTTTCAACCCATGGTTTTGTAATATTGTTTGATGATTTCTTATATTGTATCTCTTATGTATTAGGTGTGTGAGATGGAAGGTGTGTGTAAGAGTCTTATAACTCTTCAATTAACTCTGGATCTCTAGTTGGCGATACTCCGAAGAGAAACTTGCTTTGCAAGTATATTATAATTTTTTAATTATTTTTGTATAATATATTGGGCATCTTTTAGAGTGTGGGATTTTTTCCCAAAAAGGTTTCTCCACGTAAATCATTGTGTTGTGGTATGCATGTTATTTTATGTTATTGTTAAGTTTCTATAATTATTTTAAAGATTTCAAAAAAAAATTATATTTCCCTATACTCAAGGTTAGTGTATGAATTTGTTTTGCTACTTAACTTTCTTACAACTGTATCACAGCCTGGTCACCTTTGGTTTCAATTGTGGGTTGTTGGGTTTTTTTAACTAATCAAGATTTGAATGGGAGCTTGCGTAGAAGATACTTTGTGATGTTGTTGCAAGAATTTTCAGATGGCTAGTTCGTTGTGGAGAATAGAGGTGGAGAACTTTTTTGGAACTAATTTTGAAATGTGGAAGCTAAAGATGCAAGATCTACTAATAGATCAATATATGTGGGAGACTATTTATAAGACTATCATGAACCCTACATATTTATATGTAGCAGCTAGATATGTTTTTATGGACCGTAAAGCCAAGGGTGTAATCAATTTTTGTCTTGCGGGCGTTTTAATCAATGTCCATAAAGAGTCCTCTGCAAAGAGTCTTTGTAAGAAGCTTGGTGAGATGTATCAAACAAAATCTTTAGTAAATAATATTTTCTTGAGGAAGAAACTACAAACCTTTAGAATAAAGGACGGTGGACAAATTACAGACCACTTCAAAGAACTCAATATGTTGGTGGCTCAATTGGCATCTGTTGACATGTTAAGATGGATGAGAATGAGATATGACAAATGTTACTTTGTCCGTTGTTTGATTCATGGCATTCTCTTGTTATGGCCATTGACAATACTTTTATTGTTTTGAGGATGAAAGATGTGGTGGATTCTTTTCTTTCTTAAGAGTTGAGGAGGAAGGTATCCATCAGTGCCAAGGAAGCCCTAGTTTCTCATGGAAAACCAAAGGAAAAAGGAAAGAAGAATGAGAAGCATAACAAATCCAAATCTAGAGGGAGATCCAAATTTGCTAGAAAGTCCAAATTTATTTACTGGAATTGGAATAAACCTAGACACATCCATAAGGACTGCAAAGAAGAAAAGAAGAAATTTGATTCTAATTCTGAGGCTGAGAAGTAAGATGGTGATGTGTTAATTGCAACTTTGTCTACTTATACATGCAATGATGCATGGCTAATTGAATTGGGTGCATCTTATCTTATGGCCTCTAATAAAAGATTGGTTTTCTAAATATGAAGAATTTGATGGAGATAAGGTATATGTAGATTTTATCTACCATAGTTTGCATCCAAAGTATTATGAGGAAGATTTAAAGCAGTATAGGGGTGATAGATTGAGTAGAAACGAGAAAATTCAAAAAAAAATCAATATTTTTTTATTTTTTAGTAATTTAGATTTTCGAAGGCCTTCGGAGCAGAATTTGGGGTCGAAACTGTTGTTTGTCCCTTAATACAATTTTCCAGAAGCATAGAGTTAAGGAACTAAATTTATTTTCTTGAAGACCTTTCCAACAATGTATGTTGTTATGAATTTTGAGCAACGAGAAGGGATAACCAAGTACCAAAGTGGTGTGATTTCCAGGAAGTCTATGACCTCCTCCTTTTCATCCTATGTCATGGAAGGACACATGTCGATACCACGCTTTATCCCAAAGGCGCTCAAAATAAATCTTCAAACAAGCTTGTCAGCCTGCCACAGAATTTTAGGGGCCCGCCCATCCCTAGCCCCCCCACTATAGTTTCGTTTGATTCCCACCTAATCTTTGTTGAGTAGGCATAGAGCACCCTTTTTTATTTATATAGTTGACTCCCCATATAATTGTAGGGGGAAGTGGAAACACTCATCTTGGATAGTTCTATGTCAGAAGAGCTCCAGATTAGGCTATCGTTTGTCTAATTTGGCAAGTCTGGCTATACCCAGAACCTACAGGGATTATACAGGGAGGAACAACACACATCTTTAGCCTAGCTTCAAAGGAAGAAACTCCAAAAGCTCCCACCCATGCAACACGTGTCAAATCCACAATTGCATTAATTAAAAGGCGGTGGGAACCACATCCTTCAAGGAAATACGCCACTTTTCGGCCAATGGAAAATCCCAAGGCAATTTTAGATTCGGAGAAGATACAACCACCGAAGAAACTGATCGGCGTAGGAGAATTTGGAAAGTTGCTTTCCATTGTCTGCGGGAAATTTGAAAAGAGTACGACTGCCGCCATGATTATGCACACGCCGAATTTGCAGGGACCCTTTTCGGCCACATTTATGAGTTTCAACTTAGGTGATCTTTCTCTCTACATAAGCCTGAGGGCACATTGTAACAAGGGAGCTTCTTTCTGGGGAGGGGTTTTTCAGAGTCTTTTGCTCACCATTTTTAAAGAACACTCAGAAAAAGCTATAGTTTAATTCTCTGACCTTATCTTTGTATTTAGATGATCAATGAAAGGAAACATACTAGATTGTGACTAGTTTGCCTTTACTGTGTGTTTACTTTAGTTTCATGGATAATTTTATGCTCTGTGCCATTTCAGATGGACATAGCTATCATTTGTTATTTCTGGAGTTTATAATTTCATCATAAATGTGCAAATTATTGAACCATGTCGTATACTCTTTCAATGTTTGTGATCTAGGGTTATACTATGTCGTTTGTATGAACAAAATTCGTGTAGAATAATTATTTTAGTGAAATAATAGGAACAAATCTTGTGGGCCTTAACGAGTGCTTCTCACATAAAGATCTAAATATCTTACACTATGCATGTCTAACTTTTGCATATTACTCTCCAACAATGAAGAGTTTGTGGCATTTTGTGCCTAATCTTTTGGGGGGTTTTGTGTTCCTATTGTTTTTGAAAGTAATCTCAAAGCGTATGTTCCTCCATTTGGAGTTTTGTTCAAGAAAAGTTGGATCCTAAAGGCAGTGTTGAAAAGCATAAAGCATGATTGGTTGCAAAGGGGTATTCCCAAGTTGAGGCAATAGATTATGGTGAGATTTTCTCTCCTATTCCAAAGATGACATCCATTTAGTTCTTGTTATCACTTGCTAGAATTCATGATTGGGAAATCGAGCAAATGGATGTGAAGACAACATTCCTAATGGTGATTCGAAGGAAGCAAATTATGTCACAGCTAGAGCATTTCGTGGTAGAAGGTAAACAAAATATGGTTTACAAGTTGAAAAGGTATTTATATGGTCTGAAACAGTCCCTTAGGATGTAGTCCCAAAAGTTTGATACCTATATGTTATGTTTGATATTTGAAAGGTCTAAATCCTCTCATTGTGTTTATTTCAAAACTGATAATAGTTGTAATCTCATTATCACATTGTATGTGGATGATATGTTACCGTTGAGGAATGGGTATATGATCTCTGACTTGGAGTCTCAGTTGTCAAAACAATTTGAGATGAAAGATTTAGGTGCACCTAGGTACATTTTGGGATGGAGATCAAAGGAGACAGCGGTAATAGAAAGCTCTGGTTAATCCAGAGTAAGTATGTGAATTCAGTGTTAGAGAGATTCAACATAGCAGCTTGTAGATCTATGTTAGTTCTTGTTGCATTGGGAACAAAGTTATTTGTGGGGCATTGTCCAAAATCTTCTTATGAGGTGGAAGGCATGGCCAATGTACATTATGTGAGTCATGTTTTTAGTCGTGTGTATACTTTGGTCTGTAATAGACCAAACATTGTCCAAGCAGTGGGAGTCCTGAGTCGATATATGCCTAATCTTGGACAGGTGCATTGGGATGCAATTAAGAGAGTATTCAAGTATTCGAGGGGTACTTCTAAGTATTCCTTGTGCTATCATGGTTATCCTACTAGACATTGATATTATGTGAGTATCTGTGGATATGTGGATTTAGATTTGGTAGGTTGCATTGACAACAATATATCCACTAGTAATTACGTTTTTACTATGAATGGTGGTGTTATTAGTTGGATGAGTTGGCGACAAGTTGTAGTCACTTTGTCCATAACAAAATATAAGTATATGGAATCTACTCATGCTTGTAAGGAAGTCATTTGGCTTAGGCGGTTGTGTTCAAATATTGGGTTTGATGCAAGATTGGTTACTATCTATTCTGACAATTAGAGTGGTATTTGCTTACAAAAGAATCTGACTTTCCATGCCATAACAAAGCAATTTGATGTACAGTTTCATTTTGTTCGAGATATGGTAGAGGATGGTAAGGCGAAATTGGAGAGTTGACAATTTAATAAATGTTGCAGATGCATTGAAAAAACTAGTGAGCATAGAGAAGTTTAGATGGTGTTCAAGTTCTATGGGCCTCTTGGCCCCATGCAATTAATCTACAGGCTATTTGATAGGTCTTCGACAAGTAGGAGAATGTTGGGATTAGAGTGTCTCAAGCTTTGCAAATCCTAATATTGATTTTGCATTCATTTGTTGTATTTATTTATTATTTTAATTAATTAATTGCCTAGGAATGTCTAGCCATCTAGTGGGACCCACAGGGTTGGTGGATTTCTACTTGACGATGAATATATGGCACATATGTTGCACATGTGGAGTTAGGCATCCCACTTTGAGGATCTTTACAAGTATCAACCTATGAAATATTCTATGACAAATTGGACAAATGGTAGGAGATGCATTTTGCATGGAGAATGTGGGTGCCCAAGTTGGGTTACGACAAGTTGTAAGAGAATGTGCTATTCATAGTTACGTTATGACAAATTCTCTAGCATTTGTAAGTTGCAAGTCATGACAATATTTATGATGGATTCTTATGATAGTTGTAAGATGTGTGAGAGCATCTGTCATAACTCAACATAGTAAATTTTGGGTGCCCAACATAAGAGGATCAAATAGGGAGCCATTTGGAGACATGTATGTGTCATTGGCATGTTTTTTGGTGGTTGAAAAATTGTGTTAAATGTTATAAACAACCACATCTTGTATCTTCATCTAAAAGCTACATCTTCCTCTTATGTTGTATTTCTCTATAAAGGTAGCCTTGGAGAGTATGAGTTATGTTTGCAAGTGAAGTGTTATGTTGTTGAAATTGATTCAAAGTGTTGGATTGATTGTTGAAGACCCTTATTGAAGAAGCAATGTATTGCTATTGTATTGTAATTGTTTTAGTAATACAAAGTGTTGTGTTTTTTGAGTGTGGGGTTTTTCTACCAAAAGGGTTTTCCCCATGATATATCATACGTCATATTGTATAATCTTGATGTGTGTTATTATCTCCATGTGAATATGTTTATGATTCTATAATAGTTAATATTTGTAAAGAAAATTAGCACTATCTCCCCCACTAGATTAGTGTTAGAAAATGTTTTTTGCGCCTTTGTTTACTTTCAAATTCAAAATGCCAAAAGATCAAACAAGGAGCTAAATAATGAAAAATGAGAAAGAATGGCATGTTCCCAACATGCAAAGATATACCAAAGCTTTGTGTACCAAAAGAAATGACGCAAAAAAAGAGGAGATATTGAATGTCTTCCTATAGATAAAATAGGGACCTCAAAATATAAATGTCAATGAAAACTCTTAGTGGAAGGAGGGGCAGAGCATAGGCTCTAATACGATATTGGTGATGGTCACCAAACCTGGGAGCACAATTTGCATATACACCTTCACAAACACGAGAGAAGCAATGAAAAGCTATTTCACCAAAAAAAAAAACAATTGAAATGTCAAATAAATGTACAAAGCCTTTCTTATAAAGGCATGGAGAGAATGGATAAACATTACCAACAACTACCAAAACTATAAAATTTAAATGCACTAACTAGAAACTAATAATTTTGGATGCCGAAGTAAACTTAAGCATAGGTAAATGGTAAAAACTCATTTACTCCAACACAAAGATGAAAGCTTTGGTGGGAGCACCACACTCATTTGGATCGTAGCTACTAGTATGATTGCATTATAATCAGTAGTTGGTTCATAGAATGTGTCCCTCTACTTCCTAGGATGGTATTCAAGTGTGGAGTTACATGTGAAGCCCATGTGAATTGAGATCATCATTCATGCTATTTGTACACAAAATGACAATATAGGTTTATGTGCATTTTCTTGGCGGTGTCTAAATCCATTTTATGCACATCCTACAATCATGGTGTGATACAAATGAAAGGAGAAGTAGGAAATTAGGCATTCATAATGCAGTGTAATTTTTTTTTAATTTTGAAAATCTACAAGATTTGCTTTGAAGTGATAAGGAAAATAAGGGTTTGTTTCTCCATTTAACGTGATAGGGATTCTATTTGTTCACATTTTTCAATGGAGATTCCATGGGATAGGTAATCTAGACTCAATTCCCATACTTGGATAATGAAAAATGGAAATGCACTTAATGAAAAAAAATTATGGGGGATAATAAGTGGAAAAGAAAAAAAACACCTACATATGTAACTAAATTATTAGATTGGAATAGCAGCTATTATTGATCTTGTTCTTTCTAATTTCAAACATCATATATATTTGGATAAATCATCAATAAAAATTAGGGATAATTTGAATAAACTGTCTAGAGAAAAAGTGACTAATGCAAAGTTTTTTTCTTTCTAATTTCAAACATCATATATATTTGGATAAATCATCAATAGAAATTAGGGATAATTTGAATAAATTGTCTGGAGAAAAAGTGACTAATGCAAAGTTTTTCCTAAAACTTCAATTTTTTAGGTTCAAAATAGGACTTACAATGTCAAATCATATAAGTAGTTTGAGGTCTATTAATGATAGCAAATTTTCAATGGAGATTCCATGGGATAGGTACTCTAGACTCAATTCCCATACTTCGATAATGAAAATTGAAATGCACTTAATGAAAAAATTTATGAGGGATAATAAGTAGAAAAGAAAAAACAGAGGTACATATCCAACTAAATTATTAGATTGGAATAGAAGAGATGACAAAACCAAGGCTATTATTGATCTTGCTCTTTCTAATTTCAAACATCATAAATATTTGGATAAATCATCAATAGAAATTAAGGATAATTTGAATAAACTGTTTGGAGAAAAAGTGACTAATGCAAAGTTTTTCCTAAGACTTCAATTTTTTAGGTTCAAAATAGAAGAAATTATAATGTCAAATCATATAAGTAGTTTGAGGTCTATTAATGATAGCAAATTTTCAATGGAGATTCCATGGGATAGCTACTCTAGACTCAATTCCCATACTTAGATAATTAAAATTGAAATGCACTTAATGAAAAAAAAAATGAGGGATAATAAGTGGAAAAGAAAAAACACCTACATATGCAGCTAAATTATTAGATTGGAATAGTAGAGATGATAAAGCCAAGGCTATTATTGATCTTGCTCTTTCTAATTTCAAACATTATATATATTTGGATAAATGATCAATAGAAATTAGGGATAATTTGAATAAACTATTTGGAGAAAAAGTGACTAATGCAAAGTTTTTTCTAAAACTTTAATTTTTTAGGTTCAAAATAGAAGGAATTATAATGTCAAATCATATAAGTAGTTTGAGGTCTATTAATGATAGCAAATTTCAACAATCCATAGAGATTATTTGAAAAAAAAATTGAGTAGATTGCATTGGAGGTTTTCTCATCCAACGCAATGTACCCAAAAAAAATTCAAACAATTTGAGATATACCGTTAAGCAATTAGTAAAAGTTGAGGACTTAGTCAATGATGATGATGTTAAAGCTATCATGTCAAAAAAATTTGCCATCAAAATATTATAATGTTTTTAACACACACAGTCTAACTTCACAAACACTAAAAGATATGAATTCAACCCTTTTAGTAGAAGAAAAGAGAACAAAAGAAGATATAGAAGATAATTCTCAACAAGAGAAAACACTATATTCACGAAGCAATAATAAAAGATCGAGTACAAACAAAAGAGAAAATATACGTTTTTACTATACGAAAAATGGTCACATAGTTTGGTCATGTAGAATTTGAGCCAATGATATTCTTAAAGGAAAACTCAAAGATCAATTAGCTGGAAACAACTTAGTCTACATTAAGAATGGGGATATTCATCAGATGGTGTTCAACTTTTATTAATGAATTTCATTTGGTCCTAATAATGAATTAGTACTATGAGCCTTCTTTTTTGGAGGTTGGTGGCACTAGAGGCTACAAGATTTTCATCATCTCAAGTTAGCTTATTACTTTGAGATGATGCTTTGAATGAGAGACATTTTTTACTTTACTTTCTTTTTTGTTTGCCTTGTTGGTATTGATGGATTTGAAATATCCATAAATACTCTAAAGTTTGATCTTTAAAGATAAGGGGTTTGTTGTTGAGCTCAATATGGTTTGCTTCCCAAAAATTTCAGAAGAAAATGATTGAGAATTATACACTTACTAGGGTGAAGAGACAACTTGATTGAGCCTTGTGCATGCATAAAGTAATACAAATTGTTGTCTAATAATTCAATGTTTGTGATTCCAGAGTTCAAGACTAAGAACTTGGGAATTGAGCTCAAAGATGCACCTTTATGAGGTTCATGGGGTAGCTTGATTGAGCTCCACCAGAATCTCTTCAAGAAAAGATATAAAAAGTGTGTATTCATTTTATGTAATTAGCGAGTTTTGTTGTGTAAGCCTTGGGGGGTGGGTTGGGGGGTGTTAGCAAATACAATAATATCACTTTGTTCGATAATAAACTACCTACCTTATGGCATAGTTATCGTAGTTATAGAACTACCTCCTTGTATCTGGTGTAAATGCTTTTGCATATCAATAATGATAGTCAAGCATTCTCTTTTTTTGTAATAGTAGAATATCACAAGCTTTAAATGATTTAAACCTATATACTTAACATGTACATAATGATTATACTTACTAATCCTCTATAGTAATGTATATCACAATATTTATCTAAGAAGAGTTACCACTCTCCTTGAAGATGACTATTTGAAAACCAATAATTCTTATAGTAAATACACAATCTGAAATTTTTATTTTCCTTGATCAAATCAAATTCAAGATTTTGTACTCATATCATTACTTTCAAAGAGTTTTTTCTATAATAAGCATATTGGAAGAATCTTTATATCTACTTTATCTTTCAATTTTTTTTAAGTTTCTTTTTATAATCCTTCTCCAAAATAACCCAACCCTTACAAAAAAAGGAAAAAAGAAAAAAAAATCTTCATATTATATTGAAACCCTTTGAAAAACCAAGGAAGTTATTACGATTTTAAAAAATTAAAACATCGCATTGTTAAGTACAATGAAACTATAAAAGACTACAATGGAAAATATTCTAAAAATATTTAATAATAATGTCACTTGAGGGGGAAACGTCTAAAACCACATCAAAGGGTATACCTCCAATAGTCTTCCATAAGAAGACAAAGCGATAATGATGATAATAATACCTCATATATATCATACTTACACCTTGAATGCCACCTAGGCTGACTTAGATACTTAACTATAACCCCTAGGGTAACCTAATACATATAAACTATTATGATAATGATCATGTAGCATATTTTAGGGTTAAGGTTGCTACAAGAGGACCACTCATAGCCTAATACACTATATAAGGTTATGTAATAAAAATCCACTTTACTTTTATGACTATTTAAAAAATATAAGAAAAATATTTGTAATCACAACTTTTGATTTGTCTATCTATGACCTATTAATTTAAAGTTGAAAAACTTAGAAGTGTATAGTCTTCCATAAGTGAAATATTTGTAATCACAACTTCTATGTCAATCTTTAAGATTTTTTTAAAACTTGAAGTCTCAAGTGTAAATTTTTCATAAAAAATAACTCTTGAAGTAAACCATACATTGCCACTGTTTAGGTAGTTTTTTAAGATCCGGCTTACTAAAAATATCAACCTTGTTATGTTTAGTTATTTAAAAAAATTAATTATTTTGAATAATTTTAGTATATTTATAAATAATTTTTACTCAACCATATCAAAATGGCTATAAAAGGCTAATCTCACACACAAATTTAAAATAATAATAATAATTGATATCAACATAACTTGGTAAACTTGAGCTAGCAAAGTTGACATAAAATAGGATGACATTTTAGCAAAGCAAGATTTTATTTTATTTTTGCAATAGGAAAACTCCACTAGATATTGAAAACAAGTGATCTCTTAAGCTAATCAATTATCCCCCATATCTTCATTTTTTTTTAATGCATAAGAGGCTGAAGCCGAAAGAGATATATTAATCTTAAATAATACATATAGTTTTAGACTATAAACCAAAGACGATTGGTGGCTATATGCCCAAACCAAAAAGGAGCAAATGAATGCTCCAACCACAAAACTTAATTGTTTAACAGTAATCCCCCACAAAGTTTATAGACAAGCTTTAAAACATGAAAATCTGAGCTAAACTAGCAAAAAGCTCAGTGGCACTTAGCTTTGTACCTAATTATGAAGATGAAGAGGAACCCTTCTTATTGCTGGCATCTGAGGCAATCTCATATGATTCGTCGTGGTCATCATAATTGTATTGATGGTCTTAATCATGTTCCTCCCCTACCTCATAATCATCATGTTCTTCATCCTCTACATCTTCATCGTCAGCATCCTCCTCCTCAGCTGCCTTATTGTTGTCCTCATCCTCTGCATCTTCCCAAGCCGTCCAACTTTTCCTCGTATCTGTATTGATAAACCCATCCAAGATCTTCGTCCAGGTCATCCCCAAAGGGTTCATCCAATCCATCCTCCAAGCCCAAGAATTTCGAGAGGAAGGTGATGCCTCTTTTCATCATAAATCTTCTAATTTGATGATCTTCCCACTCCCACCCCCATAGGATGAAAAGACGTCTAGGAGGCCCGCCATAAATGTTTCTTCTTGTGTTCGAACCAAAGCCTGGGAACAGTTTATCTTCCCCCATATCTTCATTATTACATTACTTTCAACACCATTTATGGAAAGATAGATAGATGTGTTTCTAGGTAATTGGTATTCTAATGCAACTACTAACATGCAAGGAAAATAATTAAGTTGTGCAACAACTTCAGAAAATCAAGAGCAAGTTTTGAAGTGCCAGTTTGATAATAAGCTTAGTCAATCTTTTAAATGTTATATACCTCCATGATGAGGTTGTTTATGCTTAAGCATTGTATGTAATTGGTTAAAGTTTTATGGCTACTCTTCTGTAATGGTGTTTCACACTTCTTTGATGAGATCTCTTTTGCTGCTGAAAGTAATCTATTTTTTTATTTTTTTTGGCAAATTATGTATGATTTTGCATTGATTCAATATAATAAAAAACTAAACAAATAATTTAAGAAACAGTTAAAAATCAAAAGACTGGCTTAGGCTACCTTGGTGTAGTTATTTTTATTTTTTTCACTTTCAGGAAATTTATGTTTAGCAATTTTTAAAAAAATCATTATATGTTTTCTTCAATATAAAATAAAAAGAGTAGGTAAGTAGGTAGTCGTACTCGCATTTTTAATAAAGAAGTGGAGGTAAGTAAGTAGTCGTCTCCAAAATTTCCAGTGATGAAGTGATGTTGTCTATGAAAAAGCAGCTTGCCATTCACTAATTTCATGACATAAAGTTGCACACTACAGCTGTAAAAACAGCTACAGAACCTTGCCATAATTGATGTACTCTCGATTGCCAATTATATTATTCTGAATGAACTTCACTACTATATTGGGCAAGAAGCCCAAATTAGAGTTCAACGGTTTAATGCTCAGACACTACCAATTTTGAATTGCATTGCTATTCAATTCTCCTGTCTAAATAACGTTTCTCTTCTTTATCCTCAAGGGGGAGGAATGTGACCCAAAGAAATATACCATTTCATTATCAATGGGCCACAAACGCATTCATATAAAATAAAATAAGAAGCATCTGCCTTACGACTTCAGAGGTAAGAAAGTCAAGGAAATTATTTCAGATATTTCTCTCTTCCTCTAATGAAGAGAGCTCATCATTCCAAATTAAGGGAATCTGCTCTTTAATGAAAAGAGATTATTGCATAATTGATGTGAACTCCATTCTTACCATTATATTGAACCAGAAGCTTCATTTTCTTATAAATTTAGAGAGTTGTGTAAGGGTTTATAGTTATACTCACATTCAACCAAGTTTGATTAGCATTGCTATTAAATTCTTCTCTCTAAATCCAGAGCCTGTAACAAATCAACAATGGCTGAAGCGCTTGCTATTGCGATAGCCAACGGCGTGGTTAGAAAGCTTGCCGAGGTTGCGGGGCAGCAAGTATTGAATGAGGCATCACATCTGCTCAACTTCCAAGAGGACTTTCAATGGTTACAGAGGGAGCTCACATATACATCTGGTTATCTACAAGACGCATATGAGCAAACTGCGCTCACTGCTTCTGCCAAACAATGGCTGTCGGAAGTGAGTGATATATATCTTGATGCAGAAGATATAGTTGATGAGTGCACTGTTGAGCATTTGTATGCAAGGCCCATGGAGTCATGTGTGCCATTTCAGTCAACTAATCTTCCGGCGTAAGATGGGGAAGAGGATTAAAGATCTAAAAGATAGGATGAGCTCTACTATTCAAAAGGCAAGGGAGCTCAAGCTTGTCCATCAAATATTGCATTCAAGCCAGCCTTCAACCAGTACTTCTGAAAAAGAAAGAGCAGCGTTGAGAAGAGGGAGTAAGCCAGATTCACGAGCAGTGGCAGTGGAGCACAAGGTGGAGGATACTGTCACATTGTTAGAGGATCCTGCTGTTGGTGTTGTTGCCATCGTGGGTATGGGTGGCCTGGGTAAGACATTCATCCTGCAGCATGTCTATGATAAGAGTTAAAGGTAGGTATGAGTGTTCTGCCTGGATTTCTGTTTCACAGACTTGTTCTCTTAGAGCTTTACAATGTGAACTAGCCTTCCAAATTAATTTAAAAATAGAGGCTAATATAAGAAAGGTGCTAGTATCGGACCTGATACATGAGAAACTAGAGGGGAGAAAGAGTTTGATTGTTCTGGATGATGTGTGGAAGAGTAGTGTAGAAGGCGATTTGATACAAAGGCTTGGTCTTCCCACTGGCAGTAATAACCAGTCTATAATTGTTGTTACCACCAGAGATAAAGATGTTGCTGCAAACATGAGAGACCACATCTATGAGATGCGTCACCTTTCAAAGGAAAGTTGGAATCTGTTTTGCCTGTTTGACTTCCCTGATTGTGAGGGAAATAGGCCACCTGAGGATTTGGAGAGCTTGGCTCACCGAATTGCAGAAAAATGTGGACGGTTTCTACTGGCCGTTAAGACGGTTTCAGCATCCATGGCAAGCTGTTTGGACTTACACAACTGGCAGTCAAAACTGAGGCAATTAACAGATGTAGTAAGGGCAGAGGACTTCACCATGCAAATCCTCAAGCTGAGTTATGAATCTCTTCCTCCCTATCTCAAAACGTGTTTTGCTTATTTTTCTTTCTTTCCAGAGGACACAAATATCTTTTTCTAGGCTAAAAGGAGACAGATAAATCAGGAATATTTGATATATTTGTGGATAGCCGAAGGGTTTATTCCACAAAAAAGGGGCATGGAACAGTGTGATAATGGGTTGATTTACTTAACAACTACTTCAAAATCTATGTTTGTTAGAAGTAGACAGAGTTAGAGCTTGCCACACCATTCACAACCTGTTTCTTGATTTGGTTATTAATATAAGTAATGATCGTAAGTGTGAATTTGATCTTCCAGTGCAAAAAACAAGCTGCTGCAGGTTACTGTTGCCTAAAAAGGGTATAACTACAAATGTAATTTCAAAAAGCTCTCTTCATTACCAACAATTTCTCCGCGCTATCTCATTCTTGCAGAACCCAGAAATTAAAAGTATTCCAGAACACTTGTTTGATCACCTGAGAGTACTCCGAGTTCTTGACTTCAGCAACAATGCCATCTCTACACTGCCAAAATGTGTTGGATAATTGAGGCTTCTTAAGGTTCTGAATTTGTCTAATACACAGGGAGGTGCCAGATTCTGTTAGAAAACTCAAACGTCTTCAGTTTCTTGATGTTTCTGGATGCAGTGGTGTACAATGTGTACCTGACTGGATAGGTAAGCTCAAATCTCTTTCCCATCTCGATGTATGGGGCTGCTCAGAAGAACTAATTATATGCCCAAAGGAATATCAAATCTTGTAAGTCTGCAGACACTAAAATCACACGCCTTCCCACTCCCTACTGTAGAGAATGAATTCTTACATGTTATAAAGGCATTGGCAATTTGATCAATCTCGAGGAAATATATTTTATCTGGAAGATGAAGCAGAGTTGATAAGTGTAGAAGATGGTATGCTTGAGCGTCTAGTGAAAATGAGAGTTCTTCTAGTATGGAATAACATTCCCACATCCAATCTTCCAGCATTCCCAGAGAAAATGAATGTTATGAAAGATCTCCAACAACTTTGGCTTGGTCGTTTTTCTGTGCCAATTTGGATACGTGGTATGGTAAATCTGACAGAACTTTCATTGCACGAGAGCAGTGATTATCCGTTGCTCCAAAACATGCCTAACTTACAGACATTGAGTATGATAAATGATTCGAGATGCAAAGAATTTCCAAAGAACTTTGGAGCGAGGGGGATTTCCTAAGCTAGTTAGGCTGTATATTGATCACTTCTCTCTCTTGGATGAGTTGCTCGCATTGGAGGAGGGAGCGATGCAACGTCTTGAATTGCTAGGGATACATAATTGTCAGCAGGTGAAGAAATTTCCAGAGGGATTGGTGCAGTTGAGGAGACTAAAGGAGATATGGATTTCTCAGGAAAGTTGGGAGTTAGAAGAGAGGTTAAACGAAGGCGGGGAAGTTTGGAATAAAATCACAGCTAATAATCCACACATCGAGATCAAGTTCTTCAAGCAGGGGATATATTCTGTTTGAGATATGGCATAAGCTGTACAAGATCTTTTGTTCAAATTAAAAAGTGTAACTATTTTGATTTGCAATAAATGGTTTATTTAAAAAAATTCAAAATTCAATAATATTTATCATTCCTGAATTTTTAAGTAGATAAGATTAATATACATTGGTATTTTTTTCCCTAGTCTATCTAGAGAATTTTCATTTTGTGGGAAAAAAAATATTTTTTTAATTGTGTATTTTTATATCTTTAATTTGGATTATTTTATTATTAATTATAAGAAAAATCATTATCATTGTTAGAAAAACCATTGTCATTATTCTATTTAAAGTCTAAAATAATAATTTAAATTGATTATTTTAAAATTCTGATATTAAAAAGTTTATAGAAAAAAGATACAATTTTGGCACATAGATCTTCACAAAAGTCATCAACCATGTCCACCTTTTATCGAGTTCTTTAGGGTTTACATAGATAGTAAGCAAGTTGATACAAAAATTATCATTATTTTGATAGGATTGGTGACCAAGCAACTTGTTTTGCTTGGTGTTGTCAATGATTATTATAGGGCTAAAATATTTTGAACTTTAAATTTTTTATTTTTTTTTATCGGTAATAGTCGCTTTTGACTGGAGCTATGAACTAGTGAGGCCACAAATCTGGGGGACCTCATCCCCATTGACTCCAACAACCCAAACCCGCAAGCCCAGAAGCCTAGCAGGGACACCGAACCCGAAAGGTGCAAGAACACACACCCAACATGGGTCTGGCACAGGGACCGCGAGCACTCCAAGCCCAGCGAGGGTCTGACAGATGGAACAACAATTATCTCCACCATCATCTTCAATCTCCATTCGCAACTCCTTCCGAGTCCCGCGATCAATTGTGCTGAAAGACTATTCATTCGGACTCCCGTCCTGTTCGAACCATATATTTTATGGTGAACAACGATTCCTTCCAACTCGCGTGCCCAGCATATGTCATCGTGTAATTCCTGGGATTCGAACCATGCACCTCCCTATCACAAGGGCTCGCAGCAACCGCTGCATTATGAGCTCATGCTCACTTAAAAAATGTTTTCAGTTTGCATAGTATGTTGTTAATTGAAAATATTTATTTGTTTTTTGTTTTCCAGGTATCGAACTTCATTCTTTTTCAATACCTTGACAAGTTATGAAACTTCATCATTTTTCGATACCTTAACAAGGTACTTAAATTCATCATTTTTTAATGCCCAGAAAGGTATTAGACTTATTCTTTTCTGATACCTGGAAAAGTATAACACTCCAAACTTTTTGATACTTCAGTAAGGCATTACAATCCCCAAAATGTATCAGACACTAACCTTTTCTTATACTCCAATGAGGTATCAAAATTACCCCTTTTGAAACCCAAAAATGTATTAAACACCAAAATTTCTTGATACCCCATCAAGATATTAAATTTCATCCTTTATTTTTATCCTTAGAAAGTATTGGATTTCATCCTTTCTAATTACCCAATTAGTAATCAGGGTTCTCAAAAATCTGATACTTTTACAAGGTATTGGACTTCTCGAATCTCTAACACTTTGATATAGCGCTTCATCCTTTTCTAATGCCCTACTGTGAATTCGACTTTAGGATATATCGGAAGCCCAAATAAGAGAATGTCTCGAACCTGTGCATGATTGTGAACAATTAAACATGACTTCGCAAGAGATTTACAAAAATGACTAATATTGCAAAGCGTTTAATCATTAATTTAGTCTATATCCTATTATAGCTTTGTTCAATCCAATTTTGAGGCCTATTGCTCCAATGGAAACCCACAAAACACATATATTTAAAGAGACGGTCGCTGTCAAGCTCAATTATTTATTTTTTAAAAGGGCACATGTAACAATGAGATAGTTCGGCTGAAAAGAATTCCTGTTTCAGTAAAACTTATTACATAATGTACTGAACAAACTTCCTCAGACAATGCACACATAATTCTTAGTGACTTAGGTATCTCTAAGAATATGTGCAGGTCTATAAATGCAAAAATTTCGACAGGATATGTTATATTGTGGTGACAACACAATTATAATTCTGACCAGCTACTTGCATCCTTATCTGGAATCTGTCATACCTGCAAGAAAAATCCTAAGATTTAGGCTTCTAACACTATTTGTATATTGTGCATACTAACCAGAAAAATACCAAGTCCTTCCCCATAGCACATGATATTTTTACAAATTTATTAGTCAAAAATGAGAACGGCATGTTAAGAATCCTTTAGTGCACATGACTTGGTAAAATCAGAATAAAAATTCATGTTACTATTTCTATTACCTCCATACAGTTCAACAGTCAATGGAGGGCGGGGGTGGGGTGTCCAACATATGGTATATAATTAGGAAAGCACAAAACATTTCTAGGTATAGGCTATGAATGTAATTTGTATAACCAAAGCAGGTTTTCAATAGTATTTGATTCAAGTCTTCAATTGTCGTACGAAGAGTGAAGAAATTATTAGTCTATGTTGAATCAGATTTTTATGGGTTGAATATTTCGAATTCCTATCCTATGCTTCAAGAAAAACGAGGGAGCATTCTGACATGCACAACTATACCGTTAAATATTTAATAACCGGATTAACAGCTGGAAGCTTTGGTGGACAAGTTTCACTGGACAATCCTCTTGCTTATTATGTGCACGCCCAGGCAATAGCTTCAAAGAAAGAGACATGGCTACCATGATTATTTCATTTGTTTTCATGCTTGGCTGAATTCCGAGCTAAACAGGTGACTATATCCAATTCATTTTCAGAGCTTCCTTTATAGAAAATACATCAAAGAAATTTAAGCAAAGGTTTGTCCTTTTGTTCTAGCTGATTTGCTTGTCCAAAGCATTAATCCATGATTTCGTCTTTAATGTTTGTATTTATGTATTTAATCATTGTTTGTAGTTAAAGTTAGAACTCTTAATCTGTGATTTTTTTGCATATCAATTTAGTTGAGCTAAGATTTTAAGGAGACTTGTATTCTAGCTTCAATTTTACAACCCCTTGGCTGTTTGTTTAAGCGAGAGGTATGTCTATAATGAATTATTGAATGTTTGGGTTTGAAAGAGTAATTCAATCATCTCATGGTAGTGCATGGTTTTAGTACTTCCCTAAGGCGTATTACCATTGCATCAATATTCTCTACTTTTCAATTACACTATATACACAATTAAAAATGTTGCTTTTGGTAATGTAAACTTGAAAAAATCTAAGCAAAATTTGTTTGAAATAAATATCAGCCTTCTTATTCAGTGGTCTGCTGAAAGAGAAATTGATTTGAAAAACAAAACTAACAATTTAGACACACCATTTTTGTTTACAGCACATCTCAGTAAAGCATAAACCACGAGAGCTTTATCACTCAAATTGAATGAAGAATCGCTACCTAAATGACACTAAGTCCAACTGAATGACCTGTAAACTTCAGTAATTTACAAGCCCTCTCCCTTGACCTATCAACTAATCTATTCACTAGTAAAAGCAACTAAAGGTGCTGTTGAACATCCTATAGGCACATTTATATATAGCACTACACAGGATGGGTTTTCCAACAAAAGGCATAAATGTGAAGTGAAAACAGGGATGCACATAAAGGAAATTATTATTTTTACCATGGACAAAAGTAAAGTTCAAAGATGTGTCCTTGTTCTTATTGTATATTGCTGTTACAGAGAATCTCCAATCTCCTTTCAAACTGTTTATTTCTATGAAATCAACCATCATTTAATTATGGGGGTTAGAAATGTCTAGGCATGATGATGTCCAATAGAGGGACTGATTTGCTGCATTGTGATAATTATTTCATCCACTATAAGCTCAATCATACTTCAAAATATTGTTATCGGCAACTTATCGCCAAGGGCAAAAAAAAAATATCGGAGATAAATCGGCAACTTATCAGCAAAAATATCGGGAACTTAAAAAATTGCTTAAATTTAATTTGAAATGCATTTTTTTGCAAATTGCTCTAAAACACTGCAAATCATATTTTTCCCCCTTCAAACCCTTTTTCCCTCTCCCAAAACACCAATTTGCAAACAAGAAAATGTGAAATAACTACTTTTTGGGCTGTCAGTCCCTATTAGCAGACTATGGCAGATATTTTGGCAAAATACCGCCAATATTTTGGCGATAAGTTGATGTTTTTTCGGCAATAAGTTTGAAACTTATCTGTGATATGTACTTCGAGATAAACTACAAGTTTTATCGCGGCCTCCAACTTATCGGTGATATATCTGTCATATTTTAATCTATGAATTGCTCAATATTCATAATTTATCACTGTGCATAATATAGCATATTCTCTTTTTTGAAGACCATGTATGGTACTTTTGATTGGTTGGTTTGATATAATAGCTCCATTGTGCGGTGCTTCCATGCATGCTTGTCGTAAATATGGTTCAAATATGCATAGACAAGCTTAGATATTGAAATACCTTCAATGGAAATATCAAATATGCATAGATTTGAATTCATCTGGTTCATCAAATTTAATTTTAAGCAAGATGCAACAACTCTGAGAACAGAGCTTTCAGTTGTCTCTTCTTATTTGTGTTTTTCTGGATAAGCAGAATTGGAATTTATATTTTACCTGGGGATGCGTTTCCGGCAAAACTTGACCCGTCCCCGTTTCCGGGACGTCCCGGAAACTCAGAAACTTCCGGAAACCTTTCCCTTGGCTGTCCCATAAAATTAATGTTTCAGTTTTGATAATTTGTTTGATTTCCATTCTCATGTGAACCCTAAAGTTAAATTATTTAACACAAACATTATATTAAATTATTTAACACAAACATTATATGTTAAGGTTCTATAATTTATATAAGCATGCGTTATCTATGTTTTTATATGAATATTTAAAATTTCCCTATATATTTTAAATTTTCCCTATTTTTTATATAGCTGTTCCCCCTGCCATCCCCTGCTCCGAGAAAAAAAAAACTGTCCTAGAAACCCGTTTCCCCGTCCCCACATCCCCCATCCCAGTTACCTGGAGTAACATAGTATTTATCTAGAAAAACTCGCCCTAAAAGAGGCTTGTCAAATTCATGGCTCAAAACCATTATTTAGGGCTCTGGTTGATCAATTATAATGAAAATTCCAGGGTTCCAAATGGGATGTGTTCACAAGGGTCCATGAGATGTACTCAATGTCTTGGATGCTTGGTATTGTTGATGTTATTTTGCTGATGTTGCCCAGACAAACCAGGTGCTCAATTTTAGTTCTAATTCATGCCTATACTCTCGTTTTGAAGATGATATATACTAAGGCTTTATTTATGTTATTATACTAGCTTGCTGGAATTGTCCCCTGGCCTGTCAAATTCGGGTCCCGTTCGCACCCAATGCGGGTCCTAGTCCGGTTCGCCTATGGGTGCGAATAGGATGCGCACCTATAATGTCCCCTTCTTGGACCATCTTATACTTTGACCTAAATTCACAAATCCAAGTGAAGCAAATAGCAAGATATACTTAGAGATATAGTTCTTTCTCTCAAAAATAAGATGAGATAGACCTGTTTTGGAAACCTGTAACCAGATTAAATAACAATGTAGATATATTCATGAAATACATCCAATTCTAGGGTCAGGAAATATATATATGAACCTACACAACAAATCTCAACGATTACATGGGAGCTCAACCATAAAAAGGGTTGTATTGGAAGCATAGAAACAAGACTCGGATTTGGCATAGAATCGACAAGGGTGAACCAGCTCGGGACTCAGCAAAAACTCGGCAAGTCTCGGCACATACACACATTTTAGACAATTTGAGGTATACGTATAGATACATATATGCATACATATACACCTATGTTGCACCAATTACCAGGCAATATAAGATGTAATTTGTTCTAGATTGCTTGGAGTGCATGGACTGCAATGAGCCCAGCTGGCTCATCCTCTGACCAATCCTGTTATTATCTGTGTTTCTGGTTGTTTTTGCAGAGTTTGTGTTTTTTTTACTTTTTCAAAATAAATATATATATAAATTTGCAATTATTTGTCAATGCATAAAATGAATTTAACCCTTGAAAAATACTGGCAGGAATTTATCTTTTATTCAATCAACAGATAATAACATAGCAACATTTGCAATTATTGAATTTAAAAATGGAGTTTGCATCTATTAATGGAACCTGTAAACCAAACCCAGCAACTTGAGAATTCTCCAGACGTTCAATGATCACCGTTCATTGCAAATAAATAACCAAACGCCTCTACCATGAATTGGGAATGGGCCAAAATGTGGTTCGGTCAAGTCTAGAGACCCAACGTCTCTCTCCTGGAAGACTCACGTGGCCTGGTCTGAGGTATGGCTGGCCCTTTTTATGCATAAAACCTTATTCTTAATGCTGAGAATTCCTGTAGCTGGCCACCTAGGGTAACTCTCTGCAATTACCCTCTGGAAATAACCTGCAACTATCAAATTCCTCTCCCCAGTTTAAGCACAAATGTGGCTCTGAGATAAGCAACTCTCAATAGCAAATTTCAGTGTTTATTTCAGCACCTCAAATGCTGAATTCCTGAAGAAAATCATGTTTCTCCAAGCTGCAAAACCCTTCGAACTTGCACCAATTCCCAAAATGATCTTCACACGAAAACAATGTCAAAAGCATTCATTGACATAATGAATCGATTTCTGCTTGGCCTTTTATAATTCTTTCATGAGGTTCAATTCCTAAGGCTTCTTCAACTTCAACAAGTCACATTAATGACTTAAATACATTTGTCCTTTTGATGCGCAATTGACTTTATAATATAAAAATTATATCCTCCTTGGTTTAGGCGCCCACTTTTAATGATGTATTTAATGCACATTAATTAAATCAGTTGGCCCCCTTCACTTCATTATTTTATAATATGCTTTATAAAGTTAAATAACAACTTTATAATATAACCATTACCGATTAATATCATTGATGACATTATAAATTTAATATCTCCTTGAATACTCATTATCACTTTGTTCCGTCTGAACGAGGAGGTCAACCAATGTTTCCACTACGCATCCAATTGCCTTACTGAAAATAGTAAGGGTCCACCTCTATCAACCCCAGATTTGCTATAATTAGCAAATCCCTGAATTCCTAATCAACAAAGATGCCAAGGGTCAACACTACAACTGAGGCCGGTCCAAGTGTCCTCCTAAATATAGAAATGTCGGATAAATGGCATACTATAAATAGTAAGTGTACCAAACTAACCCACACGAGAGCAATCATGAACACCTTTGACCTCCGGAAGGGAATTGGCCCACTGAACTGCCAACCAGGACCCTCTAACCAACTGACTTAGCCTATGAGAGCCACTGACAGGCTAATCCAAACCACCAACCATGGTAAGCTAAAAAGGGGACATTACATGGACACCTAGACAGGGTTTTTCAAATGTTGTCGTTGCAACTGCCCTAGTAGACATGTATGCAAAATAGGGAAACATAGACAAGGCGCATGAATTGTTTGCCAGCATTCCTCAAAAAGAGATGCCATCTCATGGAATGTGATGATTGTACAAAATACATTCATTGATATGGCTTTACAGACTTTTGAGCAAATGCTATCTCTAAGTGTAAAGCCAAATTCCACAACCATTCTCGATTTCTCGCCCATGACTCAGACAAGCCCGAGCCTCAAACCCCTAAGACTCGACTAGGGTCACCCGACTCGGAACTCACCAAGTCCTGGCAAGTCCTAGCACTATGATTCAAAGACATGACAAGGTGCCCCAAGTATCCTCTACCCAGGCCCAACTGCAAGACCTTATCCTCTGTGGCCTCATGTGGTCTAAAACCCATGGTCCTTAACCATCATCATGAGGTGGTGTACCTAGTGAAGGCGTCACACAGTTCCCCTACTTTGTGTCAACCTCTCGCCTCCTATGATTAAGTCACTTCAACAATTGATCAATGTAGCTGCAATAGGGTGCCCTTGACCCTCAACCCTAGGCCCAAGGTCAAGACCTTATCCTCCTTGGCCTCATGTGGTCCTTAACCGATGGTCCTTAACCATCATCATGAGGTGACCTTGTGGTCCTTAACCATCTTTACAAGGCACTATAGCCACTGGGAATCTTTCACCAATCTCCCTCCTACTCCCTTCCCTCAACGAGACCAATTATTGCAAAATTCCATACTGATAATGTATAGACATTGAATTCAAGTATTCATTAATTGTATATAATCAGATATAAACATTATGTATTCCCATCTATATATAGTTATAATTGCATATGTGAATCTATCCTTTCATAGCACAACAATTAGAGGTTATAGATAAATCCTTTGGTTGTATGGTATCTGCTAATTATTGGTGTGTTTCTGCTGTCATGATTGATGCTATTTGCTGAATAGATATATTTTCTCCTACTGCTGATGATTGTTGTTGAATGTTTGATTGATTGAATGAATTCCTTTGATTTGATGATTCGAGGTATTGGTGAGTTATGATTAAGTAATTTTGTAGGGTGGATTGGGGGTGCAAAACTAATGTATTTAATATAATAAATGTTTGTTGTCTTTGAGAGTTGGGCAGTATTAATGCATTAATTTTCATTGATTTAATGTATATAATCATAATGTACATTGTAAAGAATTAAATGTTCAAATTAAATATATCTTTTTTATTTAAACATAATATTTAAAATGCTTAGTTTGGGATCGGAGGGGAGAATGGGAGGAAAGAGCCATTGGAAGGAGGTTGCAGGAAGGAGAGCCGATCAATGGACATGGGGAGATCGGGAAGTGTTGCGGCATTGCCCTCACCAGCATATTGCTCCATGGAATCCACCAAGGGGGGCTTGGGTTATCGATTTCATTTATGAAAACAGGAGGCCGGGGTTTGGGTTTTGTCGTCGAGAAAGATTTACTCCCTAACTCCCTACTGGGCAGGGAGAGGCAGAGACTGGTTCGGGACAAGCAATGGGTATGGGAAACCTCATGAGGATACGAAATGGAACAAAGTGGCAAAGAAGGTATGGAAACTGAAGGAACAGCGTAGTGAAGGGAACGGGGGGGAAGAGGATACTAGGACGGATCCAAAAAAGGTATGCAGCGCCCTTGAAAAATTTGGAAATGTTTTGGTAAGTGTTTGCTCTGAGTGTTGGAATGTTTATGTTTCTTGGCTGAAAGAAAAAGGGTTGTTCATGAAATGGGTGGGCAAATGGTCGTCAGTATCGAAGGTTAAGAAATGATGTGAGGAGTCATGGGCTTTCAAGGTGGAGCTTAAAACCCTACCTAATGATTTTTTCTTAGTTATCTGTGAGGCTGGCCAGGCCAAACAATGGGTTTTAAATAATGGTCCACACACAATGGGAGGGAAGGGTTTCTTTATCAAAGATTAGGAGCCAAACTTCAACACATTAACAGCCCAGGTGGGGGAAGTGTCGATCTGGATCAGGCTTTACAACTTACCCTTTGAGTATTGGGAGAAGAACTTGAGAAGAATAGGCAACACCTTGCGGAAGCTTTTGAAAGTTGGAGTGGAGAAGAAGGATTTTAGTATGTACGTCATACTGTGTATCAGTTGGACCCCTAGCCACCCCCTACCCAAATACATCGACTTAGTGTCGGATGTTGGAGGTTGGGAGCAAGGTGTCGAAGTGGAAGATGTAGTTGAGCGGTGTAAGGCTTGCAAAAATTTGGGACATAGGAAATGGGAGTGTGTGAAAGGGGATAAAGGGAAAATGAGTACAGTTGATGCCATCTTTCAAAAGATTATGAACATGGAAGGTAATGGGGAGAGAGAGCAATCACGGGATAACCCCAATGGTGAAAGAGTTGCAAAACGTGCCTATTGTAGAACAAACACACCTAGGGGGACCTAAGACAACTGTGCTGAAAAAGTTACGCCAAAACTAGGAGATGGCCAACACTGCAATGTAGATCTGGGGGAACAATTATGTGCCAATGTGTATGCTATGGATAAACCAAGGATAGTGGCAGAACGGGCCCATAAAAGTATTTTTGAGAGCAGGGCCTTGAGAGGATGCCTAGAGACCCTTTCAAGACCTTATGGTAAGGACCAAGAGATCCCGTCGCACCATCCATCGGGAGTGGGGATCTCAGCATCGCCATCAGCCGGGCACCTTCTACCTCCAACTATACACCCCTTATTGAACAGGCCCTACCCCTACTATTATAAGGGCGGTCAACCCATAGAATTGTAGGGCAACTTATAATGGGGGGTGGGGGGGTTAGGGGGTAAGGGGGTAGATTAATTTGTGGGTGGGAGGCCTCGTAGGAGGTTGGGGTGGGTGGGTGGGAGGAGACAGGGCAGCGGCTTAGTGATTCCACAGTCGATTATGTTGCTTACGAGTTCGATTATGCCGTTGACTCCACTCTCGATTCTTCATGGTTAAGCCACTGATGAAGCAAGTCGTTGATGCAGTCGTTTCCGATGTCATGCCCTACTATTTTAAGGCGACTCAGGAGGGAACTATAGTGTCGTTGCGCTTGTATCATTATACGATGCATAGGTTACTACCCTTACTAATAATGTTGTCACAATAATCTATTTGAAGGGTTGTGGTATCTAGTGTCTATAGCCTGTGGTATCTAGTGTCTATAGCGGTGCAGTGGTCACCATCCTGCAGGGTGGGGGGATTGAGAATGACCAGGTGGATTCACAAACTTTTTTAAGTTAGGTTCCTAAGACTAACTTCGCACAAGATCTAGATCACGACCCTCAAATTACTAGAAATGAGAATACAGGAATAGAACAGAACCTGAGATCAATGGTAGTGGAGGATACTATGGAGCCAATGGGTATACAAGTAGAATAGACTATTCAAATTGATGTTCTTCACTATTCTGCTAGGCAAATCTCTCTTGCAAGTGGAAGTTCAGATGAGGGACCACCACCAGGTTTTGGGGTGGGTGACCTAGCACAGTCTCAGGTAAATTTTCAATCTCCACCTGCTTCTGCTCTTTTTGGAACTAAAGTAGGGGTATTTGATGATCCAAAACCGGTCCTGGAAAATATGAGCAAGGGAAGGAAATAAATCAATGATAATACAGCCTCTAGCACAACTACACCCCCCCTTGGGATAGAAAGAACTGAGCCTTTCTTGGTCGGATGGAGATCTAAGCTCAGAGGAGGATATCTCGAAGAAAAGAACTATTAGTCAGACGTAGACCAAGTCTAAAAAGGTACAAACAAGGGAGAAGCGGAAGAAGGGACCAAAATCCAAAAAGTTCAAATTGGAATTGGTTGGTAGCACTAAAGGTCAAATGAAGCTACGTTCCGGGAAAGGCGTTACCCTTCCCGAGGAACCATGAAGGTCCTATCTAGGAATGTCAAGGGTTGCAATGCCCCTAACAAAAGGCGACTGATCAAACAATGCTTTGATCAGAAGAAGTCGGATATTATTCTATTTCAGGAGACTAAGATGATAAGTGTTGAATTGTTGCTCCTACTCAGGGCATGGAAAAGGTGGGAAGGATTATGTGCAAGGCAACTGGGGCCTCAAGAGGTCTGGTAGTACTTTGGAATCCATAGAAGGTCACAGTTTCATAAAGATTGAAAAACTCCAATTGGATCATGGTACAAGTACATGTGATGGAAGAGAATAAACTCCAATTGGATCATGGTACAAGTACAAACAGTTGTTGTGGAATCAAATTACTTCCTCTCTGAAAACTTTAGTTTGATAATTAGTTATTGTAGGCAGCGATTTCAATGCAACAAGATGGATCTCGGAGAAAAGTAGAGGTAGGCAGTCCCTAGGACCGATTCAAGCTGATTTTCAACAGTTCATTTTTAATAACAAGATGGAGGAATCCCAGTCGAAAGATGGTTTGTTTACTTGGACAATTAGAAGGAAAGATTTCTCTAATATAGCTGAGCAACTGGATCGCTTCTTTGTAGCTGGGAAATGAGAAGATAGTACTCTTGCTTTTGAATCCTTGATTGTTCCCTTTTCGGGTTTGGATCACTTCCCTATTACACTCTATTGTCAAGATGATTCCAATCCAATAAGGTCTCTGTTCAAGTTCGAATGTATGTGTTTTGGGACCTAGAGCTTCTTACACATATTGATGTTTGGTGGAAGGAAGCACCATGGCAGGAAGGTACTAAGGCTTTTTGTTTTGCTAAAAAACTCGAATTCATCAAAGGTAAGCTGAAAGACTGGAACAAGAGGACCTTTAAAAACATTTTTGTGGAAAAGGACAGAAATGGAGGAACTTAATGCAAAGGTCATTAAGTATGGTATGACGGACATTGGATTTGAACAAGAGAAGGTATTACTGCGGGAGATGCATGAAGTGCTTGCAAGGGAAGAGCTTTTTTGGAAGCAGAAATCTCAGTAGTGTTGGCTTAAAGATGGTGACTAGAATACAATTTTTTTTCATTCTTCGGTCAGGGCTTGAAGGATTACCAATAAGATCAATGTCATCAAAGGCAGGAATGGCAATCTACTATTTGATCGTGATAGTATCAATGTTGAGGTAGTCTGTTTCTTCTCATCCTTACTCAACAATGAGCAGGATAATGTGGGCCAGGTAGATAATGTGAGTGATGTTATTCCTCACATCATTAATGAGGAGCAAAACAAGGCCTTAGTTGAACCGGTTACACTAGAGGAGGTGAAAGTGGCCTTGTTTTCCCTTGGAGGAGACAACTCTAGGGCCAGATGGCTTTCTGGCAAGTTTTTTCCAAAAGGCATAGGAAACTATCCATCAAGATCTATGGGAGGTGGTGGAGTCTCGGTCCAACAAATATTTGCAGAGATTTAAATAATACTTTTATTTCCCTAGTTCCAAAGAAAAATGCCTCAGGCACGTTCGAAGACTATCGACCAATCTCTCTTTGCAATGCTGTCTACAAGATTATTTCTAAGGTAATTGCAAATTGGCTTAAAACTCTCTTATACCTTATCATATCAAAGGAGCAAAGTGGGTTCGTACTTGGAAGATCAATAGTGGAAGGAATCATCATAGCGCATGAGGCCATTCACTCGATGAGGCAGGCTCAAACTGATAGAATGTTAGTGAAGCTCCATATTCGGAAAGCATATAACCATGTGAACCGCTCCTTCCTTCAAATTTTCAAATTTTGAAGTGCTTTGCTTTTTCATATCACTGGGTGGAATGGATCAAGAGTTGTATCATTACTCCTAGATTCTCAGTTATTGTTAGTGGGAGCCCACAAGATTTTTTTGACTCATCCCGAGGCATAAGGCAGGGGGATCCCCTCTCCCTAGCACTTTTCATCATCATGGAAAAATTATTAGGGAGACTGATTACAAAGAAAAGGCAAGAAGGGCAGTGGAAGGGTATTAGAATTGCACAGGGAATGGAACCGACATCACATCAACAGTTTGTGGATGACAACTTGCTAATGGGTGAGGCATCTTTGCAGGAAGCTAGATGTATGAAAGCTACTCTAGATAAATACTGCCAAATTGTCGGGGCAGGTTGTTAATTGGCACAAGTCTGAGGTAGTCTTCAACTCTGCACCAAGCAACGGGAGATATCTAGGATTCTCCAAGTCAGGGCTGGCAAGTTACCAGAGAAATTTCTTGGACTACCGCTATTTGGGGGGCCTTGTCGAAGCAATCTTTGGTCCAAACTTATTAATAGTTGTGTGGGGACGATGGAGGGGTGGAAAAGTAGATGGCTTTCATTTACAAGGCCTATTCTGATGTTGAAGTTTGTCATCTCCACCATTCCACTATATCATATGATGTGTATGCAAATCCCTGCTAAGATCCTCAAAACCATAGAGCAAAAAATGAGGAAGTTTTTCTAGAACGGGAGCCAAGACCAGGACAAAATTACACTCCTAGCTTGGGAACAAATTTGTAAACCATAAGATGTTGGGGGTGCAGGATTGAGGAAGTGGAACATAATGAATGAAGCAATGGGTGCGAAGCTAGTTTGGATGGTTTATAAGAACCCCCATCAAAAGTGGGTGAGGATCCTATCTAAGAAGTACCTAGACAGCCAAGAAAAGAAGAGAATTCTTACTATTGATATCCCTCTTAGAGGTTCGTCGATTTGGAACTTTATGATGGCTTGCAGGCACATTATCATATAGATCACATAACCTGGAAGTTAGGAAATGGGGAAAAGGCTAAGTTTTGGGAAGATTCCTGGGAGGGACAACCTGCATTAATTGAAAGTAATTATAATAAAGAATTGAAACACAAAACTAAATTCGTTTGGGGTGACAAGGTAGCAAATTTTCTAACCCAAACACATGAGGATGGAGTAATCAAATGGAAGTGGAGAGAGGATAGTGATTTGAATCTAAATGAAAATGAGGCAATGGAGCTCAGGAGGATACAAGGGAGTAGATCATTCTTATTAGCAGGTGAACCGGATGAAATTATACGGTGTGGGAGTAAAAGGGGTGAATATTTTGTGTGTGTGAGTTAGCAACTAGCAGAGGCAATTGGCATTGCATGTCAGGTACCGACCCGACTTTTTTGGAACAAGTATTGTCTACCGAAGCGGGAACCTTCTCTTGGCTAGCAAGTAAGGGTCGTATCCTCACTGGAGAAAGACTAATGAGATATGGGTTTCATCGACCATTTCTTTGCCCAGTGTATAAGAAAGAAGTAGAAACCATTTACCACCTCCTACTACATTGCAATGTTGTGGCTGCGTGTTGGGAGTTTATTTTGGACAAGCTGAATTTGCCACTTGCCTTTCCTACAACGGTCAAGCAGATGCTACAGAGTTGGCAAAGGCCTAATAAAAAATCAGCTTTTTCTTGTATCTAGCTCGTTTGCCCTTCCTCAATATTGCGGGAGATATGGAAGGAGCGAAACAGACAAATTTTTCGACGCAAGGAATTGTTTGTTGAGAGACTTTGTTTCAAGATTGAGCAGAGCATATCTGAGTTGGTGAATGTCGCAGTGACAGCCCAAAACTCGAGCAAATATCCCTTTTGCTTCTCTGATTGCCTACTACAGAGAAGATGGACCATGCTCAAATATAGACCCTTTAATGGGTCCCTAAGGGTTGATCCTACAAAATAAAGAAGAGAAGAGGTGAAGTGGGAAGCTCCGGAATAGGGTTGGACTAAAAGTCAATTTTGATGGGGCGGCAAGAGGTAATCCAAGACCTTCGGGCACGAGATGTGTAGCTAGGGATTCAAGTGGCAATATCATTGCAATTGAGCACAAAAGGTTGAGTGATGGGACTAATAACGATGTTGAGGTTCAAGCCACATTGATGGGGTGGAATTGGCACAAAGATTACGGGTGGATAATTTGCATTTAGAAGGCGACTCCCTAGTTATTGTAAATGCCATTGCATCAAGGAAGTCTTTCGTATGGCGGCTGCAAAAAGTCATTTCAATCATCAGGAAGAAGTTGTTTTCTAAGTTATCGGTTTGGATGCGAGTTCAAGATTCGGGTTCGAAATTCGTCCAAATTTTTTGGGGGCTGGGTTTGTCTGTACAAGTATTTTTTCTTTTTTTAAATATATATATATATACATATGCAACAGAAAATAAGTTCATACATTACTATGCTAATAAAAAAGCAACATAGCAAAATACACTACCACATATATTGTCATTTTAGTTCAAATGACATAACAAAATGCCAAAATACACCACCATATCAATGTTTCAGTTCAAAAACAATAATGCCAACATTAATAATCAGTCATCAGTGATCAAATATCACCAAAAATGTCGTTGAGACAAAAACGTCGCGTGACATAAAAATGTCGTGACATAAAAATGTCATGTTTTTTAGGTTTAGTTTGGAAAAAAATAATGTTAAAAAACTACCGTTGAAAGTCAACAAAATTCAGAATGCCAAATTAGCCCAAATTTGCTCAAACTCGCACAAATTCTCCCCGAGCTCGCACGTTAATTTTGACATTCGCTCCAAATGCAAGGTAAGTCGACCAAGGTCTGTTTTGAAGAATTTGCAATGAATTTCTCAGAGAAAACCCAAATTTGCATCGAATTCGAACCGATTACAAATTTCCAGTGAATTGAATTTCGAATTTGCATGTGATTGGGCGAATATGGTAACTCAGGTTGTTTTCATTCCAAAATTTCAAGATCTCACATATATACCAAGAGGGAAATGCATTGGCCGACTCTATGTCCAAGTTGGCAATGACATGGCACACTAAGGTGGACAACATTATCGCAATTTGAGGTGGATGACATCATCATGCCTAGGCTGATGGAGGTGATGTGATGGTTGGGCACGGGCAAAATTTTGTTTGATTTTGGCAGACGGAATACATTCAATGTTGTCAAGGTGGCGTAATATAATGTCCTCTGAGGCTGCCTTCGCACATGCCCTGTGCTATGGATTCAATGCAAAGGAATGATGTACCCTATACATTCCTTGTTTTACAATTCCAAGGCACAAATTTGTGGGTGACGAGAGAGGTAGGTGGTCTAAGAGGAGTGGAGTGCAGAGAAGTGCGACGGAAGCGAACTTTTTGTTTGATGCCACAAAGCAACAAATGGCCTTCAAGGGGTCGGTGACAGAGGAGAGATTGAAAAACACTTTCACTTCTATACACCCATTTTTCATTGAGGTGATCAGAGCCCTGTTGGGTGTGGAGTATATGGTTTCCAGGTTCCGGTGGCATACCAATACATATATCGCAGCCCTATTTTGTGTGTGGGGATTACATTTTGGGACGAAGGATGAGGTGAAGCATATCATGGAGAGGTGTGTACCCGAAATGGCGGGTGGGTTTGGACGATATCCTGCAATGTGTTGTTCCTAGTTGGGGTTTTGTGACCGCTAGAGGGGATTGATTCGGTTACCTTGGGGTTCCACCGTTGGTGCGTCCTTTTCTGATGCATAGAGGATTGGGGAACATTCCAAAAAGAAAGGAGGACACTCGGAGAGTGCGGGCTCTATAGTAGATTTCGTGCATTGATTGGGAGCTTGAATTGGCGGCTAGGATTCCCAGAAGTCAAATGGATTCTTCCCTTTTTCAAATGATAGATTACATGTCAATCGGAAATTAGTTTCTTAGTTCTTAGACAAAACTCTATCTATACTAGAATGAAGTGTTCCGCTATTGTTTTCTAACCAAGTTCAGGAAATAAATATTCACAGTGAATTTTTCAGCCATTATAATACAGTCAAACAACATAGTTTATGCCTATTATCAAGAATATTCCAGTTAAAACGTTGATCTACCCGATGATATGTTACAATCCAGAGAAGTACTCAATGTTCCCTACCTGTTATGGATACAAAGAAAAGAATCATGCACCTGATGATTGAAGTTTCACAGCACCTTCAGACAATTGCTAATGTCATTCTGGACTGAAATTGCGGGTGGAAACTACACAAGTCTGTCTGGAATTCACATACACGCCTGACAATAATACCCGCCTAGGTACTGCAGAGCTTCTGGAGAGGATAAATAATCTGTGCACTATCAATATCAGTTCGGGGAAGAAGTACTCTGTTTATTATAATTGTCGCTAGTTTGATCATCTCCGTTGGCAGCCTCCTACCATTTTCTGGAACGATTCTTTTGGAAATTACTATCGTTTGATAATCACCAGCCGGAAAACAAAAATGATGTCTTTCGATGCACGTTGCTTTCACCATAGATTGTGGTGGAATCTTAATTAAAGTATGAACGCCCGTAAGGAGCCCATGACCTCGATGTAGGAAGTAACCAAATACACAAATCAACGGAAATCTGAGGCACGACCAAAGAACAATCTGGTGAGCTATTTCTGATGCTTCACGTTCAGTCGTGTTCCTTCCAGATTCATCTATTACTTAGACCAGTGATAACACTGATGAAAGTGCTTCTCAGTTCCAGTTCTGAGTATTAACTGCAGACCAATTACAAATTTCAAGATTCACGATCTCCACTAAGCCAGGAACTCTGACGAAAGGAGTCTCTTCCCCCTTGATACCCAATGAACTCTTTGCAAATCCCAGCATATCGTTCCACCTTCAAAGCTTCTTATTTATTGAATGGTAATTCCCGTGGAATTCCCGTAAGGACGTTAAAACTGTCTTTATTAACAAAGCCGCATGTATTAACACTGAAAGTTAATAATGCTTTATTAAAAGAACAAACCTTCAAAAAGAAGTGATTAATTATTTGATATTAACTTGATACTTATTAATATTAAATAATTAGACCATTCATTTATTTCTCATTTATTTATTTAGGGAGCATTACAGTCTCCCCTGCCCTTTGTTGCTTGCCCACAAGCAACTGTAAATTTGGATGGGAAAGAACTTGCTAATTTTCCCAAGTGGCATCTTCGAATGGTAAGTGCTTCCATTTGATGAGATATTCCCGGATAGTCCTGTTACGCAAATGCCTGTCTCGAGTTTCCACAATTTCTTCTGGTATCATCTCTAATTTCCCTTCATCAGTCAAAGGCGGTAAATCCTCTGATACTGAAACCTGTTGACCCAAAGCCTTCTTAAGACAAGAAACATGAAACACGTGTATCCGGCTACCTGCTGGTAAATTCAATTCATAGGCAACCTGGCCAATTCTGCGAACAATCGGATAAGGACCATAAAAGCGAGGCTTCAATTTCTCAGCCCCACTACACTTGAGAGAAGACTGGCGGTAGGGCTGTAATCTAAGATAGACTAAATCACCAACCTCAAAACTCCGTTCCACTCTCCGCTTATCTGCATACATTTTTTGCTGATTCTGGGCGCGGTGTAAATTTTCCTTAAGAGTTTTCAAGATATCCTGGCTTTCCTGAATCCAATCACGTGACTTGGGCACATGACTTTGATCAAAAGCAAGATCAACAAAAGATAAAGCATCATATCCATATAATGCTTTAAATGGAGCCATACGTATAGAAATATGGAAAGTAGTATTATAACAATACTCTCCGAGATGCAGCCAACGCACCCAAGCTTTTTGGTGCCCTGCAACATAATTACGAAGGTAACCTTCAACCCATTTGTTGACTATTTCAGTTTGACCGTCTGTCTGTGGATGGTAACTCGTACTGTGATGCAAAGCTGTACCTGTCAACCTGAATAATTCTGCCCAAAAGTTACTCAAAAATCTGTTGTCGCAGTCACTAACTATATTCCTTGGTAACCCATGTAAACGAAATATTTCCTTAAAAAACAAGTCAGCGATCTGAATGGCTGTGAACTCTGTAGTAATAGCAAAGAAATGTGCAAATTTTGTAAGTCTATCCACCACAACAAAATACAATCTTTACCTTGAACCCGAGGTAAACCCGTGATGAAGTCCATTGAAATGCTCTCCCATTTCTGTTCCGGAATAGGTAATGGTTGTAATAGCCCTGCTGGATATGAGTGTTCCACTTTATTCTACTGACATGTGATGCATTCCTTGACATACTGCAGAACATCATCTTTGAGCCCTTTCCAAGTGAATCTTTCACGAATTTGCCTGTAAGTCTTAACATAACCTGGATGTCCTGCTAAGGGCAAGTCATGAAGTGTTTGCAAAATTCTGAGTTTTAATTTAGAATCAGGCACCAGGAAGATTCTATCTTTGTAGTAAATAATATCAGTCACCACTTTGTATCTATCATCCTGTATATTTCCATCCAATAAATCGCAAGCAAATGAATTCTTAGCATATTCAACTAGTAACAAAGATTTCCAATCAGCCGACACCCCACTTAAAGCATTTATTTCTGGTTTCCTAGACAAAGCATCAGCTACCACATTGTTCTTACCCTTAACATATTCAATTTCAAAATCATAAGCTTGAATTTTACTAATCCACTTTTGTTGCCTGTCATTCAAATCCCGTTGACTAAGAAAATACTTCAAGCTATTATGATCAGTTTTAACCACAAATTTGGATCCAACAAGGTATTGTCTGAATTGAGCTAATGCATGCATAATAGCTAACATTTCTTTGTCATAATAGCTAACATTTCTTTGTCATATATGGAATACAGTTTTTCAGTACTAGTGAGTTTCCTGCTTTCAAACACTATTGGATGTTTATTTTGCATTAACACGGCTCCAATTCCTTTACCCGATGCATCACATTCTAAGACAAAGGGCTGATCAAAATCTAGTAATGCAAGGACAGGACAAGAACTCATTACCTTCTTGAGCTTGTCAAATACCTGTTGTGACTCTGCAGTCCATCTAAATGCCCCCTGTTTGGTAAGATCTGTCAATGGCGCTCCAAGCTGTGAAAACCCTCTAACAAATCTCCTGTAATAACTGCATAAACCAAAGAACCCTCGTAAATCAGCAAGAGTCCGCAGGGGCGGCCAATCCAGAATAGTCCTGATTTTTTCCTGATGCACCTGCACACCTTGAGCACTGATAATATGTCCCAAATATAAAATTTCCCGTCATACCAAATTCACATTTAGAAGCTTTGGCATAAAGAGATTGAGATTCCATTATACCCAAAATTTCATCAATATGTTGCAAATGTTCTTTCCAAGTCTTACTGTAAATCAATATATCGTCAAAGAAAACAAGCAAGAATTTCCGCAGCTGTTTATTAAAAATGTGGTTCATACAAGACTGGAATGTGGCTGGTGCATTCGTCAGTCCAAAAGGCATAACTAAGAATTCATAATGACCATAGTGACATCGGAAAGCAGTTTTATGAATGTCTTGTTCC
>MU224887.1:403084-414098 GCA_018584345.1 Thuja plicata
CAGCCATTATAATACAGTCAAACAACATAGTTTATGCCTATTATCAAGAATATTCCAGTTAAAACGTTGATCTACCCGATGATATGTTACAATCCAGAGAAGTACTCAATGTTCCCTACCTGTTATGGATACAAAGAAAAGAATCATGCACCTGATGATTGAAGTTTCACAGCACCTTCAGACAATTGCTAATGTCATTCTGGACTGAAATTGCGGGTGGAAACTACACAAGTCTGTCTGGAATTCACATACACGCCTGACAATAATACCCGCCTAGGTACTGCAGAGCTTCTGGAGAGGATAAATAATCTGTGCACTATCAATATCAGTTCGGGGAAGAAGTACTCTGTTTATTATAATTGTCGCTAGTTTGATCATCTCCGTTGGCAGCCTCCTACCATTTTCTGGAACGATTCTTTTGGAAATTACTATCGTTTGATAATCACCAGCCGGAAAACAAAAATGATGTCTTTCGATGCACGTTGCTTTCACCATAGATTGTGGTGGAATCTTAATTAAAGTATGAACGCCCGTAAGGAGCCCATGACCTCGATGTAGGAAGTAACCAAATACACAAATCAACGGAAATCTGAGGCACGACCAAAGAACAATCTGGTGAGCTATTTCTGATGCTTCACGTTCAGTCGTGTTCCTTCCAGATTCATCTATTACTTAGACCAGTGATAACACTGATGAAAGTGCTTCTCAGTTCCAGTTCTGAGTATTAACTGCAGACCAATTACAAATTTCAAGATTCACGATCTCCACTAAGCCAGGAACTCTGACGAAAGGAGTCTCTTCCCCCTTGATACCCAATGAACTCTTTGCAAATCCCAGCATATCGTTCCACCTTCAAAGCTTCTTATTTATTGAATGGTAATTCCCGTGGAATTCCCGTAAGGACGTTAAAACTGTCTTTATTAACAAAGCCGCATGTATTAACACTGAAAGTTAATATTACTTTATTAAAAGAACAAACCTTCAAAAAGAAGTGATTAATTATTTGATATTAACTTGATACTTATTAATATTAAATAATTAGACCATTCATTTATTTCTCATTTATTTATTTAGGGAACATTACATAGAAAACCAATCTACTATCCTTAATTAGATTAATTTGACTTAAATTCAATTGAGGGAATACACTCCCTTCAATAAATGCAGCTCCCATATCTTGTAAAAATGCTCTTGCATCAACGTTTCTTCCCTAGTGGGAGGTTTGAGAGCTCCCAAGTCTTATTTTTCATAAGACTTTCATGTTCAATGGCCATGGCCTTTTCCCATTCAAGTTTACATTTTGCCTCCTCCAACACCTATGGCTCATAAACTTCCTAAATGCTAGCCAATTAAAGCAAAGTTGACTATTGTTAAGGTAACTCAAACCTTACTAATATCATGCCCACATGCTGCTGCTTAAATCAATTTTCTGCTTAAATTTAAGCAGAAGAGTGTTCCTATGCAAATTAAAAATTGTGGGAAAAGGAAAATTTAGAATCTTTTCCTATTTTTGTGAAGCAACTTTTTTTAGCAAATAAAAATAAGTTGTGGGAAAAAAGGGGGGCTAGAAATAAGCAGCAACTGCTTATTGAAAAAACTGACACATGTCTTCACCATTTTTTTCTCATCTCCTTTTTATTTGCCTACAATTTTGTTTTGAGATTGATTTAAAAATAATATTTAAGACACTGCTTAATTTCTTAAAAATAATATTTAAGACACTGCTTAAAATTAAGCAGCAAACATTACTATCCATGGGGCCACCAGCTCCACAAATTGTGCCACAATAAATTGAGCAGCTGCTGCTAGCAAAAATAAGCTAAGCAGCAGCATTGGGACATGCTATAATAATTTGATAGCCCTTCCTCTTGTTAATCCAATGGACCCCTCGAGAGAATTACCTAAAGCTTATACTTAAATATTTTTTGTGAATTCCATGGAGACATTGCGCTCAAATTTGTATAGCCGCTCGAGCATAAAAAAACATCTCATTAATAATGATGTGATTCATATTGGTGGTGTGAATGATGAGGCAATCATTTAGTTTCTCCACATTATCAAAAATTGCAAATTTATACTAATCCTTTCCATCACATACTGTTAAAGAACAAAGCACAGAGAGGAGAAACAGAGAGAAGAAATACAAAGGATCCTCTATTGATTATAATGATCAAATAAAATCTGATGCCAAATGCTTACATAAAGCCTCTATTTATAGAGGTCTGGGAATGCTCCAGAATTCTCCAAAGTCATACATTATGGATTGGTGGTGGTTGGCTGGAAGGATCTAGATGGTTACTGAAAGTTGATTTTAAATCCAGTCAATATGGCTGGTGCGGGAAGTTTCTAGGAGTGGTCGGCAGTGGTTTTGTCTTTTTGGAGATAATTAATTTAATATTGAAGAAAAACAGGGCACAGAGGAAAACACACAGGAGAAACAGAGATGGAGGATCCTCTATTGATTAGCTATGATCAGATAAAGATCTGATGGTCATATCCTTACACAATGCCTCTATTTATAGAGGGCTTTAGAAATGTCTGGAATAAGATAACCATCTAGAATGATGGTGCTGGAAGTTTCCAGCTTTTCTGTGCAGTGGTAGGAGGTTCTGGATAATTCTTGGTCAGTGGTGTTTGACCAATGATTAATTTACTATTCCAACAGAGCAAGCACAGAGGAAACAAAGGAGGAGCCTCTATAGATCACTATGATCAGATAAAGATCTGATAATGAAACCATTACAGTTGCCTTTTTAAATAGAGGTCTTTAGAATGCTCTAGAAGTTTTCTGGATGGTGACTGTGGCAGGTTGGATGGTGTTGGAAGTTTCCGGTGCTGACAGTGGTAGTTGGAATAATTAATTTATTTCCAACATCTCCCCATAAATAAATTATCAAACCGTTTAGATATCCCCCCATAATATAGAAACGATGGGTCCTGGCTTATAGTCTTGTTAGGTACTCATTTACAATCACTTATCCAATTCTTCACATTGTTTCCCTAATCACTGTTGGGTTTTCACGGATTACCCCTAACCAATGTGCAAGTTTGAAGTACTTTTTTAGTCACCACAAACTTTGCACTCAAGTGGTTTTAGCTCACCACAAACCTCACATAAGAAATTAGAAAGTGGTTTAAGGCTGACCACGAACCAAAGTGGTTCTAATGACCACAAATCATCATCACGGGGAAACCATCATCACTCTGAGATTTTCTCGATTTGCACCTGCATGAAAAGTGATTATTGAGTCCATATAAAAAGAAATCCATCTACCGAGATACATGGGTGTCCAGCCACTGTACATGGCAGTTGTATAGGACTCCTTTTCAAATACATGGTTCATCAATAAGTAACTAAAAGTTATTAGGGGTGTCGGGTACAACAGATAATGCACCCCTTACATCAAATCAGGTACAATACACTTTGACTTCTTGATTGCATATTGGTTGGAATTGACCTTTTTTCAAGAGCCTCTCAAATACTATCAATCACTTTACCAAATGAAAACATCAATTTCTTGGGGGGTATCTTAACAATTTTTTACATGACACCTTATGACAATAATACATTTAGACAAATAGTTTTTCCCACAAACACTCATTTCTTCCGGCACATATATCTGACCCAACTCATAAAACATCCATGCCTCACAAGATAACAACCTATTACACACACCAAACCATCCTCCAACCAGCAAAACTTCACCAAGACTTTAATTCTTATGCAGCTTTACATTGGAAAATGCAGGCATAGTATACAGTTAAACATATCTTACAAAAACTTTAACTCATGCACTCTATTAGAGATAGAGAGTACCTTATTTTCATATGACATTATCAGTCTCTTTGACAACTTTCTACTTTTTTTTCAGGCCTTTAATCTTTGACTGATAGCTCCACACAATGCCTCTGCATTTGCCTAAACGTCTCCAACGTCTCAATAAAATTGACACTCGTTGATAGGAAAACAAATTCCTTTACCATGCTGTGACATTTCTCATTCCCAAGCGGCAGCAACTCTTTCCTTCATCAAAAAACAATAATATCAATCTAGCGGGCAATCTTCTCCTCTTCCTTTGTTCAGCTTCAGCAGCCTCAACGCACTATATATTTGGGCAGCTTCAACTTCCCTTTTTGTTAACAGCATCTAGATGATATTGCCAGACTCCATACAGCTCCTTTAGTGAACATTGGCACAGTTCACGTTGGGTGCCACAGCGACGTTAAGGGAAACCTTGCATTAAAAAAACAAAGCATAGAGGAGAGAAACATACACACTACAAATTCTTCACATTACAACCTAAGATTGAAGTGGGCTCTGATACCATATTGAAAAAAAGAGCACAGAGAGGAGAAACAGAGAGAAGAAATACAAAGGAGGATCCTCTATTGATTATAATGATCAGATAAAATCTGATGCCAAATGCTTACATAAAGCCTCTATTTATAGAGGTCTGGGAATGCTCCAGAATTCTCCAAAGTCATACATTATGGATTGGTGGTTGGCTGGAAGGATCTAGACGGTTACTGAAAGTTGATTTTAAATGCAGTCAATATGGTTGGTGCGGGAAGTTTCTATGAGTGGTCGGCAGTGGTTTTGTCTTTTTGGAGATAATTAATTTAATATTTTAACACATACACAATCTAACATTGAAGTTCAACAAGTGCTTGAGCGCAATGATTATATACAAAACATATTGGTTCATCCTCCCACATTCTTTCAAATGCATATACAAGCCTGACTCCTAATTCAACCTTTATATACTACTAGTTCTTTCATTTTATAAGGATGAGATCCCCAATGATAGTTATTATCATAGATCGCATACTCAGACTTAGAGATTACTCGGCAAGCCGAAATTTTTTGACTCCGCAAAACTCGACAACTTCAAAAGAATTCCTAGTTTATAAAACTTTCCATAATAAATATAAAAAACTATGTTTCAATCTTATATATCTTAATAATACATATTATTATTTATTATATACATTTAATTATATTAACATTTAAAACAATAAATAATTTAATAATTGATATTTAAATTAACTGATAATGATTCACAAGCAAATTTTAATCTACTTATATTTAAAAAATTTAAAAATATTATATATATGTGTGTGTGTGTGTGTTATAAACAATATTAAAAACTTAAAACAATAAAAAATAAAAGAACATTTTAATCCATTTATACAATAAATTTTTTTAACAATATTAAATATATATATATATAAACTTAAAACAATTAAAAAAAACATACATCAATTTATACATTTAAAAATTTAAACAATGTTTAAATAGTATTAAATATAAATACATATGTGGTAAACAATACTACAAACCTAAAACAATTGGCCCATTAATGGGCCTTTAAGGGTTCAACCTCCATCTACATTAATAAAGGAGTTTTGGAAGCCCCTTGAGGAAGGGTGGATTAAGATAAATTTTGGCAGTGCCTCAAAAGGCAACCCTGGGCCATCTAGAGCAGGATATGTTGCTAGGGATCATAGAGGCAATATTCAGATGATAGGATCAAAAAGACTTCCGGAGGGAACCAATAATGAAGCATAAAGTATGGCAGCCCTGTTAGCTATTAGAATGGCAATAAAGATGCAAGCAAGAAAGCTACACCTCGAAGGGGATTCACAAGTCATAATAAATGACATTATCAAAGGCGAATCTGGAGTCTGGTATTTGAATAAACATATTTGCAGGATAAAATCGTTTCTTGAAACATTTGAAGACTTCAAAATAACGCATGTAAGGAGGGAGGCTAAAGAAGTAGTGGATAAAATGTCAAAAATCGGAGTCTCTGTCAGAACAGCAAAAGGAGTTGGTGGAAGACTTTAGGAATATACAAGAGGAAACATTGGCTACATGGACTTAAAGATCAATAGAAATCTAGAGGAGAGTTATTGGGTGGCAGGGCAATACACTTAATCAAAGGAGGAAAATGGAAATCAATAAATGATAAAGGCTTATAGTGAAATGAGAAAGGTGAAATACACTTGATGCAATTTAGATAGGTGTATGGGCTTAAATGCATGACGGGCTAGTTGGGCAGATGAAGGATGATGAGCCAATGATGAAATCATCATACCCACGTCACATAGCGTAAAGGTGATTGTAAGGCACGAGGAAGGACCTAGAAGCTTCCAGATGGGAGAAAGGCCTATTTTAAACAAATGAATGACAATGATAAAAACGAAAGAGTGAAAAGGGTAAAAAGAAAAAGTGCGGAGAGTTGGAAGCCGACTTTTCACTGAATTCACCAAACCAGCTCCCAACTTTCAGAGGTAATGTCGCAGTGAGGAGAATGAGAGGTATCTTCAAATTCGATGAGCCTAGCTTTTGGAGATGCGTGGAGAAAATGCTAGGTGAGGAATATCTGAAAATTGACATTCGCCCACGCACAAACCTGGAAATTTCTTCTCAATTCTTTGTGTGGGCACTTCAATCGGGGAGTGGAGAAGAGGCATTGAAGGTTATCAGGCAATGTGCGCGTCCAGAATGGGCTGGAGGAATGATTCCCATTCTGGGGAAGGTGGAGCTAGGTGTAGGAATGGTAACACGGGAAAGACCGTGGAGGGTTGTGGAGGGTCAAGCCTTGGATTGAAATCCTAAAGTCTTGTATTGAATTTAGGCCCACTCGCCATCAATTGGGGCTTGATTTAGGACCTTATGGCTGCACGTTTGGCATTATAGGGCTGATTTAGGCCTTATCTCATCGAACTCAGGCTCATACATTTAAAACTTAGGCCCTCACGTTTAGATTTTAAGGCCTTATGATTGTAATTAGCCTGTACATTTCAGTTATAGGGCCAAGCCTTTTTAGAATAAGTCCTGATTTAGGACTGCATGTTAGGATTTATGACCAGACTTATTGGACTGAGGGGGCCATATGTTCGAATTTAAGGCCTGACATTTGAATTGAGGCCTGATTTAGGCCCACATGCTGTAAATTAGGACTCGTATGTTTGATTTTAAAGGCCTGCACGTTTGAAATAAGGCCACACATTTGAACATAGGGCTGTGAACTGGGAGATTTAGGCCTTATCATTAAAATTAATGGGCCATACGTTTGAAATCAAGCCCAGATTTGGGACTCAAGCCCACACGTTTCATCTATTGGCTTTGGTTTATTAAATTTTGGGCCACACATTGCATTTATATGCCCGTGTTTGAGGTTTTAAGCCTTGCTGATTATACATTTGTAATTCAAGGCTGCATTCGAAATTTAGGGTCGGGCCTTGAGCTTTGAGTCCACACGTTTAGCTATAAGGCCTGCCCCATTGCATATACGCCCAGATTTGGGGCTGCTTCATGGAGTTAGAACCCACGCGTTACTAATTTTGAGGCCTTATTTAAGTCAGCTTTATGGGATTTTAGTCCATACGTTTGGATTAGGGGCTGCTTTGTTGGACTTGACCTCAGATTTAGGGCCATGCTCTTGATTTTAGAGTCACACGTTAGGATTAAGGCCTGATTCAGGGCCTACACGCTGAGATTTGGGCTTTACCATTGGATAATAGGTCCATGCATTTCATCGTAGGCCTGATTTAGGCCTTATCTTCATCGAATTTAGGGTCTGATTTAGGACTCAAGGCCACATATGTTGGAAGTTTGGGGACTATAGGCTTAACTTAAGGCCCACATGTTTCATTTATTGGTCCTTAGTAACTTAAATCAAGGCCACTCGATCGGCCTTAAGGTTTTCATGATTGGCTCAGAGTTTCCTCACTTCAAATTGCTTCTTCTTTTCATAATCTCCGTGCTTAAATCGATCCTTTTGGTTCCATTGTCCAATAAATGTCATTTCATTTTATTGCCACTTAAGAGAGTGGGTTCCACTTCTTTACATGTCAAGTCGCCACTTAAGGTGGTGGAATCCACTTTTTTATCCGTCAAGTTGCCACTTAAGGTGGTGGATTCCACTTCTTTATTTGTCAAGTTGCCACTTAAGGTGGTGGATTCCACTTCTTATTTTGTCAAGTTGGAGCCACACTTAAAGAGTTAAATAACATTTTGACCTTCATTTTCCCTTATGGCAAGTTAACTTAGACAATTTTGCAGGACTAAGTTATACATTGGTTTTGATTTTTGGAAGTTCGCCACTTAAGGAAGTGGATTCCACTCCCTTACCTGGCATGCTGCCACTTAAGGTGGCAGATTCCACTAGTCTATTTGGCAAGGTGAACTAACTTTCCTATCTAATCAAGCATTTTTTGAACAGAGCCTTGATGTTCTTCAATGCCACTGACTACCTCAATTCAACGTTTGACCGTTGCTCTCATACTTAGCCATTTTTGCTATTTCTCAATTTTTCAATACTTCAACTCAAGAGACCTGCAAAATTTTAAACTACTGCCAATCTACTCTATCACCTAAACCTACCAATGGGAAGCGAAAAGAGGGGGTTCCCATTTGCAATGGGGCAATGGTGTGAAAACCTAACTACAAGACATCAACAGAGACTACTAGCAATAAATAACAAATACAGTAACAATTAATTATGGAGATTCTATTGATGTTAACCACTATACCATGTAATACTGGAGCGAACAGAAGCCACTAATTATCAAGCAAAGAATGAACGGTGTTATATCAAAGCTATATGATATTGGAGACAAAGCTTCAGCAATTTGGTTTGTAAGAAAGAATTACATACAAAACAGAGATGAACAATATAACACATTGAAGGCTGACTTCGAACCTCGCGGAGGGCCAAGGAAGATATTAACTAAACATTAATTATATTGTTCGATACATAGTGAGAATATTAATAGATAATATGGACCATGGCGGTGATTTGGGCATTGATTAGTAAGATGACTAATCGCATCTTATATGTGGGTAAGGAGCAATTAATATAAATATAAATAATACAGCAGACACTATCCATAATGAAGGAAGCAATTAGTCTTTGATTATGAAGTGGTGTGATTTCTAAAAGACTATTTATGGATGGCATGAGGCATGTCTTTTGGCATCATGTCTTATCACTCCACCGATAAGATATAAGAGAGCATTCATAATCATTTTCAACATCATTCAGACTATAACTTATTCTTATTTCATCCTATTTGGATCTGCTCAGATTGAGCACTTGCCTAATTGACAAATCCGGTTGCAGGCACATAATTATCCATTAGAGACGACACCACTATTGTTATGAGAATACATATTCAAATCAGAAGCAGCAACCTCATCGCTCTAAGTGATATCACTATCTTTTGTTGCATACACTTACTGTCATATCAGATATAGCAGTACATTGTGATTGTCCAAACATATCAATATATCAGGCACATCACCAAATCATCATTGCATAGTTAACAGATATATCAGACGCAGCATTGTAAAAGGTTCCTTGCATAGTTTTTTTCTGTCATATCAGAAAAGGCCAAACTAAATATCTGCACTCAACAGTGAATCTCATAGAACATTAGCAGATTGAACATATCATAAGATAATACTTAATATTATCAATATCTATATATATTTAATAATCTTGTATATTTTACTTGTCATATTAGAAATAGAAGTGATTTAAAAATTTAAAGCACTCATAAGAAGTTTCATTCACAGCATTAATTAAGACTATAAGGAAATTTAGTCTCTTGCAATTGAGTTTGCAAGGTAATTGTCCCTATTTCCTGAGTTGGCCAAAAAGGGGACATTACACTTAGCCTCAGCTTGAGAGATGTTACTTGCAGCTTCGTGGATTTATGACTTATCTATAACAGCAAGAATTCAATAGGAGTAGAAAATGGCACTGTAAAACAGCAACAAATACTCCATAATTCTTCAAAAATTGAACAAAACTTCAATATCACACTATACTGCTAATACTGTTTTAAATGAAAAAATGGACCCACAACTTTTGAATCTGATGTTAATGGAGTAAATAACAATATAAAATGGTATTCATTAGCATCAAACTGATTTATAATGGTAGGATTCTCCACACACAATTTCATTTGCACAACCTCCCTAAATCTCCTCCAATTTAGCATAATGATTGCTGAAATAATTTTCACTAGTAGAGAAGAACTGCTGATAACATCACCAAGCAAGGAAACTTCCTCCAAATACACCAATCTACAGTTGTACATGACTGAAATTATCAAACTCAGCAACATACAAATGATACAACAGCAAGAATGACGAACCTGGATAATTATCATCCATCTGATCAAAGCAACATTGGTGGGAAACCATATGATGGCTGAAAATATCTCCATAATTATTTGCACAATTATAAAATCTTTCAAAATCAGCAGCCTTGAAAAGTCTTGTTCAATTGAATGTAGAGAATTGCAATAGCTACAAATGAAGCTAACAAATTTCTCACAATTGGGAATCGAGATGAGCTCATTTCTTCTCCTCGTTATGACATGTTGTCTACCTCTGAAATTAGTTACAAAATGATTATGAAAACTCTGATCCCATGTTATATAGATCACTTTCGTGAAACTCTCTTATGGTGCAACCCACCCCTTTAATAGGGAAAGTGTTTCCCACATATCTCAATCCTGTAGCATTGAATTCTACAACCAATAGTTGTGAGAAATCTGAAATGAGGAAAACAGAATATGCTCTGATTACCTTTTGAAGATTGTCACAATTCTTCTAAGTTCTATCCATCCAAACAAAAAATCTTTTATTTCCCAAGTTGTTTGATATTGATTTAGTTTATCTTGTGATTAGAATTTTTTGGTCTAGAATCCCTACGGTCAAAATTTAGTGTTCCAGATAATCTTCTTTTAATTTGCTACACATCATGATATCATCAAAAGATATCAAACTAAATTCTTTCAACCAATCACTATATACCAATCTTCTTTTGATTTGCTACACATCTTGGTATCATCAAAAGATATCAAACTAAATTCTTTAACCAATCACTATATACCTGATTCGCCATGAATGATAAAGTAGTTGGTGAATTAATCAAATTGGATGCATAACCAAGAACTCAATGTCTGTGACAGTTTTCTTCTCCTGATGATAGCT
>MU224887.1:414181-426859 GCA_018584345.1 Thuja plicata
TGAATTAATCAAATTGGATGCATAACCAAGAACTCAATGTCTGTGACAGTTTTCTTCTCCTGATGATAGCTCACTTTCAAGCTAGTCTTTGATAAATAAAGAACAAGATTGACATGCTCACAACGAATTTCAAACTCCATGGCATGCTAAAGTCCTCTATCTAATAATGATCTTGGGAATATACTATTGAACACCATATTATGCTGATTTGGAAGCATATAGAAATCAAAATAAAGATTGTGTTTCTCGCTACTACCTTAAATGGTATGCATATTCTCCAAGGCTAAGCAACGTGTTGCCCTAACAACTTGTACCAAGTAAGAATGCCTCTCTATATAGCATCAAACACCATAAAGTGACTATATCCATTTGGTAATCACCCATAATCTTGTCTTCAATTGATAAGTAGGAGATATTTTCCACAGCAAGTCAGATGAGTTTGACTCAAAAACAGTAAAACTACACAGTTGGATCTTGATAGCAATATCACTTGTCTTCAATTGTCAGTCTTAGCTCCAAAGAATGATCTATGAGTTGTAAATATTGATCCTTCATAGCATGGTTAGAATGCATGACAGCCCATATAAATTTCTTTTAATATAAATGAGAGAAATGGAAAACTCAATAGTAACATTAAATATCCACTTTTTCCATGAGATATATAGATGAGTTGCCTTCAACACATTCATCCTTGCAAATCAAGATAACTCCTTCAATTGTATCTCATTTCACCATATTATTCTAAAAATCATTCACTGGCTCAACATTTGTATGTAGAGGAAAGTGTATGTCTCCTTATCATATACATGTTGGTTCTATCTAAAATGCCAGAGTCCCACACCATATTGCATGAGAAAATCTGAAATTGAGAGAATGTGCCCCCTTCCCATTTGGTACCCTTCATCCTTTCATCATTGTTGGCAAACTTCTTTCTCATTATAACAAAAACATTATAATCGCACTGTATCAAAGTAATGCAATAAATACTTGCTTCTAATATTCAATCAAACCATCCCTCATGGAATCATACATGTTGTGGGGTTTTCACACCATCGCCCCATTGCAAATGGGGACCCCCTCTTTTGCTTTTGTGTTAGGAGTAGTGGTCTTAGGTAGTCTTTGTTGGTGGCAATTTTCAAGTCCGGCAAGTGAGGTTTGAGTGATTTTGGCCTGTTGGGAGGTCATGTCTGTCTGGGATGTGGGCGAGAGCTAAGCTAAGTTTGTCATGGAGATGGAGTCGAAACCAAGTGAGTTGTGATAAAACGAGTTAAAACCCTTTGAGAATCCTTTTTCCAACTTCAGTTTGACCTTAGAAGGCCATGATGGATTGTGGGAGGTAACCCTGCTGAAGGCTTGCTAAATCCTGAAATTTGGCTGAATCTGAAAATTGTCGAAAACCCCCAAAATCTAGAATTTGCACCTTAACCCCTGTGAAGCTGGAACCTATCTCAAACATCCTAGAAGTATTTATACAAATATAACTTAAAATATAAGAAATTTCTTATACTTAAATGTTATATTTGTATAAATCCTCCCGCCCCTGAACTGAAAAATGGCTAAGTACAAAACTGCAAAACTGCCCTGTTGCATGACTGGTCGGATTCCGACCTCCCACAGGACAGATTTTGTCCTATGAACCCCCTAGATTCCGCCTAGTGTTGGAGGCCTTGCTTGGTCAGTTTTGGAGTTGGAGAGATGAGTTTGCATTGGAATAACGCTTAGTGTGGATGATTTTGAGCAAGAAAAGCATGGGCAGAATCTGGCCCTTCATGGGATAGAATTTATACCATATCCTCCAAAAATCTGCCCCTTGGTATGGGTAGTTAAACGATGTTAGTCATCAATCTTGTGGAGAAAATGAAGTGCATTCACCTTGGGGGCCATTGAGTTGATGTCTAGAGGACTTGGAGTGAAAATTTTGAAGTATCAAGGACTTAGAACACGAAATAGAAGATTGTCCCATGACTAGTCGGAATTCAACCAGTCATAGAACACAAATTGTCCTAAGGGGTTGAAATTTCTGCCCCCCTAATGGCTTGGATTGGATTCCTTAGACATGGCGATGGTGTTGGGGGAAGGTTTTGAGACAATTCGAAGTGAAGGAGACAAGTTTTGACATGTTCATCTTGGGCAGAATTGTCCCATCCATGGGACAATCCCGCCATGTAGTCTTGACCCCCACTTCCTTCCCTCCAAATACTAGCAACCATCGATTCATGAAGAAGATGAAGTGAGCATTTGACTAAGGGGTAGTCATGGGGATGATGGAACACTTGGCGTGGGGAGAATTGAAGTTTTAATGTTTTTATCAGCAAATTGGAAGCTTGTCCCATGACTGGTCAGAATCCGACCAATCATAGGACACAAATTGTCCTAAGGGGTTGAAATTTCCGCCCCCCCTAATGGCTTGGGCAAGCTTCCTTAGGATGTGGAGAAGAGGTAAAGCCAAGTTCCAAACAAATTGAAGGTTGGGAGCCCAAGTTAGAGCATGTTTGGTTTGGGTGCAATTGTCCTATCCATGGGACAATTCCGCTATGATGGTGTTGGTTCCCAATTCCTCCCCCCTTCGGCCACAATACAACATGATGCATTCCCCAAGGATGATTTACGAAATCCAATGCAAAACAACTCTAATCAAGTCAGCTTGGGAGTTACACTTGATGTTTGTTTTCATTATCCAATGCATCCAAGTCGGGCCTGCATATGGAAGAGGGGGCGAAATATATATAAAGGGAAAAAAATGGAGATCATTTCACACCAAGCACAAGCAAATTTCCTCAAGCAAAGGAGCAGATCAAACTATGGCAGATTTGGATTAGGAAGCAAGTGAGTTTGAAGGAGGGTATTCTTGTGGCTAATTTCCTTAGCACTTCTTTTGGTGGAGTCACTTGGTGTAATCCTAAGGGGAGCAGCAATTGGCAATCATTTCAAAACTCAAAATTCTTGGAGAAATCTACAGGTTTGATTGGAATTGATTTTCTTTCCAAGTGATAGAGGGGTTGTAAGGATGGTGGATATGATTTGATTCCCAAGCAAGAACAAGTCCCCATCATCCTTAGTTTTACTTTCTCAAGTTTCATATCATTAAGGATGTTAAATTTCAAACGTAATCAGATTTCTATGTTTGTCATAATCTGGAAGTAGTCATAATCATGGCTAATGGTTTAGGTGTTAGAAATCCTTTAATCATCTAAGATAATCATGGTAGAGAAATGTGTGGAAATCTGGAAATGAAATTATGCTTAAAAGTTTTAATCCAACTTCATTGGGTTCATCCAAATAATTTAATTCCTAATTTCCTATTTTCAGATTCTTAGGACAATATTATGGCATCTTGAACAAGGATAAGTAAGACATGTTTTGGTATATTTTGCAGGTTGACAATGACTGATCCAACTACTGGAAACTCAAGACTTCAAGCTTGAGGACATCAAATGAGAAAGGAAGGGCAACCAAAGCGAAAGTTGGATATGAAGAAGAAGGGGCTGAATGGAAACTCTTGGAACTCTTGGCAACAAAATCATGGGAAGCTATTTTCCTTGGAGAGCATTAGAAGGACCGAACCAAGGATGGTATGCATATCCTCTATTATCACACCAACAAGTGAAGACTTCAAGCTCGTGCTCGAGGAATCCAAATGACATGGATATTCAAGTAACAAAATCAGAATTCAAGGATCAATGCAAGGAATGATGACAATCAAGGAGGTGAACAAAGGAAGATCCAAGACAACTATGCAAGGAAGGACAAAATTCACACCTTGAAAGGAATGATCCAAGCTCAAGTTCAAAGATCTCAAGTGGAAAGGAAGTTCACACCAAGTTACCGAAGGGCAAGGTCAAGGCATTGAAAGGAACATCAAGATACAGGTTCATTCAATCAAGTTTGAATCATGGCAAAGAGAAGACTTACAAGAGCAAAGATGGAGAAGAATTGAGAAGATGAAGCAATTTGGGAATATGCCATCATGTTGGAAAGTTGGGCAGTGTTGAGTATCAAGAGATATTTTCTCTTCACAAAGATTAATTAGAGCTACATGATAAGGATGATGAGGTGGCAATTGGGTGTCTTCTCCAATCAAAAAATTCCAATTTCAAGCACAAGCAATCACAACATGCCAAGTTACCTACTTTCTCATTGGTTGAGAAATCATTGTAATTCTCTTATTGGCCCATGATTTGGTGCTCTCATGTAATTGGTTGACAATTTGCAACCCTAATTAGAGTTTATGGGATTGAATCTTGATCCTTGATTTCAAATGAATCTTGGCCCTTCGTTGTAATTGGACATCTATAAAAGGCCAAGGCCTTCTCATTTGTAAAGAATTAGCTAAGGAGCATTAGATTGGAGTAGTGGAGAAGTAGTGGGATAGATTAGAATAGGTTAGCCAAGGGAGAGACTTGATCAAATTGTTGTTATGATGCTATTGAAGTAATGGATAATTCATTGTTGGTTCATCATGGTGAATTACTTAATATTGCTTTGAAGCGTTGCATGATTTCTTTAATCTTTCACTTGGAGTAGATTTATTTTCATGTCGTTAGAAGTAGCTTAGTTGGATGAAAGCAATTGTGGATGTTTGACTCAAGTATACTAGGCCACTAGCCTCTTTGCTAATTGTGAGGAAGCCTTGTGTGGTAAGCTAGTCATTGCACTTAAGTTCAATTGGCATTGGATCCTTAGTTTGTACCTCCAAGTTGGATTAAGGAGAAGGTGTTGATATGAAAACCATTTGAGATCCTTAGAAGCTTGCACTAGGTAAAGTTGAAGTCGCTAATAAGATTTCACTTGGTAGTATCCAAGTCATTCATGATTTCTTGTATTCATAGTTAGAGGTAGAAGTAGCAGTAGAAGCTAAGTTTAAGTTTAAGTTTAAGTTTAAGTGGAAATTGGAAAAGAAAAAACTATATTTTCATTGCACATTGTGAAGCTAAATCCTTAGAAATGCAAGTGGTTGATATCCATTGAATAAATAGTGTAAGTCCCCCTAAGTGATTACCAACAAATCACATTATTTCACTGAGCGAGTATCCAAAGTTAAAGGAACCTTGAAGTCATTTCATGATCTTACTTTGCAAGCTTAGCATGAGAGATGACCTTATATCAAGAGAGGATTGAGTAGTTGATGTTTCATCTCGAAACATTGAGTATTTGATTCTGCATTGAACAAAACTCACATCAACAATACCCAGCAGCAAAGCTACTCTGCAAATCAAATAATGGCTCACCATCTGGAAATTTAGAGGATCTCAGTTCATCTTCTTTTGATTTGTGCTCTTTGCAACTAACAAGTGATTCCTCTTCCTCTTTAAATTCAATAGCAATTCCTAGGCATGTGATATCATTAGGAGTCAAAAAAATATTTTCAATTACCAAAGAATTTTTACCTTCAACATGCTTTTTAGGTTCCTCGTTGACAATATTAGAATCTTTTGGAATATCTTCAACATCTGATTTTGATTCTTCTTCTTCCTATAGAGACATTTCCTTTACTTCATGTTCTTGGACCTCCTCCTTTTAAACCTTCTCATGTATTTCTCTATCCTTTCTCCACTGCTCTTCTTGCTCTCTAGCCCTCACAAAGTATTTGTCAAATATATTACCCTTTTGAAAGCTTCAGGCTTACCTTGTTAGTCTTCAAAAACTCTAATAATCTCTTCATCTTGGGGCATAATTCTTCCCATCCATTCTAAATATTCTTCAAATGTTGGAAATACCTTAATAACTAGGCATTCTACATACCAATCAGAAATTTTTCTTGCATTGCCATTCTGTCTCATTCTCTTAAACAGTGATTTGAAGAAACCCATGATTCACATCAATCATTGGACCAGCAGGCTGGCAAGATCATGCTCTGATACCACTGTAATTTTCTCAACCAAAAAATTATAATAATTTCAGATCTGAAAATTAGATTTGTAATATTTATTGCAAATCACCCAATTCACCCAATAAACTAGCTAAATATTCTTCACCAAAAGAGCACCAAATCAAATGAAACTTCATAGAGCACAAATAGAATGATTTTTCTGATATTAAATAACATATAATCACGGCTGAGGTCTAATCTACAACAGCAGCAAATGTTATATCTCCATACACCAAAATCTAAGCAAATACCACAAAACTGGGACAAAATGAAACCACTTGATTCATTCCAAACACCACATACTGATACAGTTTGAACTCCAAAATGAAATTACAGATTATATGATCTGATACAAACATGATAGCAGAAGCATAATGGTGTAGCATACTTACAAAGACTCAAAACTACCAGCAATCACATAACTACGGTGGATAACTCAATATGCAACACAACCCACAGTGCCAAATCTATGCAACACTAACCAACGACACCCAGAGCTGATCTCTGATGTTTGGTATGATGAGCTATAGCAGAAGATCAGAAAATATAATTAAATCACAATAGCAACACCTCAAAACACATCTGAAATAATTGCGACAACACCAATGAACCTTACACATGAACAATCGAAACTTGCTAAAATTGCAAAAATTTGAAGCTCCAATGCAACCTCTGAATGAAGTTGCTCTATGTGACAATGTGGTTTTGTCCAACATCCACCTAAAACTTGTGGGTTATCATCTACAAGCCTCCAATCTCCAATGGGTTTTCGTCCACTGAAGAATATTGTAGAACATGAAGCTCATACAATGAGAAATTGAGAAGTAGAAATGGCATAAAGATACTAAATTATGACTTTGCCTAAAAATATATAGAGAACCAACACCAAATGACCCCATATTGGAAAAATAAATAAAATATCAACATTTTTATCAATTTCCCTCCAAAATAGGTTCCCACTATGACCGTGGAGTTGCCCCGAAATCCCCTCCATTAGTAACAATCGATTCTTTGTTGAAATTTATTTCTTCACGACCACCAAAGAGCACAAATTCCAATGCCCGAAAGGAGCCTCTACAATCTCTAATGTGTTTATGCCCAGATTACACTCCACAGCTTTGGTAGAGATTCCTAAAAACATGACTCAATCCGTTGGGTCAGTCACTATGGCACTAGAAAATGGAATCTTCTCTATTTGGAGGACAAAAGTTTCTTCTTTGGATTATTGTTGTGCAAACATGGCTATTAGCAGTCATCTTTGGATCCAAAGACGAGAGGGATGCAATTTTTCAATGGGAGAGTGGTTTATGGGCTCAAGTGCTTTCTTTTTAAACTTTTACTATGCTCGCTTTGATCCACAAGTGGATGTTCTTAAGGAAGTTCCAATATGGAAATGACACTTAGCCTCATGGGACTGTCTGTCACCACCATGAGGTTGTGTGCTTAGAAGAGGACCTCATAACTGTTTCCCCTCCTTGTATTCCCCTATTATCCCTGCAATGATTGATTACAGCAAACATTTATAGAATTACACGGTATATATTCTACATATTAAAGATCATATAATAATACCATATTCTTAGATTGCTTATAATATTAATCAATCATACCAAATTACTGATATAATGCACGAGACTGTATAACTCCATCTGAGTCCTTATATCTTATTTTCCTTGATCGGTGTTTGAATGATTAATATAGACTGAATGAATTGATGGAAGAATTGATTGCTGGTCTATTTGCTTGATTCCCATTTGATGTTTGATGGATGATTGAATGATTTCCTTTGATTGATAATTTGATATATTAGTGAATGATGATTGAATGAATGTGGAATTCATAGGGTGATGAGAGATGAGCGAGTGCTGATTTGATGTATTGGTGAGTGATGATAGATAAGTGATACTTGAATGCTTGGAATGATTTCTCCTTTATTCTTTATTGGTGAAAGGGTCACCACCTAGTCACCACTTTTCATTGTTACCATTGAGAATAATGTATTATTCCCCAAATTGATCTCCCTTTGCATACTCCTCAAATGAAACATTCTCCCCCTTATAGTTCCAATGTGAGGGAGAAGTCACACCTCTTCCTTATATCTGCCCTTTTCCAATGGTCACAACCTTTCACAATTACCGCTCTTTGAAAGAGTCAAAACCCTTCGTCATTGCTGCCATTTGAGAGAATCACAACCTTCCATAATAACCACCTTTTGGAAGAGTCACAACCCTTTTGAATGAGTCAATTTCTTATTTTCTTTAAAAAATTCTTTTCTCTTCCCTTAATTCTTCCATGATTCCAATCTTCCATTTTTCCTCCATGTTCCCTTTCAAATGAACTCTTCTCCCTTCTATATCTTATGTTGAGGGAGTCACAACTCTTCATTCACATGCCCCTTGACCTTTTATTAAAGTTGATTGACTTGTAATTATATTATATTATATTATTAATTTATTATTTGTATTTTATGTTTTATATTTTAATTTTATTATTATTATTTACTATTAAATCCTATTTCAGAAAGTGGGACATTAAATTATGATAGGGCATGGGAAAAGAAAGGAACCGCGTCAAGAACTTTAGTGAGATAATCATAGTTCAATTTCTTATCACATCTGCCACAAACGTTATGCAAACCTGCTGTTCTTGATGTTTTGTTGTCTGAAGTTAATCAGGGGTAAGCGAGATTACATTTGCTCAAACCATGTCTAGATCCTCTCTAGAAATTACAAAGACGAGGATTTCCCAAGTAGGTTTCCAACCTACCAATTTTTACAATTTCAAAGCAATTAAAGAAACCTAGAGACTCAAAGAAAAGGAATTCCTATATGTTTTTTCAGACTACCAGCACTTTTCGTTTGTTTTCTGACTAATAAGACCATCTACACCCAACCCACGTAGAACATAAAAAATATCAACAGGAAAAGCAGAAAAATGCAAAAATACCTTGAATCCCTCCGACCTGAGGCACTGAAGGTGGGCATCAATCCATTTGCTGCAGGCATCCTGCCCATGCTCAACAATGCATTCATCTCTAAGCCTTTTAGTATCCGGACAGGCACAGCATATCTTTTTTTGGGGCTTCTTCACCTCCGGCTTTGCCTCGTCTGTTGCATTCGTATTCCCATCTCCTTTCCAAACCTTTGTTCTTTCAGTGTTTCTAGAGACCTCCACTTCAAGTCCCATTGTAATATACTTAAACAACAGAAACCAATTTATTTGCTGCTACAAATCCTGCAAGAGAAACCTAAATAAGTGTAATGCATACCCCCTTAGAATCATCCCAGTTACAATCACTCGAAAACAAACAACGAAGTAATGTCCCCTCAAGTACCAAACAATACCTTAGATTTGAAAAACGCTTATCACGCTAACAGGAAAGAAAATTAACCCAAAACCCAAGGCAGAACAAAGAGAAATTTAAAAAAAAGCAAGATGAGCCGTTTGTCTTACCAATTTTTGAGAGGGTGTTTCTGAAAAGCCTTGAGAGGTATATAAAGAAGCTTCTCGTTTCTGCCCCCTGCCCGCGGGGATACATTAGTTGTGAGACGTGTATGTTTTTGTTTTCTTGATTCAATCATTCTTCATAAAAATCGTCTAAGTTGATTCATTCATTCTTCATAAAAATCGTCTAAGTCGTATCGGGCAGAGCAGGTGACACTCAAACCTTATTAGTTCTTCCATAGGCAGTAACTATTGCATTTATTATATTGCAATTTTTTTTTAATTTGGACCAATCAGATTATAGAATTTTTGGAGATTGTTTTTATTTTTTAAAGTTTGATAATTATATTATATTTAACAAATTTAGAAAATGTCTTTTTATTTAGAATTCTATTGGCTGAAACTAAAAAAAGGCAATGAGAAAATTAATATTGAAGAGATTAATTAGCAGAAAATTAACTGTCATTCATTCACGCATGCTTTTGTTTACGGTGTAAGTGCATAATACACGTTGGGTACAAGTGGTTTAATGAGACATTAATGAGACATTGAAGAGCGCAGGTGGCATTGATAAAATCAGTGTTAAAATTTAAAATACAGAGCCAGCCTCAAATTTGGTGCATTCGTTTCAGCTTCAATTATCAGGCCTCCAGTACCAGTGATTTTTCCCTGTAGTCTACCCTCTTTACATTTTGCTTGATAACATTCATCTGCGCATTCGCCTGGGAAGTGCGGTATAGGTTTCCTAACGCTATTTTGATTCTACATTCAAACTGTTTCAATAACAATAGACGACTTGAGGATTTAGTTTCAATTGAAGGGTTCAATATTCTGTTGTGCTGATTGAAATTATCAAAGCCATTTTGATCTAATGCATTCATTTTATGGAATTTGCAGTCGATTTAAGTAATGTAAATGCAATTTTAAAAGAAATTCAGTAATTTATTTTTTATTTGTTGTTCGATTCAATAAGGGTTTGTTTTGTTGTTTTAGTGGTGCAAAACATGGACTCCTTCGTTGTTATTATGATCTTTTGCCTAAGTTTTTCAAATTTATCGTTGATTGTTTGTTATTTTGAAGTTTTGGTTTTCCATAGAGAGAAATCGATGCTTCAAAATAATTTATTGTATGGTACAACATTACAAGCTCTGTGTAGGCCTCTGTCACCTTTCCTGGACTTTTCTGCTCAAACTTTTTGAGTAAATTGGTAGCTATCGCACAACATTTCGTTGACTCATCATACTTCTCCAATTTGTTGACAAGGTTTTGCTGACCGGGTCCGCCAACAGTCATAAGTTGTCACCGGATTCCGGGGATACCGGCCAACTCCGCCTACAAAGGCTGTCCGGGAGAATTAAATTCCCCGGGCCTTCAAGCACCTGGGTGTCGGGTCACGACGGTGCGGGGCTCGGTTGGGGAGAAGTGACTGTTTTCGAGGGGGATAGCTAGTTTCTTCAACTCATTTTATCCGGAGATTAAATACAGTAAGGTTTCCCCTAGCATTCTACACTTAGCAAATAAAACGAAAAAGATCCTGCAGGGTTAGAAACATTTCATCTAACTACAGTCGTGCTGAAATGTCCGGAACATCAATAATACTCTGATAGACTACACTAAATACCGAAGAAATACATAACCATCAGCTAGCATTTTTCCAGTAGCGGGAGTAAAGAGGTCGTTAATCTACTTTAACATATCAGAGTAGAAGACATAAAGAACATTAAAACATAAAATATCATTAACTCAGAAGTAGGAATGCCAACAACATCATTGCCAAGAATTATTCCCTCTTTATTAATGTTCCTTCCAGCAAGCACTGGTGTGTGATACAATGGTGCCTCCAGGGGAGCATTCAACTATATAAAACCAGGACAATGGAGCATTGAGCTCTGCAACTAAAAAAAGAGAAATCACTTTTCTATTGCTATGGACAACAAAATCATCAATTTCGCCGGCCCTTGGAAATGGGCCGGTCTGCCTATTTATAAAACTCTCTTCCAACCCTAACCCTATTTACATCATGTTTCAATAAAATACAATATCTGGGGGCCAGTACTACCTGCGCCACCCTACAAAAGACCTGGAGACGGAATAGGTCTGCCATGTCAGAAGAATAAGACAAGAATATACATCGGAAGAATCGGTCTCGAGAAGAGAGCCAGAGAGAAGAAAGGAGAAAGTAGGTCCCCCGGGGACCGAGGCTACATGCCTCATAAATGGGAAACGCGATGCCCTGTCTCCAATGTGCCAAGTGTACCTTTGAGCGGCGCCTCAAGAAGGCCACCCTGTCAGAAAACCAACTACCGAGCCGACGCCCCTTGATGTGGCCAACTACCCTCTGACAGCCTTTATTAACAGCTTTTGAAAGTGACCGGTCGGCCTCGAGGACCGGGACACGGATTACTTTCAAAGAATACAAAATTTTGGATCTGGGGACTTTCGCCCCAAAAAGAATAAAGAATACTCAATGTGAGTTTTTCCCCGGCCTCCGGAGAAAGCTCAGGGTTGTTTATTGTCGTTGAAAGCCTGGAGGAGGCGGGAAATGTCATCTTCATCTATATCTTTCAGGCTGGCCCTTCTGTGCTTGGCCACTTCAACTTGTTCCCCCAGGTCCAAAACATTTTCTTTAAATTCATCTGCCATCCTCACCGCGTCATGACCTTTGAGTATCATGCTGGTTAATTTCGCCATCTGGGCCCCATCTATCCCCTCCGGGGATTGGTGCCGGGTTTTCATTATTTCATCAAAACTCCCCAAGACTGAGTCTTCGGGCGTACATGTATCTGTGCTAAGGGGATCAGCCCCGGAAGTCTTTATCACAAAAGACCTGTATAAATTGGAAGAATATTTTACAGTATTTACCTTATCTTGCAGAGACCCTACCAGTTGCTTGGTTACCTCCAATGTGAGGTCAAGTCTGGAGTGTTGGGTTCTCACAAAATCAAATGATTCATCACCCAGAATTCTGGATTCAGAAATCATATCCTCTCCCAAGGTAAGGAGCTCTTCGAGCTCCACCTTCCATGCTTGGTAATTCTCGGCGTCACCCTCCCACTGCTCAATAAGCGCTTCTGCCTGGTGAATAACCAGCCGGGCCGTGAATAGATCTGGGAGGGTGGACACCAGGAAACGCTGGGTGTTTCCTATCTGCAGGGCAACCCACTCGTCCACTGCTTGGGCTTTCTTTTTCATTACTCGCAGGGAGTCTATGTCACTCTGCGATAAATCTTCTGAAGTGGAGGCCTCTGGAGGAGCGGCATTGATGGGTCGGGCCAGCTCAGTAAGCAACCCCATAAGGTTTGCATTCTTTTCCTTTTCAGCCTTGAGCCTTTGGGCCTCTTTCTCATATCGGGCCTCCACTACCC
>MU224887.1:427242-454453 GCA_018584345.1 Thuja plicata
AATCTCCATCTCCTCAGCCTTGTCCTATACATCAATCACTGGGTCTGGACCCTGGTAGGCTTCCTCAGGGATTTCTTCTTCAAGTTGCTCTTCTTCTTGTTCTTATTGTTCTTCTGTCGGGGCCTCTTCTTCTGTCAGCACCTCTTTTGGCAGTAGGGGAGGTGTCGGGCCGAGATTTAGAGTTTGGGCCGCCGTGATCACCTGCCCAAAAGAGGATCCCGGGAGTGGCCCTTGGAATGTGGCGGCTGGGGTTATGGTTATTCCCGAAGGTCTGGTTCCCCCAGCGGATGCCATTTGTTCGCCTTTCTTTAGTTGGTCCACTCCCGGACCTTGCATCTCTTGAGCCCCGAAGATAATCTCTGGTTCTGGCTCCTTTTCTTCTGCCTACTACTCTTGTCCTTGTGCAGGTTCCTGTTCTGTCCCCGGGAATTTTGTCTCCACTTGTGTATCGTCCCCCTGTAAGTTCCCGAACTCATCGGTTGCAAACACATCAAATTCCTTCTGTGGAGGGGGACTGGCTGGGACCTCTGCAGGCTCTATTTCCTTTTCTAGTTCCGGGGAACTGGAAGAAAGGATCTCCACTTCTTGGGGTCAGGAGGCCTCTGGCTCCGGCTCTGTCTTGGGCTTTTTGCTGAGCTTTTTCTTCCTCCGGGTAACCAGAGGAGGTCCCGCGTCTCTTATTGCTGTCGCCTCGAAGGGATCCACCCCCGTTGCCTTCACCATTAAGGATGCTAATGACGGGGATGAGGGGGGACGAAGTGGCCCGGTCATAAGTGGTGGGGTGGCCAGCCTTGTTATCAGTTGCTCTCTCATCTGCTGGGAGGCTGCCACCAACTGTTTGATCTATTTTGTGATGGGGACTTCTTACGTAGAAGGGGGTGTATCTATTCTTTTTCCCTTGTCTGCCCCCTGCGAAGAAGTCCCAGCCCCCGGGGTCATTTTTGGTACCGATGACGGAGTTAACTTTGGCGTCGGCTGGGCTGCTCGGCGGGTACTCCCAGGGCACACCTTCTTGAAATAGGTGTGGCTTCGCTCGACCACCTCTCGAGTGAAGTCTTCAATAGTGGGCCCTTCCTGGGCGGCCCAGTTTACTGGTGGAAGGGCCTTTTTATCGATCCCCTCTTCCTTGTATTGGGGATCGATGGTGGGGGCGGCATCTAAGAAGTCTGTCGGGAACTTCCGGAGCTTCAGTTTATGCATCATGCCGGCTGTCATTCTGACAAAGTGCCTGCTCCGCACCTCCACATCATCTTGGCAGTCTGCCCAGAAGTCCTCCATGTGTATACGATGGGGCTCTGAAGCCCGGGGCATTGCCGTTGCAATTCTGCCATGCAGATCAAAATTCTTCCACGCCAGATAAAATTCCTGCAAGTTATAACTTTTCAGCTCATTGTCTGCCTCTTTTGCGGCGGTCAGACTGCATGTGTAGTTCCCACAAGTGATTGAGAACGGTATGTTGGGGATCTTCTTGAGGGCAAAGAAGGCATGCACCTCCATTATTTGCCTGCAATATTCCAACAGTACGATCTTGTCCCCACAATGTCTGGGCAACAAGTAGGGTTTCCCGGAGAAGCTAGCGACCCTAATGTATGTGTGTTGTTGGAATTGTATGTAGTAATGTCCATAACTATGGACCAAATTCATCGCCTTAGTAGACAGGCGGTATCCAGCATCCCGGGTGGGTGTGAGCAGATGGTAGTAAACGAACGCGTTGTTTACTCGGCAGAAACTGGGGAAGCTGGCCTCCCATTGAACCTGTGGGAAATGGTCCCACGGTGCTTTTTGTCCTAGGCCAATCCCAAGTACGCCGTCAGTAAGTAGGCCGTGGGAATGGGGCCTCTGCTGCGCCAGGGCCCAGAAAACATAAGAAGACATATAGAACTTCTTCTTTCGGTTCAACTGCTGGAACTGGGATTCGACATGGTTTGAAATTATTGTGGCCCAGTCAAAGAATTCTCCCTTGGTGGAGATGCCGAGGAGGAAATAGTACATCCATCGAGCAAACTCTTGGGCGGAGGGTTGCCCAAAGACCCGGGCCAATGCTATCATCCCCATCTGGATGCTCTCTTTGAACTCAGAGCGGGGAATCTCTATCTTTATTCTCTTTGGGTCCCTCTTCGGGGCCTTCAGCCAATGGGTATTCATGTACACCTGGGCAGCATCCTCCAGTTGTGTGAACTGGTTCAAGGCATCAGTCCTTGTAACCACCGTAGCCCTATCAAATTGAGGGATACCCAGGCTCGCCTGGAATGTGACTGGGTCGAGGGACACCAGTGGAGTGGGGTATCTTGTGGGCTCTGCGGCCGCGAGCATAACAGCCTGAACAGAAGAGTTGTAGTTGTTCGCCAATTTTAGGATAAGCTCCGAAGATTGCACGGAGCACGGGAAGCAAGCTGCCCATAGGATTCCAGAGCCCCCGACGTTGATTGCTAGTTGATCTCCAGCCTATCGTTGGATGTGCATTATCTTCACCAAGGCCTGCATCTCCGCCCATGTTCCAACATTGGTGTCGATTATAAGCTTAACCTTGGACTCAATCTTTGAGCCCACGATGACATTGTCCTACACAAATTTCATGGTGAGGGGCAGCTTCTCTAGGGCCTTTTCCATCTTAGATTTTACTGCTGCCCTGGTCTCTGTTGCGGAAGGCAGCTCTGGACTTCCGGGAGGAGACGATGTAGATGCCTCAGACATGTTTGGAAGATGAACTCCGGGAACCTGCGATACAAAGCGACCGTCAGAACACATTTATCAAAATAATTATTCCGGGGTCCGGAGATCTTACCACCACGGTGTTTGCTTTCCTGAAAAGTTAGTATCATGTAAAGGTAACCGAAAAGCAAAACGCATCGTAAACTTAAGATCTTATTAAACATCCAGGTCCGGGGGTTTTGTCACATTTGGTAAATACACAGGATGGATGATGGTAAGAGACCCAAAACCCAGAGAAATGATCATTGGTGAGGACGTGTAAAAAGCCAAGTCATCGAGCCCACGTGGGTGCCACGTGCGTTGGTATTAAATGGAAGTGATGGTGATGATGGCAGAGCCAACTGTCCGAACGCGCGAAAAGTGAAAGCCACTTGGCTAGAATTGATTATGCGCATGGGACATAAATGAGGTTCTGACAGACTTCATGGAGGAGAGAGAAAACCGCCTGTTTGAAACCGACTAAGAGCCGAGTTTCAAACAGGTGGTTTTCTGCCCCAAAGCGAGTTCGGAGGCGGAAAACCAGAAACAAAGGTGACTCGACCAGCTTGTCAAGCCACCTAGAAGGATATACATAGAGCTGAGGGATATATATAAAGAAACAGGGAGATATACAGAGGTTATATACAGTTATACACATATATACACGAATATACAATGCGGGACGACGCCCGCGGGAGGACCAGACAAGGAAGAAACACAAACACAACTATTTACACTATTTTACAGACAGACCCACCTCTGCGCAGAGGGCAGACAACCCTCTGGCAAAGAGCCGACCCACCAGCGAGCGGCAAAACCAGAAAATAACAAACTAGACGAAACAGAGAAACAAAACAAAACAAGACAAACAAAAACAAAACAAAACCAAAGAAAACCAGAGAGCGGAAGAAAAACAGAGAAGCGGGAAAGCGGAAGCACCAACCTAAGAACGTAGAAGGCGGAGGAAAGGGAGGATTTACCGCAGGGGCTCTGCAACAGCTCGAGTTGTTAAACGGTCAGAGTCACCACCACGAAGCACTTGCACTTGCCTGAGAATGACTGAAAACTTTAAGCGTTGATTATCGTAAACTCTCTGCAAATGCACAATTAATCACTTTTGAAATCGCTCTCTAATTCGCTCTAAGTGCTTGGAGGTTTTAATCACTGTAAATGTGAAAGTGACAGGTAAATTCTAATTTATACCCACGTTAAAAAGGTAATCCTCCTGCTTCCAGCAATCTCCGGACCAGCAAAACCTCCAGACTCTGGGCCTGGGGATTCCCCGTGATGATCTTCTTAAGAAGAGCATCATGGCGAAGAATCCCAAAGTCCAGAATCTAGTTCCCAACGAAGGACAACCTCTGGGACCAGAGTCCCGAAGGCGAAAGCCAAACAAACAAACAAAACCACACGCCGGGGAGGAAAACCCCGGAGAAAGAAAACAAAAAGGGAAAGAAAGACAAGGCAAAGCCGCAAACAAAAGCAAAAAAAAGGGGGACCCAACATTTTTCACACAAAATGCAGGGACGGGGATGCAGAGCATAACAAATGGCGACTATCGGGGACAAATGCCTTAGTGCATTTGAGAGCCATAGAATCTCTAGTTAGCAAAACTGGAACAGGCCGCTTCCCAAAGCGTCTGACAGGCAAAGAGCAACATATCTGAGAGAATCCAACCACGCGGGAATTAGTCCGTAGTCCCTCATTAGTGGTGTCGTGTGTGCTTTGGAAGGAGATCAAGTCGATGACCTCTGGGAGGAGTAGAGAAGAGGCACTAATTACATCAAACCAGTCATCAATTCGCTCGTTTCTCCCAGAGACCGGAGTTTCGTCCCGCTTTTCCCTTTGTCATTTTATTTGTTTCTTGGTGGGGAAGGCGGTACTCCTTTCACCATTAAACTTAAGCTTAGCTAATTTTAATGGCAATACTTCTTTCACCTGTCCACCTATATTTAGATGTTTGAAGAGAGGATAAAACTCCGGACCCGGAGAGAATTTCTTTAGAGTTTTAGACGTGGGTCAACCAATCAGTACAGCCGATCTACCCCCGGTGTGTCTAATTACTTGTTCCTTATATTGCTTGTGTTCACTGATTGCCAGACTCTCGGAGACAACACCCAATGGAGATTGCTCAAAATGTGCCCTAACCCGTAAAATAACCCCAGAGACCAGGCCGACTCCACCTTGCTAAAGACAGATTCTAAAGTTCACCATGCCGTGGACATCGTACCGGAAGCCAGAGTTATGCGAAGCATTCCAATTCCTGCAAGACAGAGCAAAACACCGGGACTGAAAGAAAACCGAAAACAAAAACAAAAATGACAAAAGAGGACTATCCCGGAGGACAGCCGACAAGGCTATTTACAAGGTAGGGTACCTCGCAACGAGACACCCGGAAGAGATATTTACAAGCGGAAGGCTTTACATATAATACAACTTTGGACAAACTTACCCTACTCGAAGTAGTGTTTGAGGAACTGCCCATTAACGGGCAATGCAACAAGTTCCCCAGTCAGAGTGTTGAGGCGGTAAGTATTTGTCCCACAGATTTCTGAGATCAGGTATGGTCCAAGCTAGAGCCATTGGAACTTGGTATGCTTTCCTTTCTTTTCCTGGGCCTTGTCCCACAACAGGAGCAAATCCGAGATCTGAAAGGCCTTGTATTGGGCTCTTCTGTCAAACCATTGTTTTACCACTGCTTGATGACGCGCGAAATGTTCAAGGGCTGCGTCTCGTTGTTCTTCCATTCGCACCAGATTCAAGAGTCGAACCTCCACAATGTTGTCGCTGTTGCTAAATTCCTGCATAAACTGTAAAACTAGGATCTGTAAATTGACTGGGAACACAGGGTTCTGACCATAAACCAGATGGAACGGGGATGTTCCCAGGGCGGCTTTGACACGAATGCGATGCCCAGAGGGCGAATTTCAACTTCTGATATCAATCCTGGGGATTCTATTCTAACAAATGTTTGATCACTTCAAGTAGATTTTTGTTTGTTGATTCAGCAACGCCATTTCCCTGGGGATAATAGTTGCTGGAAAACTTCAGTGTGATCTTCCGATTGTAGGTCCATTCGAGTAACTGCACTGAAGAAAATGTTGGACCATTGTCACATACTAAAGCAAAGGGCATTCCAAACCGTGTGACGATGTTTTCTTCCAGGAACTTGATAACTACGTCTGCCGTGTTATTTTTGCAAGGTATAGCCTCAAACCACCGAGTGTAGTAATCAGTAGCAGTTAGAATGTATCAGTGATTGGCAAACGAGTTGGGGTTGATTTCCCTGATGAAGTCGAACGCCCATTGGGCAAATGGTCTAGCCTCGTAGACTGGTTATAAAGGCATGGCTGGGTTACGCTCATGATGCGCTACGGTTTGGCAAGTATGGCATTTCCTGACATGGGCGTAAACATCTTTGAATATACAGGGCCAATAGTATCCGGCCTGAAGGATCTGATGGGCAATGGCATCGTCGGAGCCATGCCCGGTTCCAAACTGTCCGTGGAATTCATCAATAACTCTTACAGTCCAGTTTCTGTCGATGCACTGGAGGTACACTCCCTCATAGTTTCTGCGATAGAGCGCGGAATTTTTTATCATGAAGTGTGCGCTTTTCATTCATAGGGCGCGGCGTTTGTGGGGAGGTAATCCCTCTGGACATTTGTTGTTTAGTAGTAAGTATACCAAATCGGTATACCACGGGTCTCGAGTAACGGACTCCACCATGTAAGTCTGACACTCTATGCGGGGAGTCTCTTCTGCCATCGCTTGACTTAGTCCCTGGCCCTGGACTATCTTCATGGGCTGCATTTCTAAGTCATACTCCTGGAGGATGGCCATCCCTTTCCCTTGTCTTTTTCCCAATTCACTTTACATCAGCAGAGATTTGACGGCCTGGTCCAGAATGATAGCATGTACCTTGCTCCGGAGAATATAATGTCATAATTTTTTTACGGCGTGAACTAGAGAAAAGGCCTGCTTCTCTAGTGATGAATATCGGACTTCAGCGTTCTTGAAGGGGGAGCTCATGAAAGCTATTGGTCGTTCTTCCCCCTCAACCTTTTGGGTCAACACTGCCGCGACAGAGTGCGGCGAAGTAAATGAGTAAATGTAAAATGGAAGGGAATAGTCTAAACTAGCCAGGACAGGTGCTTCCGTTATTGTCTGTTTGATCTGGGCGAACACCCTCTTTGCTTCAGGACTCCACTCAATTTTGGTATCCTTCTTCATCATCTCGTTGAGCGGTTTGACTATTTCTGCGAACCCCGTAATGAACCGCCAGACGAAGTTGATCTTCCCGAAGAAGGATTGCATCTCTTTCTTGCTGCTAGGCATTTGTAAGTTTAGCAATGCTTTGACTCTATCAGGGTCTATGGATATACCCTTCTCAGAGACGATATGTCTAAGCAACTTCCCCTCGGTGACCTCGAATATGCACTTCTTGGGGTTGAGGGATATTCCATACCGATGACATCTCTCGCAAATCTGAGCGAGATGGGCGGGATGATCACACATGTCCCGGGAAAAGGTGGTCAAATCATCCATGTAGATGATTATACACTGATTCACAAGGCCCTTGAACGCAATGTCCATGGCCTTCTGAAATGTAGCCCCTGCATTGATCAAGTCAAAGGGCATTCTTCTGTATGCGAACGTTCCCCACTTAGTGGAAAACGTTGTTTTCTCTCTGTCTTCATACTTGACCATGACCTGGTTGTATCCCGAATATCCATCCAAGAAGGACATCATCTAGGATCCATTCACTATCTGCAACACCTCATCTAATGAGGGGAGAGGGTGATTGTCCTTCTTGGAGGCCTTGTTCAAGTTTCAAAAATCCACGCAAAGGCGAATCTCACCGTTCTTCTTCCTCAAAGGGACCAGGTTGGCAACCCACGTAGTGTGTCAGATTGGGAAGATTATCCGAGCTGACAGCAGTTTTTCTACCTCTTGACGAATTAGAGGTTCTATCAGGGGGTTGACCGGCCTTTATTTTTGCTGAAAGGGCTTAGCGTCAGGTTTCAGAGGAATAGTATGGGTCATGATGGATGTATCATACGTTTTCAAGTCTTCATACCCCCAAGCAATTACATCGATGTATTCTTGGAGAACCACGAGAATCTTCTCCTTTTCCTCAGGGGAGCAGGAGGTACCAATGTGAATGATTTTCTCTTCACCGGGCTGGCCGATGTTAACCTTTTCAAACTTTCCTCCCTCAGAGGAGGATGACACTTTCTCACGGGCCCGAGGGTCCGAGTCGAAGATTCATTCCAGCGCAACCATCCCCTTTGGGATGGTGTTGGTGGGCAAATCCATGATCCCATCATCTTCATCACCCTGCCCAGTATCGTCGTGGTCTCGTTCTTCCACTATCTGGTCCTCAAAGACACCAACATTCGCCATGAAGGCTAGGATATGTTGATCATCTTCAAAGACCTGAAAGTGGGTGACATTATCTGGAATGGACGGGGTGGGGACCATCTCAACTGAAAATCTCTGGAGTCGCGAGCCGGCCATTGGCTCAAGTGTGCTGGCGGAAATGGTGAGGGCATCTGGGATGTAGTTTCGTCGCCAGGGAATAAGGTCAATGTCGAAGGCATAAAAATCTTCAATAAGGCTCCAAGCCCGGTTGCGATATGCGGCCAGCCTTTTGTCGTGACATGTGTATTGACTCCGGACTTGTTTAACAATCAACTCTGAATCACCCAGAGCCCGGAGGCGGGTGATACCTTTCCTTAGCGCAAATAAGAGTCCAAGGACCAAAGCCTCGTACTCTGTAACATTGTTTGTATAGTTAAACTGCAGTCTGTAGGACGCGAGGAAGGACTTCCCTCGCGGGTTGATTAATTCTACCCCAGCCCCATAGCCTTGTTTGGATCGGGACCCATCAAACTTAAGGGTCCATAAGTCATTGTTCATAACCTGGGGCTGGGACAGAGTAGTCTTCTTTGGATTATTGCTGGGAGACTTGGGATTTCCTTCCGGGACTACCGGCGTGAAAGTAGATTTTACCTTCGGAGATGTTTGGATTTGGGATTCCCGGGGAGATGGCATCAAAGGAGCGCGTCCCGTAGGAACACTGGATCCCGGGGAATCAGTTATATGTTTATTCTGGAAGGTATCGAGTTGTCGGTTAACGATCGAGAGACATGGCCCACACTCGAACTCTGAATGTTTTTGGTAGTGCACTCGACACCAAGTGCCGGACAGGAGTGTGGCAAGGGTTGCTCTAGTACCTCGAGAGTCAATCTCAACTCTTATCTTTTCTTCTAGGTCTTGGGCTCTTTGCAGCACGACGGGATCCTCTCCGGGGATGAAATCGAAGGTTAAGATTTCAAAGGGTCGGTACACCCCGAGAGAAGTCTCAGAGAAAAAGACCTCATTGACCCTCCCAACTTTGGTAAGGGCCTGTTTCATCTGGGGTTCACTTTCGACCTGGATCTTATTGGATTCTCCTTCCCATGGAAGTCATAAGTGGGTGAAGTCAGTCGAAAAGTATCCATTCAAGGACTTAGACCAATTCTGACTTAGTAACATCCTGTAGGTCTCTGGGATGTCCACCACTTGGATGTCAATGATGCTGGCTATCCTAGGGTCCTGGATAAGGTGTATCCAGACGTTCTTCAATTCCCCCACCATTTTTACAGTAGTCTTAACCAGCTAGATTACTGCGCCATTAGATGGGGTGGGGTGGAATCCGAGCTTCTAACAAATGGACAAAGGCGTGATGTTACCCGAAGCTCCGGAGTCTACTAGGCAATTGTGTATATTTTTACCATGGATATTCAGGCCTAGTAGGAAGGGAGGATCCTCGTTGTTCCCTCGGAAGACGACCGTGTTAGCATCTTCAAATGAGACAGTCTTGTGTGGGCGGCTGATGGCTTTCGGGTTCCCTAAGAGCTTCAGAAGAGATTTCTTCTGCTCGGAACAGTTTAGCAAAACCTCCATCAAGGTCATGGAGGTGGTGGTCTATTCTAATGCCTTTGTGATATCGAATCTTCCTCCCGGGAACTGGTGATCTCCCTCGGCCAGGTATTTTTCTTGGTTAGAGCTAGGACCCTTTGGAGGAGCGGGTCGGTCAGTCGTATTATTCCAGAGAGGAGGGGTGTCTTTGATAGGAGGTGTGGGCGTGTAAGCTGGTCCTTTACCAGCCTGACTCTGAGTATTGCATGGAGTCCGCGGGTTAGTAAAGGCGTTGGCCTCAAAGGGCGGGATAGATTCATCAAAGAATCCGTGTAATTCAGATTCTTCTTCATCTTCTCTGGAAGTTCCGAAGAAGATGGTATCACAGGTGAAGGCACTGTGGGTTGGCTCTTGGACAGGGGGTTCTGGAGGGGTAGCATCGTGCGACTGCTGCCTGTCCAGTTGGGAGATCATGATGACCTTCTTCAAAGTGGCACAATTCATCTCGTTATGTGAGCCCATGTCGTGTAGTCTACACCAATTAGTCATGGGCTGGAAGTCTGTGACTGGCGTAAAATGTGATGGTCCAGCACCATTTTGGTTGGCATTTGGTTCGGAGGTGGGCCTCCGGTGTTCACGTTATTATTCCATTGTTGTTGATTGGGCCTAGGCCCGTTGTTGAAATTCCTTCCCCCAGCGTTGTTGTTTCGTTGGCCGGAGAAAATATTTCCCCTCTGGGAATTCGAATTATGAGGCGTGTAGGACCCCGCCTTCAGTTGGCCCATGTCCACGGTTAAGGTGGACAACATTCACCGGAGGGATTCGACCTCGATGGTCAACTGAGTGTTAGCGTCACAATGTGACGACTGTTGTTATTGTTGGCTTCTCGGGAAGGTAGCAGTATTAGCCAGAGTCGAGGGCGGCAATCCTCCAGCCGCGGACAACTGAAAGAAGGGCACTCCGGATGGTTGTGTTTGAGATTGTTTTGCCTGCTGCGGCTGATTCCAAGGGAAGACTTCCAGACCCGGGGTCATCTGGGTCTGGGTTGGGTTAACATACCGTACCTGTTGGTCTATCAGGGGTGGCGGAGAATTCATCGCCATGGAGGGGGAACCTATCGCCAGATTGGGGTTGTATCCCCCAGCATATGCAGTTCCGTCAGGGATCATGTTAAAAGGCGTGCTCTGCCCAATCTCGCCCGGGGATTTGTTGAGACCACGGGACAGCTCTAGGGCTAGGTTGTAGACTTTTTCCAAGGTGTCCCGGTCGCCCGCGGCGGTTGTTCTCCAAAGGAGTGTGGCAACGAAAGGGTCCATCGCATTGAGATAGGTCTGTATGGTTACCTCCGGGGATGGGATGAAGGGGCCCGTGCACCACTTTAGGGCGCGCTGGAACCTATGGTTGAATGCTGCAAGAGGTTCATTGGGTTCCTTCCTAATGGAGATGAACTAGCTATGGGACCATGCTGGGTCCACATGCACGCAAAAGGTAGCCAGGAAGGCGTCTTCCATGTCATGCCAACTATTTATGGAGTTGGCAGGAAGGTTAAGGTACCAGTTCAACTCACCTTGCCCTAAAGACAAGGGAAACATACGAGTCACAACATCTTCATGTTGGATTCGGTGTCGGTTCATGGAATCTTTGTATGCCTGTAAGTGTTCTTCCGCGGTCTGTGAGCCTAAGTGCTCATATCATGGGCAAATCTTCTTCGGGTGGGAGGGTAAGTCGTTGATTGCGCCCGTAAAAGTTCCTATTACGGACCCGGTGTTTCCAAAATATGTAGCCATTAGGGGAACTATATGCTGGGTAGTTTGGGCACTGGTTCCCGGGATTGTCTAAGGAGTTTGGGTATTCAGAGGTATGGTAGATCCCCAGACGATAGTGGCTGGTGTGATTTTTGAGGTCCATTTTTTTCGAGCAGGGGGCTCGAGTTTGACAAACTTTCTGGGATTCGGGGTAGACCTAAGGACTCTTTCAAATTTAGCTAGGGAGAAAGATCCAATCCCGCTGAAGGCTTGTCTCTTAAAACTATAACTCGGGGAACCCTCGGGAGGTGTAAAATCAGAATCTTTGGAGGGGGATGAGTTCATGCCCTCCCTCTAGCGCCAGTTTCTGTTGACGGGGTTTTGTTAACCGGGTCCGCCAACAGTCATAAGTTGTCACCGGATTTCGGGGATACCGGCCAACTCCGCCTACAAAGGCTGTCCGGGAGAATTAAATTCCCCGGGCCTTCAAGCACCTAGGTGTCGGGTCACAACGATGCGGGGCTCGGTTGGGGAGAAGTGACTATTTTCGAGGGGGATAGCTGGTTTCTTCAACTCATTTTATCCGGAGATTCAATAAAGTAAGGTTTCCCCTAGCATTCTACACTTAGCAAATAAAATGAAAAAGATCCTGCAGGGTTAGAAACATTTCATCTAACTACAGTCATGCTAAAATTTCTGGAACACCAATAATACTCTGATAGACTACACTAAATACCGAAGAAATACATAACCATCAGCTAGCATTTTATCAGTAGTGAGAGTAAGGAGGTCGTTAATCTACTTTAACGTATCAGAGTAGAAGACATAAAGAACATTAAAACATGAAATACCATTAACTCAGAAGCAGGAATGCCAACAACATCATTGCCAAGAATTATTCCCTCTTTATTAATGTTCCTTCCAGCAAGCACTAGTGCGTGATACAATGGTGGCTCCAAGCGAGCATTCAACTATATAAAACTAGGACAATGGAGCATTGAGCTCTGCAACTAAAAAAAGAGAAATCACTTTGCTATTGCTATGGACAACAAAATCATCAATTTTGCCGGCCCTTGGAAATAGGTCGGTCTGCCTATTTATAAAACTCTCTTCCAACCCTAACCCTATTTACATCATGTTTCAATAAAACACAATATCTAGGGGCCGGTACTACCTGTGCCACCCTACAAAAGACCTGGAGATGAAATAGGTCTGCCATGTCAGAAGAATAAGACAAGAATATACATCGGAAGAATCAGTCTCGAGAAGAGAGCCAGAGAGAAGAAAGGAGAAAGTAGGTCCCCCAGGGACCGAGGCTATATGCCTCATAAATGGGAAACGTGACACCTTGTCTCCAATGTGCCAGGTGTACCTTTGAGCGGCGCCTCGAGAAGGCCACCCTGTCAGAAAACCAACTACAGAGCCGACGCCCCTTGATGTGGCCAACTACCCTCTGACAGCCTTTATTAACCGCTTTTGAAAGTGACCGGTCAGCCTCGAGGACCGGGACACGGATTACTTTCAAAGAATACAAAATTTTGGATCCAAGGACTTTCACCCCAAAAAGAATAAATAATACTCAATGTGAGTTTTTTCCCGGCCTCCGGAGAAAGCTCAGGGTTGTTTATTGTCATTGAAAGTTTGGAGGAGGCGGGAAATGCCATCTTCATCTATATCTTTCAGGCTGGCCCTTATGTGCTTGGCCACTTCAACTTGTTCCCCCAGCTCTGGAACATTTTCTTTAAATTCATCCACCATCCTCGTTGCGTCATGACCTTTGAGTATCATGCTGGATAATTTCACCATCTGGGCCCCATCTATCCCCTTTGGGGATTGGTACCGGGTTTTCATTATTTCATCAAAACTCCCCAAGACCGATTCTTCCGGGGTACATGTATCTGTGTTAAGGGGATCAGCTCCGGAAGTCTTTATCACAAAAGACCTGTATAAATTGGAAGAATATTTTACAGTATTTACCTTATCTTGCAGAGACCCTACCAGTTGCTTGGTTACCTCCAATGTGAGGTCAAGTCTGGAGTGCTGGGTTCTCACAAAATCAAATGATTCATCACCCAGAATTTTGGATTCAAAAATCATATCCTCTCCCAAGGTAAGGAGCTCTTCGAGCTCCACCTTCCATGCTTGGTAATTCTCGGCATCACCCTCCCACTGCTCAATAAGCACTTCTGCTTGGTGAATAACCTGTCGGGCCGTGAATAGATCTAGGAGGGTGGACACCAAGAAACGCCAGGTGTTTCCTATCTGCAGGGCGACCCACTCGTCCACTGCTTGGGCTTTCTTTTTCATTACTCGCAGGGAGTCTATGTCACTCTGCGGTAAATCTTCTGAAGTGGAGGCCTCCGGAGGAGCGACATTGATGGGTCGGGCCAGCTCAGTAAGCAACCCCATAAGGTTTGCATTATTTTCCTTTTCAGCCTTGAGCCTTTGGGCCTCTTTCTCATATCGGGCCTCCACTACCCTTGCTGCCTCCTTCAGCAAGTCTACCTCACCTTGCTTTCCCCTTTTACCTAGGGATACCTCTGCAACATTATATTCTACGGGATCCGCGGTTGCTTCATCAACATCTGGGGGAGGTGTCACCACAACGGAAACTATTTCCCCGCCCGGCCCAGTTCGCAGGGTATGAACTGTCCGAGCTTTCTTTGCCTTTGGCGGGGCCTGAACTTGGGCCATCATTTCGGCCAGGGAGAGAGGAACCACAAGAGCGGACTGAGCTTTTCTTTTCTTTCTCTCTACCAGCCACTGAGGTGGTAGGGGTGGCCTTCCTGCCAGAATTTTTTCTCTGATTCTTCCCTAGTGTCCTGTGGCTGTTGCTCCCCAGCAACGTTGACCTCATCTGTTCCTCTCCCTGCCTCAACATCTTCTGCAGTGACATCCTCTTCAATCTCCATCTCCTCAGCCTTGTCATGTACATCAATCACTGGGTCTGGACCCTGGTAGGCTTCCTCGAGGATTTATTCTTCAAGCTGCTCTTCTTCTTGTTCTTGTTGTTCTTTTTTCGGGGCCTCTTCTTCTGTCGGCACCTCTTTTGGCAGTAGGGGAGGTGTCGGGCTGAGATTTAGAGTTTGGGCCACCGTGATCACCTGCGCAAAAGAGGATCCTAGGAGTGGCCCTTGGAATGTGGCGGCTGGGGTTACGATTATTCTCGAAGGTCTGGTTCCCCTAGCGGATGCCATTTGTTCGCCTTGCTTTAGTTGGTCCACTCTGGGACCTTGCATCTCTTGAGCCTCGGAGATAATCTTTGGTTCTGGCTCCTTTTCTTCTGCCTGTTGCTCTTGTCCTTGTGCAGGTTCCTATTTTGTCCCCGGGACTTTTGTCTCCACTTGTGTATCGTCCCCCTGCAAGTTCCTGAACTCATCGATTGCAAACACATCAAATTCCTCCTGTGGAGGGGGCTTGGCTGGGACCTCTGCAGGCTCTATTTCCTTTTCCGATTCTGGGGAATTGGAAGAAAGGATCTCCACTTCTTGGGGTCGGGAGGCCTCTGGCTCCGGCTTTTCCTTGGGCTTTTTGCTGAGCTTTTTCTTCCTCCGGGTAACCAGAGGAGGTCCCGCGTCTCTTATTGCTACCGCCTCCAAGGGATCCACCCCCGTTGCCTTCACCATTAAGGTTGCTAATGATGGGGAGGAGGGGGGACGAAGTGGCCCGGTCATAAGTGGTGGGGTGGCCAGCCTTGTTATTTGTTGCTTTCTCATCTGCTGGGAGGCTGCCACCGGCTGTTTGATCTGTTTTGTGATGGGGACTTCTTATGCAGAAGGGGGTGTATCTATTCCTTTTCCCTTGTCTGCTCCCTGTGAAGAAGTCCCAGCCCCCGGGGTCATTTTTGGTACCGGTGGCGGAGTTAACTTTGGTGTCGGCTGGGCTACTCGGCGGGTACTCCCAGGGTACACCTTCTTGAAATAGGCGTGGCTTCGCTCGACCACCTCTTGAGTGAAGTCTTCAATAGTGGGCCCTTCCTGGGCGGCCCAGTTTACTGGTGGAAGGGCCTTTTTATCGATCCCCTTTTCCTTGTACTGGGGATCAATGGTGGGGGCGACGTCTGAGAAGTCTGCCAGGAACTTCCAGAGCTTCAGTTTATGCATCATGCCGGCTGTCATTCTGACAAAGTTCCTGCTCCACACCTCCACATCATCTTGGCAGTCTGCCCAGAAGTCCTCCATGTGTATACGATGGGGCTCTGAAGCCCGAGGCATTGTCGTTGCAATTCTGCCATGCGGATCAAAATTCTTCCGCGCCAGATAAAATTGCTGCAAGTTATAACTTTTCAGCTCATTGTTTGCCTCTTTTGCAGTGGTCAGACTGCATGTGTAGTTCCCACAGGTGATTGGGAACGGGATGTTGGGGATCTTCTTGAGGGCAAAGAAGGCATGCACCTCCATTATTTGTCTGCAATATTCCAACAGTACGATCTTGTCCCCATAATGTCTGGGCAACAAGTAGGGTTTCCCGGAGAAGCCGGCGACCCTAATGTATGTGTGCTATTGGAATTGTATGTAGTAATGTCCATAACTATGGACCAACTTCATCGCCTCAGTAGACAGGCGGTATCCGGCATCCCGAGTGGGTGCGAGCAGATGGTAGTAAACAAATTCGTCATTTACTCTGCAGAAACTGGGGAAGCTGGCCTCCCATTGAACCTGTGGGAAATGGTCCCACGGTGCTTTTTGTCCCAGGCCAATCTCGAGTACGCCGTCAGTAAGTAGGCCGTGGGAATGGGGCCTCTGCTGTGCCAAGGCCCAGAAAACATAAAAAGACATATAGAACATCTTCTTCCGGTTCAACTGCTGGAACTGGGAGTCGACATGGTTTGAAATTATTGTGGCCCAGTCGAAGAATTCTCCCTTGGTGGAGATGTCAAGGAGGAAATAGTACATCCATCGAGCAAACTCTTGGGCAGAGGGTTGCCCAAAGACCCGGGCCAATGCTATCATCCCCATCTGGATGGTCTCTTTGAACTCAGAGCTGGGAATCTCTATCTTCATTCTCTTTGGGTCCCTCTTCGGGGCCTTCAGCCAATGGGTATTCATGTACACCCGGGCAGCATCCTCCAGTTGTGTGAACTGGTTCAAGGCATCAGTCCTTGTAACCACCATAGCCCTATCAAATTGAGGGATACCCAGGCTTGCTTGGAATATGACTAGGTCGAGAGACACCAGTGGAGTGGGGTATCCTATGGGCTCTGCGGCCGCGAGCATAACGGCCTGAACAAAAGAGTTGTAGTTGTTCACCAATGTTAGGATAAGCTCCGGAGATTGCACAGAGCACGGGAAGCAAGCTGCCCGGAGGATTTCAGATCCCCCGACGTTGATTTCTAGTTGATCTCTAGCCTGTCACTGGATGTGCATTATCTTCACCAAGGCCTGCATCTCCGCCCATGTTCCGACATTGGTGTCGGTTATCAGCTTAACCTTGGACTCAATCTTTGAGCCCACGATAACGTTGTCCTACACAAATTTCATGGTGAGGGGCAGCTTCTCTAGGGCCTTTTCCATCTTAGATTTTACCGCTACCCTGGTCTATGTTGCGGAAGGCAGCTCTGGACTTCCGGGAGGAGACGATGCAGATGCCTCAGACATGTTTGGAAGATGAACTCCAGGAACCTGTGATACAAAGTGACCATCATAACACATTTATCAAAATAATTATTCTGGGGTCTGGAGATCTTACCACCACGGTGTTTGCTTTCCTGAAAAGTTAGTATCATGTAAAGGTAACCAAAAAGCAAAACGCATCGTAAACTTAAGATCTTATTAAACATCTGGGTCCGGGGGTTTTGTCACATTTGGTAAAGACACAGGATGGATGATGGTAAGAGATCCAAAGCCCAGAGAAATGACCGTTGGTGAGGACGTGTAAAAATCCAAGTCATCGAGCCCACATGGGCGCCGCGTGCGTTGGTATTAAATGGAAGTGATGGCGATGACGACGGAGCCAACTGTCTGAACACACGAAAAGTGAAATCCACTTGGCTAGAATTGATTGTGCGCATGGGACATAAATGAGGTTCTGACAAACTTCATGCAGGAGAGAGAAAACCACCTGTCTGAAACTGGCCGAGAGCCGAGTTTCAAACAGGTGGTTTTCTGCCCTGAAGCGAGTTCAGAGGTGGAAAACCAGAAACAGAGGCGACTCAACCAGCTTGTCAAGCCACCCGAAAGGATATACATAGAGCTGAGGGATATATACAAAGAAACGGGGAGATATATAGAGGTTATATACAGTTATACACATATATACACAGATATACAATGCGGGACAACGCCCGCGGGAGGACCAAACAAGGCAGAAACACAAACACAACTATTTACACTATTTTACAGATAGACCCACCTCTGCGCAAAGGGCAGACAACCCTCTGTCAGAGAACCAACCCACCAAGGAGTGGCAAAACCAGAAAACAACAAACCAAATGAAACAGAGAAACAAAACAAAATAAGACAAACAAAAACCAAACAAAACCAAACAAAACCAGAGAGCGGAAGAAAAACAGAGAAGCAGGAAAGCGGAAGCACCAACCTGAGAACGCAGAAGGTAGAGGAAAGGGAGGATTTACCGTAGGGGCTATGCAACAGCTTGAGTTGTTAAACGTTCAGAGTCACCACAATGAAGCACTTGCACTTTCCTGAGAATGACTGAAAACTTTAAGCGTTGATTATCGTAAACTGTCTGCAAATGCACAGTTAATCACTTTTGAAATCACTCTCTAATTCGCTCTAAGTGCTTGGCGGTTTTAATCACTGTAAATGTGAAAGTGACAGGTAAATTCTATTTATACGTGCGGTAAAAAGGTAATCCTCCTCCTTCCGGCAATCTCCGGACCAGCAAAACCTCCGGACTCCGGGCCCGGGGATTCCCTGTGATGATCTTCTTAAGAAGAGCATCATGGCGAAGAATCTCAGAGTCCAGAATTCAGTTCCCAATGAAGGACAACCTCTGGGACTGGAGTCCCAGAGGCGAAAGCCAAACAAACAAACAAAACCACACGCCAGGGAGGAAAACCCCGGAGAAAGAAAACAAAAAGGGAAAGAAAGACAAGGCAAAGCCGCAAGCAAAAGCAAACAGAAGCAAAAAAAAGGGGGACCCAACATTTTGCACACAAAATGCAGGGACGGGGATGCAAGGCATAACACAATTGACAGAGTGGTTTGGACATATAAAGAAGTGTCGTTGCTTTGGGGGTCCTCGCTTGCTGAATCAAACTTCTTACCCATTCTCAGACAAGCCATACCAAGCTTCTTATCATCTGAGTCAAACACAGTCTCCATTGTTCTAAATGAAGTCTTGAGCTCCTCTATTGTGGATGTAGCCAGAAAAGCTTTTTCTTCTTTTTCCTTTGTATCTGTTTTCGTCCCGGTCACTAAGCCTTTGTAGAAACCCATTTGCGCAAAATGGTGTTTAACGTTTATAGAGGTTTTCGGGCTTTGAAAGTTTAGAATTTTAGTCGCTTGTGATTTTGTATTTGCTTTGGGGGTCCTCACCTGCTGAATCAAACTTTTGACCCATTCTTAGACAAGCCATATCAAGCTTCTTATCATCTGAGTCAAACACAGTCTCCATTGTTCTAAATGAAGCCTTGAGCTCCTCTATTGTGGATGTAGCCAGAAAAGCTTTTTCTACTTTTTCCTCTGTATCTGTTTTCGTCCTGGTCACTAAGCCTTTGTAGAAACCCATTTGCGCAAAATGGTGTATAATGTTTATAGAGGTTTTAGGGCTTTGAAAGTTTAGAATTTTACCCGCTTGTGATTTTCTAAACTGATGTAATTTAGAAGGGAAAGTAAGCCCACTTTCAGTTCGTTCTATCGTTGAACTCTTGTGCCATACTTCTTTAATTTCTATACACACTTCCTCGTTTTCCTGTAAATTAAAGATTCTCTTGATGCTAAAAAGCCTATTTTTTCCATGACCATCAATAGTTTTTAGGGGAACAAATTTTCTTCTTTGCACCTGATTTGACATTTTAATCTTCATGAATGACTATTCAAAAAAGTGTTCAATATTTTATGTTCTACAAATTTTAACATGAACAAAAAGTAGGAAGAAGTAGCGAATGTGGACCATAAGCCTGATTACAAAAACCTCAAAGTGCAGTCATGACCCTTTTCTCCACTATCTTCCAATTTAAATTTTAACATGAACAAAAATAGCTCAACTTAGCTCTTCTAAAAAATTGGACAAAACAAATCCACCAAAAAATTGAAACCTGTCAAAGCCAATAAATACACTTAAACAAAACTCTGAGACTTGTCCAAGCAACGAGCTCAATCCAATCAAGAAAATAGCTTAGCCTATTGATGAAATCAGTATAAAGGTAAAATTAGAACCCACTTCTTTTAAAGAAGCTTCAGATCAAGTAGCAGATACCAAGATTGTAATTAACACACAATCTCTCTTACCCATTGGAAAATTTGTTTAGTTCCTGCCACTGCCATAGGCAGGTAACTATTGCATTCATCAAATGCAACTTTTTTTTATTTGGACCAATCAGATTATAGAATTTTTGGAGATTGTTTTTATTCTCTAAAGTTTGATAATTATATCATATTTCAAATTTATAAAATGCCTTTTATTTAGAATTCTATTGGCTGAAACCAAAAAAGGCAATGAGAAAATTAATATTGAAGAGATTAATTAGCAAAAAATTAGCAGTCATTCATTCACGCATGCTTTTGTTTATGGTGCAGGTGCATAATAAACAGTGGGTACGAGTGGTTTAATGAGACATTGAAGAGCGCAGGTGGCATTGATAAAATCAGTGTTAAAATTTAAAACACAAAGTCAACCTCAAATTTGGTGCATTCATTTTAGCTTCAACTATCAAGCCTCCAGTACCAGTGATTTTTCCCTGTAGTTTTCCCTCTTTAAATTTTGCTTGGTAACATTCATCTGTGCATTCGCCTGGGAAGTGCGGTATAGGTTTCCTAACGCTATTTTGATTCTGCATTCAAACTATTTCAATAACAATAGATGACTCGAGGGTTTAGTTCCAATTGAAGGGTTTAATTTTTTACTGTGTTGATTGAAATTATCGAAGCCATTTTGATCTAATGCATTCATTATATGGAATTTGCAGTCGGTTTAAGTATTGTAAATGCAATTTTAAAAGAAGTTCAGTAATTTTATTTTTTATTTGTTGTTCGATTCAATAAGGGTTTGTTTTGTTGTTTTAGTGGTGCAAAACATGGACTCCTTTGTTGTTATTATAATCTTTTGCATGAGTTTTTGAAATTTATCATTGATTGTTTGTTATTTTGAAATAGAGAGAAATTGATGCTTCAAAATCATTTATTGTATGGTACACATCGCAAGCTCTGTGTAGGCCTCCGCCACCTTTCCTGGACTTTTTTTCTCAACCTTTTTGAGTAAATTGGTAACTATCGCACATCATTTATTTGACTCATCATACTTCTCCAATGGACAGAGTGCTTTGGACATATAAAGAAGTGTCATTGCTTTGGGGGTCCTCACCTGTTGAATCAAACTTCTGACCCATTTTCTGATAAGCCATACCAAGCTTCTTATCATCTGAGTCAAACACAGTCTCCATTACATTCTAAATGAAGCCTTGAGCTCCTCTACTGTGGATGCAGCCAGAAAAGCTTTTTTTGATTTTTCCTCTGTATCTATTTTCGTCCCGGTCACAAAGCCTTTGTAGAAACCCATTTGCGCAAAATGGTGTTTAACGTTTATAGAGGTTTTAGGGATTTGAAAGTTTAGAATTTTAGCCGCTTGTGATTTCTATTGCTTTGGGGGTCCTCACCTGCTGAATCAAACTTTTGACCCATTCTTAGACAAGCCATATCAAGCTTCTTATCATCCGAGTCAAACACAATCTCCATTGTTCTAAATGAAGCCTTGAGCTCCTCTATTGTGTATGCAGCCAGAAAAGCTTTTTCTGCTTTTTCCTTTGTATCTTTTTTCGTCCCGGTCACTAAACCTTTGTAGAAACCCATTTGCGCAAAATGGTGTTTAACGTTTATAAAGGTTTTAGGGCTTTGAAAGTTTAGAATTTTAGCCGCTTGTGATTTTCTAAACTGGTGTAATTCAAAAGGGAAAGTAAGCCCACTTTCAGTTCATTCTGTCGTTGAACTCTTGTGCCATACTTCTTTAAGTTCTATACACACTTCCTCATTTTCCTATAAATTAAAGCTTCTCCTGATGCTAAAAAGCCTAGTTTTTCCATGACCATCAATAGTTTTTAGGGGAACAAATTTTCTTCTTTGCACCTGATTTGACATTTTAATCTTCATGAATGACTATTCAAAAAAGTGTTCAATCTTTTATGTTCTACAAGTTTTAACATGAACAAAAAGTAGGAAGAAGCAGCGAATGTGGACAATAAGCCTGATTACAAAACCCTCAAAGAGAAACCACCTGCCTTTTCTCCACTGTCTCCCAATTTAAATTTTAACATGAACAAAAATAGCTCAACTTAACTCTTCTGAAAAATTGGACAAAAAAAATCCACCAAAAATTTGAAACCTGTCAAAGCCAATAAATACACTTAAACAAAACTCTGAGACTTATCCAAGCAACGAGCTCAATCCAATCAAGAAAATAGCTTAGTTTATTGATGAAATCAGTATAAAGGTAAAATTAGAAGCCATTTCTTTTAAAGAAGCTTCAGATCTAGCAACAGATACCAAGATTGTAATTAACACACAATATCTCTTACCCATTGGAAAATTTGTTTAGTTCCTGCCATAGGCAGCCATAGGCAGGTAACTATTGCATTCATTAGATGCAAAAAAAAAATGGACCAATTAGATTATAGAATTTTTGGAGATTGTTTTTATTCTCTAAAGTTTGATAATTATATCATATTTAACAAATTTATAAAATGCCTTTTATTTAGAATTCTATCGGCTGAAACCAAAAAAGGCAATGAGAAAATTAATATTGAAGAGATTAATTAGCAGAAAATTAGTTGTCATTCATTCACGCATGCTTTTGTTTACGGTGCAGGTGCATAATACACGGTGGGTACAAGTGGTTTAATGAGACATTGAAGAGCGCAGGTGGCATTGATAAAATCAGTGTTAAAATTTAAAACACAGAGCTAGCCTCAAATTTGGTGCATTCATTTCAGCTTCAACTATCAGGCCTCCAGTACCAGTGATTTTTCCCTATAGTCTGCCCTCTTTACATTTTTCTTGATAACATTCATTTGCACATTCGCCTGGGAAGTGCAATATAGATTTCCTAAGGCTATTTTGATTCTGCATCCAAACTGTTTCAATAACAATAGATGACTCGAGGGTTTAGTTTCAATTGAAGGGTTCAATTTTCTACTGTGTTGATTGAAATTATCGAAGCTATTTTGATCTAATGCATTCATTTTACAGAATTTGCAATCGGTTTAAGTAATGTAAATGCAATTTTAAAAGAAGTTCAGTAATTTATTTTTTATTTTTTGTTTGATTCAATAAGGGTTTGTTTTTTTGTTTTTGTGGTGCAAAACATGGACTCCTTTGTTGTTATTATGATCTGTTGCCTGAGTTTTTGAAATTTATTGTTGATTATTTGTTATTTTGAAGTTCTAGTTTTCTTATAGAGAGAAATCAATGCTTCAAAATCATTCATTGTATGATACAACATCGCAAGCTCTGTGTAGGCCTCCGCCACCTTCCCTGGAATTTTATGCTCAAAATGTTTGAGTAAATTGGTAGCTATCGCACAACATTTCTTTGACTCATCATACTTCTCCAATTGACAAAGTGTGTTGGACATATAAAGAAGTGTCATTTCTTTGGGGGTCCTCAACTGCTGAATCAAACTTCTGACCCATTCTCATACAAGCCATACCAAGCTTCTTATCATCTGAGTCAAACACAGTCTACATTGTTCTAAATGAAGCCTTGAGCTCCTATATTATGGATGCATCCAAAAAAGCTTTTTCTGCTTTTTTCTTTGTATTTGTTTTTGTCCCGGTCACTAAGCCTTTGTAGAAACCCATTTGCGCAAAATGGTGTTTAACATTTATAGAGTTTTTAGGGCTTTGAAAGTTTAGAATTTTAGCCGCCTGTGATTTTCTATTGCTTTGGGGGTCCTCACCTGTTGAATCAAAATTCTGACCCATTCTTAGACAAGCCATATCAAGCTTCTTATCATCTGAGTCAAACATAGTCTCCATTGTTCTAAATGAAGCCTTGAGCTCCTCTATTGTGGATGCAGGCAGAAAATATTTTTCTGCTTTTTCCTCTATATCTATTTTCGTCCTGGTCACTAAGCCTTTGTAGAAATCCATTTGCGCAAAATGGTGTCTAATGTTTATAGAGGTTTTAGGGCTTTGAAAGTTTAGAATTTTAGTCGCTTGTGATTTTCTAAACTAGTGTAATTCAAAAGGGAAAGTAAGCCCACTTTCAGTTCGTTCTATTGTTGAACTCTTGTGCTATACTTCTTTAATTTATATTCACACTTCCTTGTTTTCATGTAAATTAAAGCTTCTCCTGATGCTAAAAAGCCTAGTTTTTCCATGACCATCAATAGTTTTTAGGGGAACAAATTTTCTTCTTTGCACCCGATTTGACATTTTAATCTTCATGAATGACTACTCAAAAAAGTGTTCAATATTTTATGTTCTACAAATTTTAACATGAACAAAAAGTAGGAAGAAGTAGCGAATGTGGACAATAAGCCTGATTACAAAAACCTCAAAGTGCAGCCACCGACCTTTTCTCCACTGTCTCCCAATTTAAATTTTAACATGAACAAAAATAGCTTAACTTAGCTCTTCTGAAAAATTGGACAAAACAAATCCGCCAAAAATTTGAAACCTGTCAAAGCCAATAAATACACTTAAACAAAACTATGAGACTTGTCCAAGCAACGAGCTCAATCCAATCAAGAAAATAGCTTAGCCTATTGATGAAATCAGTATAAAGGTAAAATTAGAACCCACTTCTTTTAAAGAAGCTTCAGATCAAGTAACAGATACCAAGATTGTAATTAACACACAATCTCTCTTACCCATTAGAAAATTTGTTTCTAGGGCTTTCTCTGGAACGTGCGGAGTCAAAACTTATTTTAAAATAAAACAATTATGGGTATTAAATGCCCCTGTTCAGATTTGTTTGGTGATAAGATCTCAAGCTAAAGCGGATTTGTAGAACCGCTTAAAAATACATTGCCTGATCTGGTAAAAGTTGAGAGAAATCTCTGCTCCAAGGTTAGCTTGGCTTTATCTTCTTTTTTGTACCGCTATGAAATTTCATATTTAGAACATTATTTTCCTGATAATAGACCAATGTGTGATCTGAAATATGGATTTTAGCACATGTTTGTGGTCTTATATGGTTGTAAGAACACTTATAATTTCTTGCATACGCCAGATCCACAATTGATTCCCTCATCTAATTTCACCCAGATTTACATGACATTTAAGACAAGGCCAAAACATATACATATCTGTAGGTGGAGAAGTTGTTGAAACCCTTGCAACTATTGACAAACATAAAATAAGTATATGTATATGTTTTGGCCTTGTCTTATATGTCATGTAAATCTCACTGAAATTAGATGAGGGAATCAATTGTGGCTCTGGCATATGCAATAACTATAAGTTTCTTACAACCATATAAGACCACAAACATGTGCTAAAATACATATGGTGTACTGAATTCAACAAGGTTCCAAAAAACCAAAAAGGAATTTTAAACTAAAAAGAAAATGAATAAATAATGTACTAAAACTAGTAGTGTAGAGTGCACCTTAAATTGTTGTTTACAAGGCCCTCGATGAAGACTAGAGGTTGCTCTGGATTTCCAAAGAGTATTCAATTAATTAGTAGTAAAATATTAAGACTTTCAAATATGAATAAATCCATTTAGGTGTTTCATTATTTTGTTGTTGTTTTGTCTAAAAAATAGTAGTCTATTTTATTTTTAAAAAGCAATTATACTTATTTTTCCATTTCATTCGTCATTTTGTACAGCAACTATGACTAATGAAATGGTGTTGCTTTTCCAAAATTATCAGGGACATTGTCATTTACAAATTCAGCAAAAAACACTTATAAAAAACTGAGGCAACCAATCTATCAGCGCCACACATTTGCAAATTCAACAAAAAGCACTTATAAAAGACTGAGCCAACCAATTTGTCAGCAGCACAGGACATCGTAACGTACCTCCCGCTTATTTGCTAGCATTGTTTTCTTGTTGTTTTGTCTAAAATATAGTAGACTATTTAATATTCATAAATAGTATATTATTTTATTGTTGTTATGTGCATTATTATATTCAAACATAAAACATAAATCATAGCATATCATACACTACATATATAACAAACATATATTCAACTGGTTTTTGTTTTGGAAATATTATAGTAAAAAAGTTTAATTGTTGATATAGCATGGTAGAATATCAACATATAGTAGAAAAACTTGGCAACGACAAAATACACTAGTACCATCTTTTATGAATAAGAAGATTATGCTTTCTCTATGGAGAACCAAAAATGCATATCTCAGAAAACATTAGAGGCAACAAACCAAGTCAACATGCAAAAACTAAAAATTGTAGATGTGGAGATATAAGAAAAACAAAAGACAAATTGTACAATGTGATATTGATGATGTGCTAAAGAAAGAAGGCCTATATAGAGTAAACACATTTAAATACAATGTTGGAGATTGTTTATTTGACACCTTGGAATTCTTACTTCATGATAGGTATACATTAACTCAACTACGCAATGGAACTATTGATTACTTCTTGAGCAGCCTCGAAAGACATGAAAGAGAAGCAATTGACTCTTAAAACAATTAACTGGATCCCCAAACTTTGTATGAGTTACATAAAGTTAAGGACATTGAAACTTATTTACAAAGAATGCGACTATCCGCAAAACCATCAACCGTTAAAACTGAAACAGGACTTTGGGGAGATATATTTTGTATTCATTGGATATCCAAGTGGTTAAATCTATAGATATATGTTTGGTCATCAACAAGAGGGAAAAATTACTTGCACTTCAACAAATCTTTACATACAGAATCATACTCACTGCTTTTCCATGATGCTAATCCACTGTCTGGACATTTTGAACCGCTCGTACGATTTCCAATACTATATGTAGAAAACCAACAACAGACAAATTTTGAAGAGCTCAATGAAACAACAACAAATAAACATGACATGCAAAGTGCAACATTTACAAATAAAAAAACCTTAACTATTCCCAACAAAACTAAAATACAAATAAACGCAGAACATGAAAAAAAAACACAACAACCAACATCGCTCATGAAGCCTAAAAAAGTAATTAGAAGCAATAATGACCATGAACCAATGCAACCAACAACTATTGGAGATTTGCTTTTGTGCAAATAGTTGATTGTATGTTTGATGCAGGAGCATCCTGGGTGTAAGGGCAATCTTGCATCACCCAAAAATATTTCCGTTTTCTTTTCAATAAGGGCTACCTTGTGCAGAGCTGCTATTTATGGAAACTTGCTATTTTTAGTAAGTTGGTCATACGATCTCGGAATGTTTTGATTTTGCATGTGGAGGTTCATCTCAGTCATATCAGCCTACCAATAAAGTTTCATGGCTAGATTGAGTCTAGTTTTGAAGATATTGAAAATTTTTGGTATTTAAAACAGGGTACAGAAACTTCAGGCTCAGTTTTGAAGGATTTAGAGGCCCCGGATGAGGTCGAAACTTGGGCTAAATGAAGCTTTGCTTAATTTAGTTGTTGTAGAGTGCTTTGTGGCATTTCTGAAATGGGGTTATAATAGTCAATCAGGTCAACTGGTGATGACTTATGGTCTTCGGAAGTTGGGCCACCTGAAATAGCAGAAAATAATTTTCCTTCAAAATTTTTGTTCGGGTTTCAAAAGTTATTTT
>MU224887.1:459377-472252 GCA_018584345.1 Thuja plicata
TTTTCAATAAGGGCTACCTTGTGCAGAGCTGCTATTTATGGAAACTTGCTATTTTTAGTAAGTTGGTCATACGATCTTGGAATGTTTTGATTTTGCATGTGGAGGTTCATCTCAGTCATATCAGCCTACCAGTAAAGTTTCATGGCTAGATCGAGTCTGGTTTTGAAGATATTAAAAAATTTCGGTATTGAAAATAGGGTACATAAACTTCAGGCTCAGTTTTGAAGGCTTTAGAGGCCCCGGATGAGGTTGAAACTTGGGCTAAATGAAACTTTGCTCAATTTAGCCATAGTAGAGCGCTTCGTGGCATTTCTGAAATAGGGTTATAATAGTCAATCGAGTCAACTGGTGATGACTTATGGTCTCCGAAAGTTGGGCCACCTGAAATAGCATAAAATAATTTTCCTTCAAAATTTTTGTTCGGGTTTCAAAAGTTATTTTGAGCCGACTTTGATGTAATAAATTGAAAAATAAAATAATTCTAAGTTTGGTCGGCCCTAAGGGCTAAATTTCTAGAACCTTCTCGGGCGGTGGAAATTGCCTATATAAAGAAGGCCCGTAGTGTTGTCTTAGGCAGTTCGGGGCAGTTCGAGGTAGATTTGGGTAATAATTCGAGGCTTTGTCCTACAGAATATTGGAAAGGGAATGCCCATGTGGCTTTGCATATTGTAATTCTGAAAGTTTGTAATTCCACATTTGTGGAGATAATAAGAAGCCCATTTTTTTTTCTTGCAAATTTTTGTTGCTTCTCTGTTCTGTTATGTGTTTGTGCCATTAAGGGGAGCACCCTTCATCAATGTTTGTCATTGATGACAACATATAATATACAACAGTGTTCTATATGCAATTATCAGTACAAATGTTTTGGAGCTATGTGTGTTTATTTCCATGGAGTATACATGTTCTAGATGCTATGTGCATTCACGTCGTATCAGATATGAAGTTTCAGTTGAGTTATGTCAATCAGTTATGGCAGTTACAGTGACTAAAGATTATCTATGAAGAGCCGACGTAATTACATTATTTCTTGATTTGCGCCTATCTTTGGGATATGCGTGGTTGTATTCATGTTTAGTTATGATTTAAAGATAATTATCTAAAGGCGCCAAATGTGTTCTATCAGAATCATGATGTTGGAGTTGATTTGGTGGAGCCGACTTTGTGAAGCATCACGTCCATCCAGTTTGGGTTGCATGATTCTAATCAGGTTGCGTGCTTGATGTGGCTGACTAAAGAAGTATTGAAGGGACTCCTAAAGCCGACTAAGATCACATATTTTGGGAAGATACTTATAGTAGTTCATAAGGTGAACACTAAGTGTGAATGATAAGAAATGAGACAGAAAAAGTACAGAACAGAGTGTCCGTTGTTTTGGGACAGTAGAGACATTTCATTCATCAAGAAAAGATCTATGTGAAGAAGAAGTGGAAGTATACAACACACTAGAACTGATCAAGACAACAGGTCTACTCAAACAGTTCATTTATTAGATATAGTGCATATCTATTTTACTGAAGGTTGTAGCCTTCATCATTTTAGCAATGAGTTTTTTGGACAGTGAGTCCTCACCCCTAACAGGGTTGTTTATGAAAGACTCCTAACAGGGTCAGACCCTTAACCAGGTCACTATACTTATTGCATTGTAAAGAACAACTCCTAATAGGGTTGCAAGATCTCCTAACAGGGATAATTATACTCAAGTATAGTTCTTTGTGGGTGTTAATTCCCACTGGGGTTTTTACCTATTTGGTTTCCCCGTAACCAAAATTGTTGTGTTCTATCTTGTGTTATCTGAATGTGTTAATGCTTAATGTTATTCTGTGATTAATTGAAGAAAAGAATTAAACTTTTTGATAAATGATTCACTCCCCCCCCCCTCTCAATTATCCCTTGGGACTATTCTAACAATTGGTATCAGAGCCAAGTGTCTTGGAGAGAAAGCCTAATAGCTTAAGGTAGATCAAATGGCATACTTCAGGAAAGAAAGTCCTAAGTTTGATGGAGAAAACTATCTTGACTGGAAGAGAAAAATGATAACACATCTTCAGTGTGTTGGATTTGAGATCTATGAGATTGCCACTCATTCAATTGATGTTCCCACCTTGAAAGACCTTGCAGAAGAAGATTCTACAATCAAACAAAAGGAAGTGTTCACTCAAAATGCAATTGCCAAAAAAGCCCTAATCAGTGCCCTATCTGACAATGAATTTTCTGAGATCAAGAAGGCAGATAAAGCATATTCTATTTGGAAATACTTAGAAGATATGTTTGAAGGAGACATCCAAGTAAAGAATGCACGCAAAAAGACATGGAAGAAAAGATACAACAACTTAGAGATGCTACATGAAGAAAACATCAGAGCTTACAATCAGAGAATTAATGAAGCAATATCAGGTATCAGGAACAATGGTGGAGAAATCTCAAAGGATGATATAATGGAGAAACTAATGATGACATTGACATCAGCCTATGAGAGCAAGAACAACATCTTGGATGAAACTATGCAATTCTCAAATGACTTTGAAAGAGAAACCTTGATCAGCAAAATATCTACATTTGAGATATCAAGATTGAAGACAAAACCTCAAAGTGAGACAACTTTCAAAGCCTTAGTCCACAGTAAGAAATCTCTAAGTAGCTCCACTAATAACGAACAAGTAGATACAGAACTAGAAGAAGTCATTGCTATGATTGCCAAGAAATAAAGGAAAGGTAAAGGGAAATATGAAGGACAGCTACCATTCAAATGTTTTTCATGCAACAAAGTTGGTCACTTTGCATCCAAGTGTCCTACAAGAGTCAGGAAGTTCATATCATATTACAAGCACAAGTACACTAAGGAATGCTATCATGTTGAAGATGGTGTAACTGATGATGATTCAGGAGAAGATGAAATTGCATTTGTTTCCATTAAAGACATTGAGAAGATGCTTGAAGAAATGGACAAAGAAGATGAAGAAAAAGCACAAGAGTTAGCATTAGTTTCCAAAGCTGACATCAGAATTGACTAGATCATTGAGAGCGGATGTTCACACCACATGACATGAGATAAAGACATATTTGTACATTTGGGCAAGTACAAAGGTGGCATGGTTAGATTTGGAGATAACACTCCCAAACCTATCATAGGCAGAGGTTCTATTACCTTAGATGGAAAGAACAAGACATATGATGTTCTTTATGTTGATGGTTTGCATCATAACTTACTAAGTGTTGGAAAACTACTAGACAAAGGATATCAGTTGGAATTCAAGAACAACTATTGTATTATCAAAAACAAAGGAGACATGATTGCATCAGGTTCAAAGACCAAAGGTAATTTTTTCTAGCTTAACTCTGAAGTAAGTTGTTTTGTTACAAAAGTGGATGACAATTGATTATGGCACAAGAGACTTTGTCATATCAATTTTGACAACATAGTCAAGATAAGTATTGTAAAGGAAGTAAGAGACCTTCCAAGGATTGCAAGACTAGTTGACACTATGTGTAGGGAATGTGTGATGGGGAATCATGTGAGGACCTCCGGAGAAAACAAGACTCTGCTGAAAACAAATTAGATCTGATACATATAGACCTATGTGGACCTACTCAAACAAGATCGCACTACGGAGAAAGGTATTTCATTTTTTTTGTTTATGATTTCTCAAGGATGATGTGGGTTGCATTCTTAAAAGACAAATCTAAAGCTTTTGAGAAGTTCAAAGTATTCAAAGCTAAGGTTGAGAATGAATCTGGATTGAAGATAAAATTTCTGAGATCTGATAGAGGAGGAGATTCACCTCTAACCAGTTTTATGATTATTGTGAAGAACATGGAATCAAAAGATAGTTAAGTGCACCTAGAACCCCTCCACAGAATGGGATTGTAGAAAGAAGGAACACAATAATACTTGGCACAACGTGCACTATCATGATTGAAGGAAAGTTTGCCCATACCTATTGGAGAGATGCGGTCAATACAACAACCTATACTATCAATAGAATACAATTGAGGCCAGGTGCAGACAAGATACCTTATGAACTTTGGTTTGGTAATGTACCTACTATAAAATACTTCAGAATATTTGGAAGCAAGTGCTACATCAAGAGAGATGATAGCATTGGCAAGTTTGATGCTAGAAGCGACGAAGGTATTTTTCTTGGTTACTCTACTAAAAGCAAAGCTTATAGATGTTTTAAGCTAAGATTGAAGAAGATCAATTAAAGTACTCATGTTAAGATTGATGAGAAGTTTATGATTCAAGAAAGATACTATGAATGTGCTCCTATGATTGAATATGAACCTAGACCTATCAATAAAGACACAGTTATTGAGGAAATGTTTGACTGTATTGATGTATCATGTAACAATCCTGAACCAAGTCAAGAAGAATCATAGACTACAGATGAGAGTGTCACTCCTAAAAACTCAAAATACAAATCCAAATACCACTCTAAAGAAGACATCATTGGAGATCAGAGCGCTAAATTCTTGACAAGATCCAGAGCAAAAGGCTCAACCGCTAATGAAGAGGTATGCTTACTTTCACAGATTGAACCCTTAAGTGTTGAAGATGCGTGCAAAGATTCAGATTGGCAAAGTGCTATGCAAGAAGAATTAGATCAAATAATAAAAAATGACACATGGGAAATGGTCCCTAGACCTCATGACAACAACATGATTGGAACAAAGTGGATATTCAGGAACAAAATGAATGAAGAAGGCACAGTGGTAAGGAACAAAGAAAGATTAGTATGTAAAGGATATGCGTAGAGAGAAGGAATAGATTACACTAATACATTTGCCCCTATGAGAAAACTAGAAGCTATCAAGTTGTTTTTGGCCTATGCAACATTCAAGAACTTTAAAGTATATCAAATGGATGTCAAGTCAACTTTTTTGAATGGTGACTTGAAGGAAGAAGTCTACATAGAGCAGCCTGAAGGATTCAAACTTCCAGACAAACCAGACATGGTATGCAGACTAAAGAAAGCACTTTATGGACTTAAACAAGCCCCAAGAGCTTGGTATGAGAGACTTGATGGTTACTTAACAGAGATAGGATTTAGAAAAGGAGCAGCAAACTGCAACTTATTCATAAGAGAGACAAATGAAGGATTACTACTCGTTGCTATTTTTGTTGATGACATTATCTTTGGAGGTAATGACAAACTTAGTGCAGAATTCACCAAAGAGATGAAAAGTGAGTTTGAAATGAGCATGATTGGACCTATCAAATATTTCTTGGGATTGAATGTAAAACAAATAGACAAAGGCATATTCATAAATCAGTCTAAATATGTGAAGGAGATATTGAAAACTTTCAAGATGGAAGATTGCAAACCAGTAAGCACCCCCATGATAACAGGAAGCAAGCTTTCTAAAGATGATAATTCCATAACAGTTGACAAGACTCTATACAAGCCTATGATTGGAAAATTCATATATATTACTCAATCTAGACCTAATATTTCTAATGCAGTTGGCATTGTTGGAAGATTTGCAGCTGAACCCAAGAAAAATCACCGAATGGCAATAAAAAGAATATTCAGATACTTAAAAGGGACTATAGACTATGGTTTATGGTATCCTAACTCAGAGAACATACAAATTCATGTGTATACTGATGTTGATTAGGCAGGTTGTGTTGATGACAGAAAGAGTACATCATGAGGAGCAGTATTTCTTGGAGACAGGTTGGTTACTTGGACAAGTAAAAAGAAGAATTGTACCTCTCAGTCAACAGCAGAAGCTGAGTATGTTGCAACAACATTGAATTGTTCAATAATGGTTTGGATTGAACAGATGATTAAAGACTTTGGTATTTAGATTGATTATCCTATTGTTATTCACTGTGATAACACTAGCACTATCAATATGTCAAAGAACCTTGTGATGCATGCCAAGAAAAAACACATTGAGATCAAATATCATTTTATAAGAGAAAAAGTTGCAGACAAAGAAGTAAAGTTATATTATGTGAGCACTAAAGAACAACTAGCAGATATCTTTACAAAGCCTCTATCAAAAGATACTTTTGAGTATCTCAGGGATAAGATGGGAGTAATTCCCTTTCCTAAGTCTGATTAGAATTTTCAGCAAAGAACATCAGTCCTTGGTGACTGATGAATGGTTGACTACTCTACTTATGGAGTAGTACCTATGCTTAAATTGTGTTTGGCACCCTTTTCCATTGATGTCAAAGGGGGAGATTGTTGGAGATTTGCTTCTATGCAAATAGTTGATTGTATGTTTGTCATTGATGACAACATATAATATACAACGATGTTCTATATGCAATTATCAGTATAGATGTTTTGGAGCTATGCGTGTTTATTTCCATGGTGTATACATGTTCTAGATGCTATGTGCATTCACGTCATGTCAGATATGAAGTTTCAATTGAGTTATGTTAATCAGTTATGGCAGTTACAGTGACTGAAGATTATTTGTGAAGAGTCGATGTAATTACATTATTTCTTGAGTTGCACCTATCTTTGGGATATGCATGGTTGTATTCATGTTTAGTTATGAGTTAAAGATAATTATCTAAAGGTGCCGAACGTGTTCTATCAGAATCGTGATGTTGGAGTTGATTTGGTGGAGCCGACTTTGTGAAGCGTCGCGTCCATCCAGTTTGGGTTGTGTGATTCTAATCAGGTTGCATGCTTGATGTGGCCGACTAAAGAAGTATTGAAGGGACTCCTAAAGCCAACTAAGATCACATCTTTTGGGAAGATACTTATAGTAGTTCATATGGTGAATTCTAAGTGTGAATGATAAGAAATGAGACATAAAAAGTACAGAACAAAATGTCCATTGTTTTGGGACAGTAGAGATATTTCATTCATCAAGAAAATATCTATGTGAAGAAGAAGTGGAAGTATACAACACACTGGAACTGATCAAGATGGAAAGGTTTTCTCAAATAGTTCATTTATCAGATATAGTGCATATCTGTTTTACTGAAGGTTGCAGCCTTCATCATTTTAGCAGTGAGCTTTTTGGACAGTGAGTCCTCACCCCTAACAGGGTTGTTTGTAAAAGACTCCTAATAGGGTCAGACCCTTAACCAGGTCACTGTACTTATTTCATTGTAAAGAAAAAATCCTAACAGGGTTGCAAGATCTCCTAACAGGGATAATTATACTCAAGTATAGTTCTTTGTAGGTGCTAATTCCCACCAGGGTTTTTACCTATTTGGTTTCCCCGTAACCAAAATTATTTTGTTCTATCTTGTGTTATCTGAATGTGTTAATGCTTAATTTTATTTTGTAATTAATTGAAGAAAAGAATTAAACTTGATAATAACTGATTCACCCCCCCTCTCAGTTATCCCTTGGGACTATTCTAACAACAACTTCCATTAACAATATGGAAAAAATGCCTACAAGCAGTCAACTGCAACACCCAATGCAACGAACAAAGATGCACAATTCAATGAATATCAAAACCTCCAGAAATTGCAAAAAAAGTCAATATTTACCTTTGAAAAGGAAAAAAACATTATCGCCAATTGAAGTGTTTGAAAAAATAATTGAAGACACACCAAAATACACATGCATTATTTGCCAACTATTGTGTTTCAAGAAAGACATCATAATATTAAAAAATGAACAAAAACAAATGTATCAAAAATTGATCAAATCAGCTGAGAATATGTTAACAAATTCTATTTATCGAATTTGCAATACTGCATTGAAGAATTCAATTCTTTTGAAGTATGCTACACTGCATAATATCTGAACCATTAGTGCATTGCAATATGTACAAATTTTAACACAATTAGAGGAGCGACTAGTTTCCCTGTGAATTGCTTTCACGCAAATTCGGGAACTAGGCTACAAAAGATCCCAAATGGGCCTAACTATTTCAATTATTAATGTTCCAGCTGACATGAACATTGTGCAAAGAGCTTTGCCTTTATCAATTACAAATACAACAACAATTGTTGTCTCTCTCAAAAGATGATTGGAATACAAAAATGCCTTCCAAAAAGGCATGGTACGTCCACATCTAATTATGAAAGCTCTTCAAGAACTGACAAAAACAACATTATACAAAATGCATGATGTGCAATTGAATGAAAATTGGAAACAAGTTGTAGACAACAATAATGAAACTGAAGATAACAATGAACTCATTACAAGTGAAATTGATATAGATAGTGATAGTGAACAAGAACCATGTGAAACTTTGATACATGGTTTCATTGAATCCATCCAAATACATAAAATGCAGGACAAACTAATAGAAATTGCACTTTTCCAAGACCAATATCCTATTGGAATATTTAAATAAAAATATGCAAAAGAAATGAATTTTCCAGCACTATTCTTTGGCACTCCACGTGATAATGGTATTCTAAAAAACTTTAGCAAAAAAAAAATGCACAATGAGAACTGCCACATTCACAAAGGTGTTTCACATATCACACAACCAACCTATTTTTCAAAACAATTAAGATACTCATGCAACAAGTACTCTCCACAATGTGGATAAGAATTTGAAAAGGCCAACTAAAAGGAAGAAATTTATTAGCAAAAGATGTCAAACATATACCAAATCTAGAAAAATACTAAAATCAGATATTGGTTATGTTGACTTTAAAAGAATAAGAATATCTCCTGACTACACACAACAACTTTTAAAAAAATGTATTCGCAATGATACGACAACTAGGACCACCAATCTTTTTCCTCACCTTTACTAGTGTTGAACAAAACTGGTTTCCTCTCACAAACACACTCGAAGAACTACACAACTCTCACCATTCATCAAGAAAACAAAATTTCAACATTACCAATCAAACTCATACATACTAGCTCATAAAAAAAGATACAATAACTTGTGCAAGATACTATAGACATAGGATAAATGCACTTTAAAAAATGATATTTGTAGACCACTCATTCTTTGGAAATGTATTAGACTATTTCTCAGTAACTGAATTCCAAAATTGAGGAAATGAACATGATCATTTCCTCATTTGGGTTCAAAATGCACCAATCTATGGGAAGCATAGCAATTCAAGCATTGCAGAATTCGTTGAAAAGTACATAACATGTGAAACAGATGATTTAGAACAAAACATATCCATATTGCATAAGCATCATCATACAAAATAATGCAAAAAATCAAAAAAAGGTTACTGCAGATACAATTTCCCATTCCCGCTAATTAGCAAAACTACAATACTAGAACCATTACCAGAAACAAGCGAAACTATAACCTCAACCACAAATAACATTCTTTCTAGACTTCAAAAAGCAAGCTATCATAATATATTTACATTCCAAAATTTCTTAAATGAAATGGGAATAAATGAAGATGAATACATTATGGCTTTAAGATCAACGATCAATAGACCCACCCTTTACTTCCAAAGAAAACCTTCACAGATATGGAACAATACCTTTGCCAAGAAAATCCCCCAACTTTGGAAAGCAAATACAGATGCACAATTTGTGCTTAACGCATATGTTACAACAATGTGTTGTAGCTCCTACATGGCTAAAGTCGATAAGTCAATGACAAATGCTTTTAAGAGAATACACAAAGAGCATCAAAAAGACAATATAGATGCACTAAAAATGATATCGAGACTGGGGAATGCATTATTAAACTTGCAAAAAATGTCATCTCAACAAGCCGCTCATCTTTCTCTTTCACTCCCACTAAATTACAACTCTAGAAAATGCATATTTATTGACACCACATCAGAGAACCACCGTACATTTATATTGAAACATGTCAAAGAATTAAGAAAAGAAGTAGATAACTCATAAAATGTAATGTGAAAGTCTCTCATGGACTACTACTTAAAACGTCCACAAACTATTCGACACATATGTCTTGCAGAATTTGTCTCCAAGTATAAAAAAGATGGAAGTAAACTCTGACCAAAAAGTAAACAAAACGTTATACGATTTGTTAACTTCAACAAATATTTGGACTTAGACAATCATTGTAGAGAGCAATTATTGTTGTACATACCATTTATAATTAGCAGAGCCACATTGAAACATAATTTTGACTCTTGGGAAAAAGCCTTTTTGCACAATGAAAATATAATCCACATCAATCGTGCAAATTTTTGCTACAACACGAAAACTACATGGGGTGACATCGATAAAGCAATTGATGAAGTAAACAAAAATGGTGGGGACATTGACAACATGTGTTTCACAAACAAAATAAGAAAACAAGAAGACCAATATGACATTCAAGAAGATATGAAAACCACGCTCTGTACAACCATAAATACTAAACCTCCAAAAGGATTCGAAATCGTATGACATCCACAAATAGTTAACGCAAGGGGGGAAAGACAATGGGGCCTATGGCACACCCAAAACTAACCACCTTGCAGATACAATGCAAAATTACACAACAACACAGTGAGAGAAGAGAAATGCAGATATCTTTATCATTAATCAATCAAACTCAATACATGCCAGGCTGTAAGGCCTTCCTAGTTACAACCATATACATCAGAGTGTATTACAATTTGATCTTCTTACAACAGAGATCTCAGATCTTTAATATTATAACATTTGCCTTCTTGCTCTAAGACTTACTACCAAACTAAGAACATACAAAAGAATATATACAAGAGTCCAACAAAGTAGTCAGCGCTCAAATACAAAGGTGAGACCCAAATTTAGGTCCACATGAATCCCCAAGATAGATCCCAGCTACAAAAATTAAATAAAGAAGTCGGCCACCAACACCAATTCCAAAATAAACCAACTCGGCAAAGAAAAAGTTAAGAAACAGAGCACACGACAAAAGAAAAGCCGAGAAACAACAACAAGCATGTCTGAGCAACTCATCAAGGATGCCGAGCAACAAAAGCCGAGTGACAAAGAACAAACTGAATTGAAAGTAAACATATTTTTGGTTGAGCAGGATTGCCAAGGACCCAAGATGCTCCTGCATCAGACACCTGGGATTGAAAAGAAATGATTCCCCAAATCATGTATCAGGTCCAACCTGAAATGAATCCAAATTAGATTGAGAAATCCAAGATGAGTCCTTAATCGGTCTATTTTTCCACTTTACCATATATTCCATGTATACTTTTCCTCTTGTACTTCTGCCAACTCTCTGTTTCAAGATCTTCTCAACTTCCTCTATCTGCTTCTTAGGATAATCACTTGGTATTGTCACTTCTTCATCAGGTTGATGATATTCATATAAGTCTAAAATATTGAAAATAGGTGATATATCCATGTCATCAGGTAATTCAACTTCATAAGCATTTCCACTGTCAAATCTCCTTAGTATTTTACAAGGACCAAATTTCTTCATCTTCAGTTTCCCATATGTTCCAATAGGGAATCTTCCTTTCTTCAGATGAACCATCACAACATCACCAACTTCAAATGTCTTATATCTTCTTGATCTATCTGTATCATCTTTGTATTTCTGATTACTTTTCTCCAGCTTCTGCTTTACATCCTTATGCAATGTCATCATAAATTTTGCAAATTCTTCTGCTTCAGTGCTTCTTTTCTCTTCACCAACAATGTCTCTCAAATCTGATATACCTCTAGGTTGTGTGCCATGAACAATCTCAAAAGGTGTCTTTCCAGTACTTCTATTTATTGAACTATTGTATGCAAATTCTATTTGTGCCAACATCAAATCACAATTGCCTGGTGTGTCTCCAACTAAACATCTCAACAAGTTACCCAAACTTTTGTTTACCACTTCTGTTTGTCCATCAGTTTGTGGATGAAATGTAGAACTAAATTTCAACTCAGTATCCAGCTTCTTCCAAAGTGTTCTCCAAAAATAACTTACAAACTTATTGTCTCTGTCAGAGATGATACTCTTTGGTAATCCATGCAATCTAACAATCTCCTTAAAGAAAAGATATACTATATGAACTGCATCTGATGTTTTCTTACATGGTATAAAATGTGTCACCTTAGAAAATCTATCCACAACAACAAATATAGAATCATTACCGCTTGTTGTCCTTGGAAGTCCAAGAACAAAATCCATGCTGATATCACTCCAAGGTTTCTCAGGAACAGTAATAGGTGTATACAATCCAGTATTCTAACTCACTCCCTTTGCAATTTGACAAACTCCACAACTTCTCACAAATTTCTGAACATCCTTATACAACTGAGGCCAAAAAAACCTCTCCTTCAACAAACTCAATGTTTTATCAATGCCAAAGTGTCCAGCCAATCCACTACTATGTTTCTCCTTTATCAGATTAGTTCTCATTGATCATCTCGGTATACATAACTGAATTCCTTTAAACAACATATCTTCCTAAATGAAATAGTCTTCATACTTACTTGATTGATTTGTATTAGGTGTTATGCGCACTCTCCACTACTCTAAAAAATTAGGATCATTTTCATACAAATTCTTCATGTCATCAAAGACAAGAACTTCAATTTTCATTTCAGTCAACAAAGATATTCTTCTGCTCAATTGATCAACAACTCTATTAGATACTCCACTCTTATGCTTAATCACAAATGTAAAGCTCTGCAAATACTCTACACATTTCATATGTCTCTGATTCAACTTATTTTGACTACCCAAATACTATAAAGCCTTATGATCAGTATATAACACAAATTCATTTGGCATCAAGTAATACCTCCATTTCTTCGTAGCTCGCACAATAGCATAGAATTCTTGATCATAGACATAATATTTCCTCTTTGCATCATTCAACTTTTCACTAAAGAAAGCAACATGTTTACCTTCTTGAGTCAATACAACTCCAATTGCACTTCCTCTTGCATCACATTCAACTTGAAATACCTTATTGAAATCAGGTAAGGCTAGCACAGGTAATTCAACAACCTTCAACTTCAAAGCTTCAAAACTCTTATCAGCTCCATGTGTCCATTTGAACTCTCTTT
>MU224887.1:472833-491862 GCA_018584345.1 Thuja plicata
ACAATCCATTATGTCATCCATTCTTGGTATAGGAAACCTATACTTGACTGTGATCTTGTTTATTGCTCTGGAATCAGTGCACATTCTCCATTCTCCATTCTTCTTAGGTGCCAACATAGCAGGTACCGCACATGGACTCAAACTTTCTCTGATTAAGCCTTTGTTCAACAACTCATAAACTTGTCGATTAAGCTCTTCATTCTCGGTAGTTGTCAACCTATGTGGTGCTTTGTTTGGTAAACTAGCTCCAGGAATTAGATCCATATAGTGACTGATATCTCTGATTGGTGGAAAACCACCAGGTACATTATCTAAAATGATTTCTTTGTATTCAGTCAACAACTTCTCAACTTCTGCAGGTATGTCATCTTCTGCATTCTTACTTGGTTTGTTAGGAATCAAAGCATAACAAATGTCATCTCTTTTCAGATCTTTAACAAACTGTCTACCTTCCATTAGACAAAATTTCACATATGTACATAACTCATCAACAGATTCTTCAATCAAAGGTAACAAAATTTGCTTCTTCCCATCAACCCAAATAGAATACCTATTCAACCTTCCATCATGTATAGCATGTCTATCATATTGCCAAGGTCTACCCAACAAAATATGACAACAATCCATTGACATAATATCACATAACACCTTGTCATAGTACTTTCCAATTTTTAGATTCACAAAACATTGTTCACTTACCATTAATGTGTGCTCATCTTTGATCCATGAGATCTGATAGGGTTTTGGATGCTTCATCCTCTCTAACTACAACTTTGAGACCATTTCTTCTGATGCCAAATTCTCTGAACTTCCACTGTCAACAATGAATTTCCAAACCTTATCTACAACCCTACATCTGGTTTTGAACAAACTCTTCCTGATAGGATCTTTCTTATCTTTCTCACTCCATAGTATCCTTCAGATCATGAGATTCTCAGGCTCATTTGATGACTCTTCTTGCACTAATGCATTTCTGCTACTGCTACCACCTTTCTTGCTTGCATGTGTACATTCAAAGGATTTGTTTCCTTCTTCACCACAATTGTAACAAGTTACTTGGAACCCTCTTCTGCTATAACCACCTCTGAAATAATTGCCTCTTCCTCGGTATGAATTTCCACCTTTCCATTCAGTCTTTCCTTTGTCTTAACTAATGTCTATATTTGACTTGTCTGGTTCAGAACTACTATTTTCACCATGAGATCTACCTCTTCCTCTAGGGAATCTACCACCTCTACCTCTTTGTCTTTGTTCATATCTTTTGTTCAACTTTTCTTCAACTTTTAGGGCAAATTGGTATGCCTCTTCAATGCCTTCCATCTTGATCAAACTGATTTCATCTTGTATGGAACTTCTCAAGCCATTTAGATATCTTGCAAATCTTTCCACTTCATCTTCAACATGTCCAGATCTGATGTCCAATCTATAAAATTCTTCAGTGTAGTCTTTGACTGAATTGTCCTTCTGCTTCAAACTTTTCATTCTCCGAACTAGGTTAATCTGATAATCACACGGAAGAAACTTTCCTTTCAGTTTGTTCACTATCTTATCCCATGCCTTGATTTTGTCTTTACCTTTCTTCTTTCTATCCAACTGTAGATGTTCCCACCATAAGGATGCACAACCTTTCAGTTTTGTGCTTGCAATCTTGACCTTCTTGTCTTCTGCAACATTCTCATATTCAAAATATTTTTCCATCTTAGTGATCCATTCAATCAATTCATCAGAATCTAATTTTCCACTATATTCAGGGGGAATAAACTGAAGTGTGGACTTCAAGCTTGTCAACACTCTCAGGAATGTTTCCTCTTCTTGATCCATAACAGGTGCAGGTGCAGCTTCACCTTGAACCTCTTCAAACTCATCATCACTAACATCTTCAAGATGTCTTCCTCTGCGCTGGGTTGTCTCAACAACTTGCAATCTTGCAGCCATTTGCCTAAGCATATCAGCTAGACCTTGATCGACATTTCCTCTCCCACAAACCATCTTGAAACTCTATGCAATTGTAGGTAAGATCGCAAACTACCACCCTACACCAAATATCTTTAGAGTTTACAAGAAGGAGCCACGGATCTCAACTCACTCTGATACCACTGATGCAAGGGGGAAGAAAATGTAGAACTAGGGCACACCCAAAGTCAACCACCTTGCAAATACAATGCGGATTTACCTAACACCACAATGAGAGAAGAGAAATGCATATATCTTTATCATTAATCAATCAAACTCAATACATGCCAAGCTGTAAGGCCTTCCTAGTTACGGCCATATACATCAGAGTGTATTGCAATTCGATCTTCTTACAACAAAGATCTCAAATATTTAATATTCTAACATTTTCCTTCTTTCTCTAAGACTTGATACCAAACTAAGAACATACAAAAGAATATATACAAGATTCCAACAAAGTAGTCGGCACTCAAATACAAAGGTGAGACCCAGATTTAGGTCCACATGGATCCCCAAGATAGATCCTAGCTACGAAAATTAAATAATGAAGTCAGCCACCAACACTAATTCCAAAATAAACCAACTCGACAAAGCAAAAGCTAAGAAACAGAGCACTCAACAAAAGAAAAGCCGAGCAACAACAACAAGTATGACCGAGCAACTTGGCAAGGATGCCGAGCAACAAAAGCGGAGTGACAGAGAACAGACTGAACTGGAAGTAAACATATTTTTGGTTGAGCAGGATTGCCAAGGGCCCAAGATGCTCTTGCATCAATAATGGACAACAATGAATACTTCAAATTGAGAAGAATGCTAAATAAAGAACAACAAGCAATAGTCAAGGACATTGTTATAAAATTTTTTAAAAGACCTGAAAACTCCATTGCATTTGTTCTTGACAGGAGGAGACGGGACCGGAAAGACATTCACTACAAAAGCCATTTACAAAGCCCTTATTCGCAATTAAAAAAATAACATTGACAATGATCCAGATAAACCCAAAGGCCTGTTAACAACATATACCGGAAAAATAGCCTACAACATTGCATCCAACCTTTCATATACCTTTCAACAAATCAGAATTTGTCCCACTCAACACTCAACACAATGTCAAAGAACTACAACCAATTACATGTACTCCTAATTGACAAAATCTCATTAGTAGGTTCAACATTTATGTGCTACATTGACAAACGATTATGTGATATAATGCAATTGCCTACTGTGCACTTTGGTAACCTTGAAACAATTTTCTATGGGGACTTATATCAAGATCTCCCTGTGCTTGACTCAACTGTGTTTGACAACAAACCAAAGTCAATGGAATTAATGCCTCACACTTTTTGGACAGATAATATAAAGTGCTACTCATTGACAACGAAAATGCACCAAAAGGACAAACAATTTATCTCAATTCTCAATAAAATACGACTAGGCATATAGGCAATCAATGATATCCAATACCTCAACCAAAATTGCTTACGTCCACTGCCCATTGACTCAACATTCCCATACCTATTTTATAAGAGAAAGGATGTCGATGCACACAACAATAATATACCATCTACAATTACTAGAAACCTCATTAAATTAGATGTAATTGACCATGAAGATAACAACTACAATGCAACTCGGCTATACAACCATGCAACAACTCTCCCAACCTAAATAGCACTAAAAACAAACATTCTTGTTGAGATTTTTGGAGGAAACTACAATACAGAAGATGGCATCATAAATGGACCAAATGGAATATTCAAGGCATATACCACACAACAAGATCTCGATATAGTTTGGATAAAATTTAATGACCCCAAAATTGGCCAGCAACAAAGAAATAAACTAGCTGAATACTATTTTCAGGCCATTGAAAGAGATTGGGTTCCCATACTTCAAATTTTTAGACCCATTCCAAAAGTATTCACTAGTGGAAAATTAGAATTAGAAAACAATTCCCAATACAAATGGTATGTGCGCGAACAATACATCAATCCCAAGGACTCATGATGACAGGGATCACATTTGATCCAACTGTAATTACACAACATGGCTTAACATATACAACACTTTCATGAACAAGAGCAATTGAATCACTTTTCCTATTGAAACCTTTACATTCTAAACATTTTAAATTCAAACCCAAAATCAACCAAGAGATGTCTCAGCTTCAGTCAGATGCACAATGGCAACTTGAAAATTAGATAACCTGCTCAAATCATGCATCACATATACTATTGTGCACATTAAACACTCATAGCTTTAATGCAAAGAAACATGATATTATAAATGATCATGACATAATATCCACTGACATATTATGCTTACAAGAGGTACACTTGCTTCCACCTAATACAAATTTCCTTCTCCAAAAATACAACACCTATACAATGTATCATATACATGGCATCACCACTCTTGCGATAAAAAACTATTTGTCTTCAATACAAAGCAACATAGAACAACAAATGTTGAAGCCATCACATTAACACTGCGTCACTATACCAATGACCTCAATGTCTCTAATCTTGATGCATGACCCAATGCTTCTATAACAGAGATCATGTTCATCGTGACTGAAATAGTCACATATATCACTACAAAAAAGATCTTTTCATTATAGGCGATTTTAATATTGACATGACCAAAGAAAATACAACCACAACAAGACTCATTAAACATATGCAACAATACAACATACATTTCTTCTTGAACAATATACATACAACAAATAGACCATTAATTGACCATGTATGGACAAACTCAGCCACAAATATATGCTCCATTTATAAAACAGAAGCATATTGGACAGACCACCTTGCAACTTTCACAAACATTGACTGCACCCAATACAATATTCCAACTTGAAACCCCAACCTCTCCAATTATAAAGTAACTATGTTATACACAAACTATGAACACCATAAATCCAACAACAAATGATACATAAGCTTTACCAATATTAGACTCCAAATCTTCTTCAATCTTCAAATACTAAAAAAATCCATTGCCTACAATGCATTATATACAACTATGTACACTTAAACCCCTACCTTACAAGATAATCTACATCTTTTCAGTCAAAGTTCATTTTCTAAATATTTATTTTCTGCAACAACAATGAATACAACAATGCCAGCAACCAGTGAAGCATATCCAAAGGAAGAAAAAGTACCAAAGAGGTAATTAAATTTAACATTTTCATTCTCCACATATTTTTAGAGATCTTGAAAGTGAACATCACCTTTCCCCACTTGCACCAGGACAAAAGTAAACACTCAAAGTCCCATAACAATTGAAGATTTAAATGCCAAAAAAGCAAGGACAACTTTTCAAGGTGATATGCTTGTCGTATACAAATTTGTTCTCGATAGAGCCACCAAGACACGCGAAGTCTTGCGCACTGACTTAACAGATTCAAAATGAGACATCACTATAACACTGAATGTTGGTGGTAACCTCATCCACTCATATGAAGACAAAATAATTCCAGGGAAGGGAATAATTATAACAAGATTTGAAATCGCACCCAAAATAGATTATGATCGAGGAGATTGTGATTGCATACTGATTTTAAAAGAATCCAGCACAATTGAGACAACTGAACCAGTTCTAAGTGAATATAAGTTCATTCTAGGCACAACTGTAAAGAACCTCCTCACAAGTAAAAGTGATTTGCCTATTGGAACAATAGGTGTGGTAGTTGTAGGGACAAACAAGAAAGGCTCTCAATATATACTAGACATCAAGGATGGGAACACTGATATGGACAAAGCACCGGTATTCTTCTACACTCAACTCGTACTCACATTCTCCCTTTCACTTTTCAATTCTCTTTCTGCAAAAAAAAAAACTAACTTTATTTTCAATTGCAACTCTATATGCATCCAAAATTTGCCCAACTATACTTTGAAATGCGGGAACAATTATAGAAGAATGAAATTCCAGTCTTGCTCCTTAGAAACATTGCAAAAAAACTTGATCAAAAACACACTCTTCGCACAAGTCTCTCGACACATATTTGCAAGCTCAATGACAAAAGAACAATCGAGACACTTCATAGAATTTTGCATGCAACATTTGAGGTGTCAATTTAAAACTTCCTACACTCTTCAATGTCATAATTTGTTTTCCTCTCATTGTAATAATATTCTCATATTTCTTACAGGTTCGTGGACTTCTAAATCCTGCAAATGCATACTTCAATCCATTTTATGCATACTGCCCTACATGCAACTATAGATTTGAAAGCTATGACACATTGGAGGACAAAAAATCTCATTGCAAAAAGTGTGATGAAGAGGTAAACTACACATATTCTCTACATATCAAAATAATTATAACAAACGACAACAACCAAACAATCCATTGTTTCACAGAAAAACCAATCATCGAACAAATTTGGCATGCTCTAAAAAACATGACTTATGAGGAATACATCACTGACAAATCAAAAGTTATATTCGTGTTGCGGGACTTTATAGTTTGAGGAAAGTTCACTTTGAACCAAACTAACATGATCACACGTGCCATTTTTCTTGAAGAGTAAACAAAATACTCCAATGACAAAGGCAAGTATAATGTTACTCTTTATGCTTAAGAATCTAATATTTATTCACCATATTTACACAGTACTGACTTTGTTGCACTAACCAGATTGTTTTGCAGGTTTAAATGATCACAAACATATACTATTTTGTTTTTTTGCTACTTCTATCTACGATTACTTCAATTTTGTGTTTACATAAACATACTATAACCATTTTGTAATGCACCTGATGCTTTCCATGCTCAAAACAATGCCAATATGCTCAAAGAATACACAAAACCTGCTATAACTAAGGTAACTATACTCTTACTCTTCATGCTTCACAGTCTGCATTTCATTGACCTTTCTTAAACAATACTAACTTTGCTGCAATACCCACATTACTATGCATGCCCTAGATTTTGAAGATAGAAGATATCATGCATACATCTTGCCCCAAGGAACACTTCATTATATGCTTCTATTGTCTTTCACCTTCAGCTTTCAAAATTTTGTTCTAAAATACCACACAATATATACTTATACAGTTCACTTGTACTAAATAATGCCCAGGCTCACAAACATATATTATTTTGGTTTATTGCCACTTGTCTCCACCATTGCATAAAATACATTTAGTGTATTAAATGCTTATTATCATCATTTAGATCTGCTATAATGATAATAGAATACATCCTAAACTTTTAATTTCATTTTGAGTTTAAAAAAAAGTTCCTCTAGCATTTTAAGCCTTCGTATTCCATGATAATAGAACTATAGTTAACAAAAATTTGAAAATCCTTATTCTATTATCATGGATTATCAATATAGACATATATCATTGATTTTATGTTTCTTACAATCAATGATAAAAGAACAAAACGTCTTCTACAGTTCATTTATATAAATGGTATCTTTATGATATTGTAGACATGTGGTTTCCACAGTTGGCTGCAAGGCTATATGATGCCTAGATTAGTTTTGAATTTATGATTAATGTTACTGTGTTTCTTTCTACGATGTGGTTCTATATGATTTAAGTTAGCCTTGTGACCATTTTGATGCATCAAAGCTTTGCTTTTCATTTAAGTTGTGGAGCTTATTATTTTGAACTTGCTCTGTATTATTGAACTCTTTGAGCTTTGATCTATGGACGTCTATTTTGAAGTAACAGAGTCATACTTGTTAAACAGTTATGGCATGTGGTAAACCAATACACTTTTCAGTTCATTTATGTAATGTTGAGGTAAAATAGTAAGAGGTCTGCTTGAAAAGCACAACTTGTTGGAAACATGGTGCATGCTTATGTCTACTTCAAAATACATTATGGCAATAGGCTACATACAGATCTTGTCATTTTCTACAAACTTTGTTGCTTTTTTATCATCCAATGCTGGATTTTGGCAATTTGAGCTCAACACAATGTGAAATTGTTGTATTGTGGCAATTTTAGATCTGAAGTGGCTCGGGTGTCTTAAATTTGTTGTAAACGTCCTCATTTGTGGGAGACATGGTATCAATAAACCTTGTAGTTTGTTTGTTCTACAAGTTTTGACATTGAGATGGTTACCTTAGATAAGGGGCAAATAAGGCCTTTTGTGCTCTTATGTGTTGGACATTTTACTGCTCAAGATTATCATATGGTGTTTTACCATTCATCTGACAAGGAGTTTAGTATATTGCTCGTCAAATGTTTAAATTCTGGAATCAAGACAAATAGAAGTCATTCACCTAGCAATTGTCGCAAAATTAATTGATAACCTTTATTAATAAGTTTCTTAAATCAGTAACAATTTTGAATAACTTAGTTAAATGGAAAATTCTGCTAATAAGTACTTGCAACGATCGAAGGAGCAAAGTTACAATGTGTCAAGGTTTTTGTGATTAGAAATAAATGATACACTAACAACTATTTCTAGCTATCTACGAAATGCACCTTTCACTTTAGTAGTCATCTGAAAGCATAATGTTAGGCTATTGTGATGAAAGGTTCCAGTGGCAGTATATAACATCAAATAGTGCTTATTCAAAAACTCTAGGATTTTTTTCCATATCAATCTTAACCTTGATTGTACAGCTTCTTATTACAGACTTCAGTAAATAGAAAGCAGACACTGGATGATATATTGATTATGGTTGGTGGCATGTCATTTCCATTTATAATCCACTCATGGCTAAATCTTTACAGTGATTTAAGGTTCATTATGTATTTGTTACTGAAAGGAAGTAGAAATACCTTGTGATGATTAGTTATGATTTTGATTTCTCTTCACCTGATTGATTCAATGTTGCTTTATCTAAATCATGCATTGGTAATTTGAAAAAATATAGTCTTAGTATTGATCTTGTACATATTTCGGAATAACTATATTGATGGTTTGGCTTCGCTAATAATTTATGGGCTCACCTGCATATTGTGTTTGACTTTTACCTCTATCATGTTGTTACTCCCTCTTGGATCAAGAGGCTTTTAGCAATTACCTTATGTTTTGAAATTTTAACAAATAACTCTAAAAAAAAACTTGTAATGATTCTTTTTCTCCCACATGTACATGAATCTCCTAATCTTAGGATGCCCTGGTTACTCCAAAAGTTAGTATTGTTCCTTAGTGATTAAGGATGCTTCTGGATATCAACACAATTATATCCATAAGCATTCACAATCACTTACATGAACTCTGGAAATATTTTATGTTTCACAGTGTAACTCTGGATGAGATTGAATGGTAGGATATATTTTGGGGTATTATTTTGGGATGGCTGAAGGCCATATAAACTTTAAAAAATTCCTCTGCACATATATATGACATAAAAATTTAAGTTTCAAGATTTATATAATGCATCAAATTCAATGCTAAAATTAAATCAAAGATTCAAAATGTAATTCACATCTCAAAAGTTTCACAGACACCCTCCTACAGCTACCCACACTCATAATGACTTTTTAATGCGAGGAACAAAAATATATGCCCTGTTACCAATTTCAATTGAATACAATTGCTATATACAATTTCAATTTCAATTGAATACAGTCGGTATATATAATTTTAATTTAAATGAAATCTTTTTGTTGTATATGTTTTTATATCAAAGTATGCTCTTTTAATTAATTATAAGAAGTGTTCATGGGATGAATTCTGTTGTTAAAATAGTTTTCAATAAGTTCATTTCAGTTATAAGTTTTGTTAAGTTTATAAACTCAGACACAATAAAGGTTGAGGCTGGGATCGTCTTCATAATGACTGACTGATTGCTTACCCTTTAGTTCTTCGCTCTCAACTTAAAATGTTATAGTCTTACAAATTCATCTTATTTACAATTTTATTAACAAAAAATAAAATTAAGATTTACTTAAGTAAACTTCAAATCAAATGTTGACAAAGATAATTTCTACAAGGAAAAAAAATGAAAACATAAATAAAATTCTTCTTCCAACTTGTGTCGCCCAAACCCATCATAGTTATGCTTAATGATGACATTTCCAATGAGAAATGAATGATTTTACTTCTACCATAAAGTTGCATACAAAAACCTTCTATTCTAAAAATGACTTTACCATCCTATTTATAGATTTCTTGACACAAGGTTTAGATGGATAGAATTAGAAGTGAAGATCAAAAAATTATATTCGAATATGCTTTCAAGGATGAAAGAAAAATAAGGCCCCCCCATAGTTGTCATGAAAAATAAATACTTGTCACAATTTTTGGTTAGCAAAACTTGTAGTAAGAAAAAGGTTTCCGCACCTATAAAGCTACACGATTACTATATAAATGACCTCGAAAGGAGACCTCAATCACTTATATCAAATGGAACCTTACGATTTCAATGACCACAAATTATTCATTACTTGCCCTCTCTACAAATTATCATTACTGATTAGACATTGCTTTCTCTATGCCATATTTCATGCATTTTACATCAAATGCATCAACTACACCTTAAAACCTTTCACCATAGGCAGGAACTTTGACGCTTGCGTCTCTTGTTAACTATTTGTAAATCGTGTTACAAACAGTTTATATAATTTAGTTTTTGGTTTAATAGTAGAATGTATGATATGGAGTTCAAATTTTCTAGCTTTTGTCCATTTAGTATGGAAGAATGAATGTATCAATGTTCAAATCTTATATTCATTTTTATGTATCCCTTAATTTTATATATATATATATATATTATTAAAATTTATATTAATTATAGAAACTTAAAAAAATTTAATTTTTTTTTGCAAATCTACGTGTCATTTGAAAATTAAATAATTTGAATTTTTTTTTTTTTTTTTATGGAGGGTTTAGGAACCCGATATGGGCCCATATGTGCCTCTTTAGCTTAGAGCCAAGGACCAAGGAGCATCCATGCTGCCAAATTCGCCTGGGGCATGATCCCATCCCAGCCCCATCCCTTATGACGTCGGGCCTTGCACTCGGCAAGACTTGATCCTTGGTGGGCTCTTTGTGAACCATTTAACTTCACCAATAGACCAAAGACCCATTGACAAATATAAAATATTAATAAAAATAGAATTTTTATTTATTTAAATTATTTTTAACAACTTTTAAATTAAATACTAAATACAGCCTCATTTTCTATTTGAAAGACAATCCACCAAAACATGTAAACAACCATCTAGCCAATTCCTTTTATTTTAGAAAACTTTTTATTATTATATTAGAATATTATAGACCATAAAAAATAGTAAATAATTTTTATTTATAATATAAAAATTAAAAAAAAATTAAGTATCAAAACCAACATGTTTCTATTATGAATCCTTAAAATAACATAAGTTTCTTATATTTTCTTTCTAAAACATTTTTTAAAATTGTCAAATATGGTTCTATTATAAAAAAAATTAAAAAGTCAACTTCAAAAATTATTTTATTTGTTGATTTTTTAATTTCTTCAAATATTTTATTTTAAATTAATTTCTAATAACCACAATTATAAATTTAAAACATGTTTCTTTATAAATCTTTTTAAAAACTTAAGTTTATTTTTCATTAATATTTTCCTTTAAAAATGATCTTTGTTATTGTGTAAATATATTATTATTATTATTTTAAATCAACTTTAAAACTTATATTATTTATTCAATTATTTAATTTTTTTTTAAAAAATTATACTAAAAACCACACTTTCTAATTTAGTAACAAAAGTTTATGTTATAAACTCATTAAAAATTTGAAGTTTCTTATTTTTTATTTTTTCTTTCTAAAAAGAACTTTTTTAAAATTGTGAAGACTTGTTTCCCTTTTTTGTTCGCCATATAACTAACATGCAAAACATTAAATTTCTCTTTCTTATTTGCCATATAATTAAAGTCATCTCATTGTATAAGAATTTATATATGTAGTTGGCATTGTTAATTATATTTTTGTTTTCAAATCCTCTTGAGGAATACTATGGTGTCTACTATTTCTTACATCAATTCTTTAATTTATAGTGCATTATCAAGACTGAGAAACAACGACACTTATTTTACATACATTTAAAATTTACATGTGCCCTCTATCTTACATACATGTAAATAGATAATCACACTTGTAGATGTATATTCATATGTTTTTTATTGTTTGTATAAAATACTTCAGGCTCACACGACTCCATGACCTTGTGTTATCCTTAAAATGTATTCATTTGTGTCTTTTTGAATTTATTTCACCTTTCATTAGCCTAAGGCAAGCCACTTTCTAACAAACCATCCAAAATTGCTTTCTCCAACCATGATCTCTTCGTCTTATTCCCTTAACTATCCAAACTCTTATGGGTATGCTTATTCCATCTTCTTTGGCATGGTCTCTTTGATTCAAACCTTTTGTCCTCCTAGTTTTTTTTTCTGTGACATAAAACTTTCCAGGTGAATGGAAGAACAAAACATTATAATCGATTTAACAATATGAGATATTTAACATGCAATGAAAATGTTAAGCATAGATAAAGCTTACAAATTCAGCAACATGGAACAATCTCCTTTAAAGGAGGTTGCAAACTTTTAAGCAAATGCAATTGGTTATATGTTAAAAATAAGGTCCAAATATTAGATTTCTACCATTTAGTATAATAAAGTTGGTCTTAGCATGCCATTGAACTTGAAGAATTCTACCTCAAAAATATTTTATTGAGATGTATTCTCACTTTGATTTATAGGTTAAATATGACATTGAAATGTTCAATTTCTCCATACTTACTCAATGACGGGCATTCTATAACAAAAATGAATAAATAAAACATGTCACAGCTCTATAATATATATAAACGAGACCTGGTAACCCACAAGCATAAAATTAAAAGGAAAGCACTTGCATAATTTCTAGTTTTGGAGGACAAATATAGATGATTTGCAAATATTTTGAGCCACAAATACCATGAAAATATGTGCATAATCTCCTTCCTAGCATAGAACATGTATTTATGTTGGTGTAGAGAGATTTATTTCCAATATACCTATCATTTGGGATCTTAATAATATAGAAAATACAAATCAAATAGCACTTTGTTCTACATCTAGATCACTCTTACTCATGAAAAATACTATTTGTAAGAAATATGAATGATCAACCCATGTAGAGATGTCTAAAAAGTAAAGCTGAGATCAACTACAAGAATTGGCTTACCTCAAAAATATGCACAAATTATGTCATCCTGTGAAGGATGCCAAAGAAAATATTTCACGCTATAGGTGAGAAATGATAAATGTTTAGGCTTCTGAAAGACAAACAACCAATGATTTAATAGACATGCATCTAACATAATGAAACAAAATTGATTCGGCCAACTCACAAACAAAATGCCTATAGCAGCTGACAAGAAAATGAAAGATGTGTTGGCAAGATGGATGTGTTTTCATTGATGTCAACATATCAATAGGATTGCTTAGAAAGTTTGATTGCTTGATGTCAACATATTTGTTGTCTGTGTTGCTAGTGGAAGATGATGTTCAGACATCCGATGAGGATTGGTCTTAGGAGATGAGGAGTCACGCACCTCATGGGATGATGTTGAGGTTATCTACTTGGTCCATGTCAAATTTTAGGGGTTGAAATGAAGATTTATATGAGTTATGAGGGTAAAAGCACAATAAACTATCACCCTTTTACAAAGGAAAAGGTTAACAACACCAAAATTGTAAAACTTCAAGGGCATAAAAGTCAAATTTTTGTTGAGAATTTGAAGATTATGTAAACTGATGAAATGTGTGAAATAGGATGAATTTTATGTCTATATTTTGTTTTAAAAAAATTGAACAAAAATCAATATGTTTTTTGAAAATTTTAGGTCTATTTTTCATTTCCTGAAAAATACTGCAAATTAGAGAGTTTACTTCTCGCCAAATCATTATAAGTAAAACAATGTTTTTTCCTCCAATTTCATAATATGTTTTAGATGACATGTATAACTAATGCAGAAAAAAAAAGTGTTTTCGATCTATAGTTTGCCGGTTATAAGTATTCAAAGTCGAACTTACCTAAAATCAACAGTTTTTGTCTCCCGTCACTTTTCCCCTATCAAAACTATACCAAACACAAAAAAATTTATATATTATTGAAGATGAATCTCTTCTCTAGTGTTGTCTATGATTTTGAAAAATTTCTAAATTGATTTCGCCTTTTTTATATTTTCCAAATCAACGACTTCTCAAAGCTTTATATACCTACATGTAGTTTTTAGCAAATTTGTTCAACGTTTTGTAGTCAAAACAATATAAAATTTATATGTCAAGAATCATCGTTTCGAGGTCTAGAAAAGGGTACTTTTAGTTTTTTGACATTTTCTATTTTTAGCAGAGAACGGAATAGAAGAAGTGAAAGCTTCTATCTTTTTTGAATTTTTGGAGGTTTGGCTACCAACATGGCATGCCACCTAGGTAGGCTCGGCCCAGTCAGACTTGAACGAGTCCTACTAGCCCTCCCATTGGCTCACGCGAGAGTCAAATGGGCCATGTAGGTGCCATTTGGTAACACGTGGTGCCTACATGGACTAGGTCATGTTAGAATTGACTGAGTCTGACTGGGTCGAGCCTAACTGGGCTGAGTCTATTGAGTTAGCTTAAAAGGTGACAGTTTATTGTACTTTTACTCATGAGTTCAGAAATGGTCACTGGTAGACAGTAGAGTAGACTATAAAGTGACAAAGTCACAAAGATTATTTCGATGAGATTACTCAAGTTGATAGTTTTGGTCAAGCACATCAAGGAGTGTGTTCAAGACATGTAGAGGTGTTTTCAATTCAAAGGGTTAATTATCCAGAGGTTCACAAGGCATTTTTCATAAGTTATAGTTGCTGGTGACAGTTTTCTTGAGGTCCAACATAAGAGATGTTGGTAAATCTGATAGTGTGGATGGGGTAGGATATTTTAGTGATATTCATGATCCCTATGAATGTTCTTGGATTATGTGTTTGATGAGTTGGTAGTCTACATCGGTTAAGGTGATGATTTTTGGAGGGAATTTCAAGTTGGTGTTAAGTTTTCTTATGTTCTTGGCTGACTTGATTAGTAAAACATTTTAGGGTAATCGATAAAACATTTTATAGAAGTTTTATGATCTCAGCATGATCATGATGGATCAAAGCATGTTCGATCAAATTTTATTTGATCAGGATCATTGATTTTAGCACAAGACGATGGAAATTGAAAGTTAGGTTTTTTCCAACCTAATTTATTGATATAATGGTTGATGAATCAGGGCAGAAGTGTGGTTGCGCATGTGAAGAGTTGATTATGGATGCTTGTGATTACTTGGAGAAGCAATTGTGAAGATCTATTGAAGCTGAATCACTCTTCTAAAGGAGTCAGAGAGGATTTGAGTAGAGATATGTATTGTACTTCAATGGGAATAACCTTGGCATAAGTTAGATGCTACTATTTAGTTCATAAATTATCATATTGTAGTATGATCGGCTATTATAGTGGTCTTGTGAGGAACTGAGCCTTCCTAGAGTTGTATCCCTTTTGTATTTGAGCAGTGAGCTCTAGGAAGTGTGTCTGAATGCAAGTGCATTCCCCATATTTCTAATAAGGTGATACTTATAACAATGCTTTTTCCTATTATGGATAATCATTCCCACCATGGTTTTTCCCCTAACAGGGTTTCCACGACAAAAATTTGTGTGTCAAAGTGTTGTGGGTATTTTTTATTTGTGCATACATGATTGTTTCATTCTAAATCAGAGATAAGGGTTTTTATATGCATAAGGGTTTCAAGGTTTAAGGGTTTAAGGGTTTTGATGAGATAGAGTTTTTGGAACAATTGATTCACCCTCCCTCTTAGTTGTCCACTACCTTATTTCCTACAATTGGTATTAGAGCCTGGTCCCTTGGAGAAAGTTTAATAGCTTGAGGGAGATCAAAAGATGAAAAATTATAAGAAGAACTTGCATAAATCATATCAAAATAAAGGAATCTTGAGAAAGATATCAAGATATGAGAAGGAGGTGAAAAAAATTATGAAGGAAATTGAAGAAGAAAGAGAGATTCGAGATTTAGAGATGTTGATTGCAAGGAAAGTACCTAGAAAGGTCATTCTGTAGTTTCAGATGATGAATTTGATAGTAAGAACAAGAATGATGATAATTTCACACTCTTTACTTCAAATATATTGAGCATGCAGATTCTATGTCTACTAGTTCTTGAAAATTTCTATTAAAGAAGAATATTCTCATACTACAGGTCCCACACCTACTAGTTCTACTAATTGTGTTGTTAAAGAGAAAGCCCTAGATTCTATAGTGGTAAAGAAGGATGAATGGGTGATTTCCAGTGGATGCTCTCATCATATGGCTGGAAGGAAAAATTTATGAGTTTTGAGAAGTATGATCGAGGTATGGTAAGATGGGGAGACCGCATCGGTGGCATGATCAAAGGAAGAGGATCTATTTCTCTAGATGGAAAGAATAAATCAGATGATGTATTGTATGTGGAAGGTTTTAGACATAATCATCTTACTGTTAGATAGTTGATGGAAAAAGGATATGGTATTGCATTTCAAGAATGACTCATGCAAGATCTTGAATAACTCTGGAATAGAAATAACAATATGAGCCAAGACAAAGGGTAACATTTTTCATTTGAATACTAGTCTGAGAAGTTGTTTGATTGCACAAGTAGATGAAATTTGGTTATGGCATAATAGGTTATGTCATGTGAGCTTTGATAACATTGTTACTATAAGTTCTACTTCTGTTGTTAGAGATTTTCTTAGAATGAAGAAGCCTACCAATCCTATTTGTAGGGAATGTCAGTTAGGAAAGAAAACAAGAGTTACTTTCAGATCTAAGGTTGAAAAATCAAATAGATTGTAGATCTTTCTCATTTTGATTTGTGTGGTCTTGCTAAGATAAGAAGCATGCAAGGTGATAGATACCCCGTGTTACTCATTGATGACTATTCTAGTATGGTATGAATAACCTTCTTGAAAGAAATGTTTCAAGCATTTGATAAGTTCAATACCTTCAAGAACATGGTAGAGATTGAGATAGGATTGAAGTTGCAGTGCTTAAGATCAGACAGAGGTAGTAAATTCACATCCATTGACTTCAGTTCTTTTTGTGAAGAACAAAGAATTAAGAGACATTTATCTGCACCAAGGAGTTCGCAACAAAATGGAGTTGTAGAGAGGAAGAGTAGGACCATTCTTGATATTGCAAGGACCATGATGATAGAAGGAAAAGTTTCGCAGATATTTTGGAGAGAAGTAGTCAACACTATAGTTTACACTCTCAACTGAGTGCAAATCAAAAGAGATACTGGTAAAGACACCTTATGAACTTTGGTGTGGAAATGTGCCTACTGTCAAGTATTTCAGAATTTTGGGTAGTAAATGTTGTTAGAGTAGTCATATTATAGCTAATAATTAATTCATTTAATTATTAGTCTATTATACTCTACGCTTAAGTTAAACTTAGGCATCTCATTTAGGGTTTTCCCTTTAGGGTTTTGGTATCCTTTTATAAGGATTCACCACTTTGCATTTTGTAAGGAGATTGTATTGTATTCAGTTTGTTGATAATAGAAATTCATTCTTTCAACATGGATATCATGTCTCTGGCTTTTTGGTCGCCATAGCTTTCTTCTTCTGTCTATATCTTGCTTCTTCCATGTGACAGGTTTGCATGCAAGTGTTCTTGGGAGATTAGCTTTCAGCCTAATCCAACATGGTATCAAAGCTCACTTGCTGCTCGTTGTTTATGTTTCATTGAAGCGTACCAGACACAGAGGGTTTTAGAGGTTTTTCAGTGTTTTTTGTAGTGTTTCATGGGCAGGCTTTGGTTATGGTCACTTTGGGCTCAAACAGACATTGCCATTGAGCTCAGAGCACCCCAAAACCCTAGAAGCAACATTAAATTCATCCATTTTGGACCACTAGACTCTAAGGCAAAAAAAATTTGGTTTCCAGTGCTGTACGACACAGAAATCGAGAAAAAAAATAAAAAAACCTATTTTTTAAGGTTTTTTTGCACTTTTATTAGCGCAGCCAATGCAAATCTATTTCGGCTGTCACCACGCCACCGCAGGGCCACCGACGCTCCACCACCATCAGCAAGCTCCTCCGGCGCCCTCAGACCGCTCGGCTTACCTTTGCACAGGCGCCGCTCCGTTGCCCTTCGCCACTGGCCCTCCACTCCGGAGTCCGCCGGCCAGCGCCCCACCACCGTCCTGCCGGCTCCGCCCCCTACGGCCCGCCCACTGCCGCCTCCCAGCCCCGCTGGCCACTGCACCAGCGGTTCCCCGCCACCACCAGCTCCCGTCTCCTTAGCGCCCCTGCGCCGCTCTACTCTCGGCCGCGCGCCGCTCGGGAACCGCCTGAAAGTTTTTTGCTAGCCCCCATGGGCCATTTAGCCCTGCAGCCGGTCATATGCATGACCAGGGGCGCTATTTTTTTTAGCCTCAGGGGCTTAAAGCCTGGTTTTGGAGCAATTTTGAGCCCTTATCACCTTTTTCGCTCTATCTGGAGCATACAGAGGCCTTTTTTAGACTTTGTTATATCGTCGGAAAGCTCTTTCCGAGCTCTTTTTGACTATGGTGATTAGGTTTTTTGGCTCTACTATTTTGATAGAATTTTTTTCTATTGAAGTCTAATATTTGTTTTTGCCTTCCGGGAGCCCTATCTTGCTCATCCGGACTTTGTTTTTGGCAAACTAGATATCGTCGAAAAGCTGGTTCAGTGAGCTATTCAGTTGCAGGGGTATTTTTTCTAGATTCTTCTCTAGGTTATCTCTCCTTTAAGTTTGGCATCTTTTGCACTCTGGTGGATTACTTGAGTTTTATAGGTCTTGGGATCTCTTCTACTATTCTTCTGGCTCACTCTTCTTTCTGACTTCTGAGCTTGTTGCATCTTTTTTCTATAAACACACTATGATAAAGTGCCTACTTCTGCAGTTTTGGGATTTTGAACACCGTGTGTGTTGTACTTGCACTCAGTTATAAAGTGCCATGGGGAGTTATGATGTTATGCCATTTTGTGCTCATCCACCTTTGTCAAGTGAGCATACCTTCCACGACATTATCCCATGTTGTGTGTCGGTGACACTGCCCTTTATCCTATGTTTGTACT
>MU224887.1:505470-536628 GCA_018584345.1 Thuja plicata
CAACCCTGTTAAAGGTTACAATAACACACTGCTAGGTGTGACCTGGTTAAAGGATTTAATCACCCTGTCAGGAGTGGCCTTGTTAGAGGACTTAGAACATTCCAATTTGAATGTCACCTTGTTAGAGTATTTATACAAATTACTGTTAGGTCAACCTTTTTAAAGGATTTTAACTGATACAATGGTAAGAAAGTAATCAGCAGTTGTGATCTGGTACATACAACTTACTTTGCAATTCAGATCCAATTACAGTTCTGATGTTAACTTACTGGATAGCCTGCATTGTCATTTCAACCTTCTGATCTACTTGAAAGTTCATCAAGCAATCACATATGCAACTCTCTACTTCTGTATTCAACCTTCTCTTTTAGATTATGCTAAACAGTAAATCAACTATGCAAACCTTTTTGCATACACATTCATTCATCCACACTATGAATAACCCCTTGAGGTTATCATATACCTCTCTATCTAGGTCAGATAAATATTTTTCCACTTAAACAATATCATGGATCTTAGATTAGGTTAGATCCAATGGATCATCTCATCTTTGCATTCATTTACTTCTCCAAAGTAGTCTCTAATTAAATCTTGAAACCATGCATTAATTATGATTACCCATACATTAAATGACGTGGATCAATCTTTAATTAACATTACATATCCCAATAAAATCAACTAAGTCGGCCAGAGATCTCAAATCTCATCATTAATCAAATTACTGTAAGTCGGCCATCATCACTATTTTTACTCGGCAATTTCAATGGTGCTCGACATTGAACAACTTTTGCTCATCACGAACAACTTTACTTGGCACAAGCAACTTTGCTCGGCATGGAACAACCAAAAAAACTGTCTTTAAAAGATAAACAATTAATTGCTTTGCCAGAGTGATAGCTGATCAAGTACCCTTTTATCTGCCTTAACTCAACCATTCACTTGGTCTTCTTGTTAAATCTTCTCCACCAACAATAGATATGGTACTCAAACAGATAACAATAGTCTCACCATTAAAGGTTTGACAACAATGACAAAATAAACAATTGCTTGCATTGTCACTTTCCAATAGGGATTAGGAGAAGGAATGATTTCCTTACCGTTCCCATCATTATCCTTATTCTTAGTGTTCAGTTGAAGTAGGTCATTAACTTTTAATGCACCAACTGCAGAATCAGTACCAACTGTAGAAATATTTACAGTGTCCTTCTGTGACTCGGTCTCGCTTGGCCCAGTATTAGGTAGAGCCCAATGCTCGGTTCCTAATAAACTTGATGTAGATGCTGTGGTGTTTTCTTTTCTTAGAGATAAGACACTCTAAATAGGTGATTGGGGCAGGGATGCCATCACTTCCACTTCTATCTTCTCTGCATTAGTTTCCTCAATGGTCTGTACCTTAGGTATTTCTTCATCTTTAACTTGTACAATAGGGTCTATACTTGGTTCCTCTATCTTATCTTCTTCCTTGTTTTCAAAAATGGACTTCCACAACTTAGTTGCGGTCTGCACAACATCCTCTATTTTCTTGCCTAAAACTTGTAAGGTCCTAAACCTTGGAGTGTGATTACTCTCATACTTAGACATAACATCTTTTACCTCTTTATCAGTTAATGTAGGCATGACTTGCTTCAAGGTTTGTCTTCTGATGTCCTTTTCAATTTGGACTGCATTGTCCTAATGAATGGTGATTGCCTTAAGAAGGTCTTCAGTCATATGGATTTTCAATTCAGATGGATCATACTTCCATCTTGCCATCTTCACTACTAATGCATCCTCAATCATCTTCTATTCATCCTTGGTTTTGGAAGCATATTTAAGTGATCTAAGATTTGACATACCACTACCTTCTTTCAATTCTTCAACCTTCTGCTCAAAGGTAGGTGGTGGCTTCTTGAATGTAACTATATCTTCTTCATCATCTTCTTTAGGCAATATCAGTTTTCTTCTAGATCTCCTGGGTTTATTTGTAGTGAAGGAAGGGGTAGAGGCCTTTGGTGTTTTCTTGGGGGCTAGCATCTTTTTCTTAGGAGGCTTTTCTTCTACCTCTTCCTCTTCTTTCTCAGGTTCTTCTTCTTCTACCTTTATGTCATCCCCTTTGCTTTCAGTGATCAAAGGAGGAGAGTCTGATGATTTGCCATATTTCTTTTCAAAATTCTCAATTCTCTTGCTTCCTCTCTTCAAGATTTTAGGAATCTCAATCTCCAATGATATTCTTCCCTTAACTTCTTCATAAGTACCAAAATAAGCTGCTTTAGGATCAACATGCTCATTAACAAGAGCCTCAATAATATGTCTGGTCTCATCAATGTTAACCTCGTATGTAATAGGTTTCACGCATGCAACCCTAGGATTGACTGCTTGGATGTACACTTTGTCACAATCAACTAGGAAACATATGTCATCCTTATAGTCTTCTACCAATTTTTTGGGAATTCTGATTCTATTATGCATTTTCTCTCTGAAAATTTCAAAGTATGCATCCATTATGCTTTCAAAATTGTCTCCCAATTCTGCTATGAACTCATTTATCTGATAAAATATAGGCATGTCCTTCTTCCATACAACTGTGCCTTTTGAAGGGAAAAAACTTTGAACATAAAATAATAGGCAGACCAAGAGTGAACCGAACTTACACAGATTGGTCTTAGATGCCTAGATGCTCTCCATGTTTTTGCTCAGTTGTATGAGCTGCAACTCAGCAAGGTCGAATGATAGATTTTTCTTCACCACTTTGTATGCCAAGTCCACAACCTCAGATGAAACACTATTTGGCTGGCTTGAATTGTATATCTTATGTCCAATCACATGAATTCCAAACTTTAGCTCCATGTCAGTGAATCCATTCAATCTCATGCCTCTTCCGTCCCACTCGGAAAGAGTCTTCTTAGCTAGATCATCTCGAGGTAGGGTTTTGGTTGCCTTTGTTTTGTCAAGCATTGGGTACCCTATCACTTGGTGTACCATCATCTTAGTAATATTCACAGGTTGCTCCAACTAGAAATGCATGTCGTGAATGCGGCTCAGAATAAACTAAATCCACTTTATCTGAAAGTTTGTCAACATATTCAAGATATGGGTTAAACCCTTGACTTTGAGGTGCTTGTGTTCTAGCTTTAGGTTTCTGTCCACACAAAGTGTCTCATATACTTGATTAATATCTAATGTGCCTAGCTTTTGAATGGTGCAATGATAGAAACTTTGAATGTCATGAATCAATAGTACCTTAGGAGGAATTTGGGAATGGGATCCCATTGGATCTATCTCCTTTGCAATCGTTGGATGAAGTTTGAACTTTGGCGGTTTGCAAACTGCATTCCTCACTAACATTTCAGATCCCTTCTTGATCTTACTGATGGATGATAATGCCATAATGCTCGGAATATTGATGAAACTTTGCTGCAACTAAAGCTTCCAAACATAAATTTGCTGTGAAATTGCTATAAGCTCTTAATCTCTCTGCAAACTGTAAACCTTGGTAAACAATAACCCTTCATTTTCACCATTTATGAGAAATTTCACCATAAATTTTTTATTAAATGCTCTGTACTTAGTAGCTATCTTAGCTTAGGTAGTTCTCCCAGGCTTACTTGGAAGCTCGACGAAAACTAACTTCCCAACTTTGAAACCATATAACCCAACTTAACTCGGTTAAGCTAGAGTAACTCGATTATAACCATAATGTGTCCCAATGCATTAATATTCAGATTTGGACTTGCTATTATATCTGGAACTGATTTATGATGGATCGTATGCATAGTTCCAGTTATCTCCTTACATATTTATTCAGAGATGGTGGATCCACCCAACTCACCATTTTGGGTGCCATTTGTTTCTTCATTGTTTTGGTCTAAATTATTAGGAGACTTCCTTATCCACTGCTAACTCATCTGAGTTTTGATTTTAGAAACTTTTGCTTTGCCTTTCTCAAAACCAGTATCCACTTTTTCTCTATTCATACAATTTTTGCTTAGATGACCGAGTTGTTTACACACATAACATCTCTTAGTAGGATTCATTTTTCTAAGGGGAGTCTTAGCACAATTTGCACCAATGTCCCCATACTCGCCACAATGACAACATCTGCTCCATGTGTTGTAATCCCAACCAAAAATTTCTATAGCTAATTATTCAACAGGGTTCCACTTCTTAGTTATGCACTCTACGGATTTATGACCTTGTTTGTTACAATTGAAACATTTTCCTTCAAACTTAGGTTTCTCAATGCATTCACTTGCCCTATCTCCATGTTTGTTGCATATGTAGCACTTACCATTGAACTTTGAATTCCCATTGCTCCAACATTTATTTGATGTATGCCCTAACTTACCACAATGATTACATGTAGGTTTCTTGTTCTTTTGAGCTCCTTGTTGTGAGGATTCACCTTGCTCAGTATAACCTAATCCAGTCTATCCATGATGTCTGAATTGAGTTTGTTTTGTCAACCAATCCATTCTTTCTTGTGAATTCATCATACTCTCATTGGTTTGCTTTTCAGTATTGAGATCATTTTGCAGTCTTTCCATTTTCAGTCCTCAAATTGATAACTTCTTGATTTTCACTATTGAGTTGATTTATCATATCTGCTTGCTGAAGTGACAAATGACGGATTTCATTTTATTTTTCCTATAATCTTGTACTTAGCAATCTCTTATCTTCTTGTGCCATATCTCTGTCATTTTCTGCTTGGTTCTTTTATTCCATGACTTCACATATTCTAACTGAATGTATTTCTTGTTCTCTCTTCAACTTTTTGACTTCTTCATGTAAAGTGAGATTCTTTGCAAGTAGGTCTTCAATGGCTGCATCACCTTCTTCAAAATTTATTTCTTTTCATAAATCTTCAATTCTTTCTCCTATGTAACCTTTGTCATTCATTTGCATTGCTAAATATTTTCTTCTTTTCAGGGAATGAGAGAGCCGCTCCTTGAGTTTTCTAATTTGATCCATGGTCACTTGTAGATCTATCTTTTCATTTTCAATGGCTTTCTATAGTATGTATATTTCCATTGCCTCTGATCTTTTCTCAAGATGTTAAACTTATGATAAGAGAACCTTTGCTCTGATACCAATTGTTGGAAATATATTACATGCTAGGTGACTGAGAGGGGGGGGGGGGGGAATCAGTAACCAATAAAACTTNAGAGAACCTTTGCTCTGATACCAATTGTTGGAAATATATTACATGCTAGGTGACTGAGAGGGGGGGGGGGGTGAATCAGTAACCAATAAAACTTCTTTTCACTTGTATTCTTTATTAGATTGTCTAATCTAATTGCATGCATGGAACATAAAAGCAATAAACATTCATAACACTTGACACAATATTTGGTTACCCAAAAACCTTCCAAATAGAAAGTAAAACTGAGGTGGGGATGGTACCCACAAGATTTAGAACTACACTATTAAAGTTGGCCGGTTAAGGCTTACAATTGACCACTTTTGATGGTCTGCCCTGTTAGGAGCAATAAGGACTGTTAGGTCCACCTTGTGAAAGGATTTATACAATAAAGTAAAGTATGTACTCTGTTAGGAGATTTGAGAAGGACTGTTAAGTCCACCCAGTTAAAGGATTTGACTGATACACCTGTTAGGATGAACCAGTGAATGATCTGCTATGCAAATCTGATTTGATGAACAAGATCCTTTGATGTAATACTGATCACCTGAATGTGATAGATGAGTCTCTATTGTTCCTTTATACTGTTGTAGCCTTCTAATCAATCTGCCTCTTCATATTTGCATCCATACATATATTCAATGTTGTTGTAATCATTCTTACATGTTTGGATAAACAAAGTGTCTTACATATATACTTATCCAAATCAATTATCTCCATAAGTCGACTACTATCATATTAAATAATATCAAACAATATGTACTAAGTTGGCCCAATGCTAATACTCGTGTCCAGTAATCCACTTGGGTGATATACTGACACTCGGGCGATACAGTGAACTTGGCAACTCTGGCACTCGGTTGACACTAGGTGCTTGGGCCACATTGATCACTCAGAGATGCTATGCAACTCGGGTAACATTGGTGACTTGGGTGATACTGTTTAGAACTAACTGTTCGATCGATATTGCAACTTCTTGGCTCGGTCAACACTGTAACCTTATGAAAGACTAAGTGTTTTGGAACTAATTGACAATATGTCTTGTCATAAGGTCTACACTATGATCAAGTTTATGATGGCGATACATGCAGAAGGGTCTTTGCAGATCCTACGATTGGAGACAACGGTATTCCATGGGCGTAATTTGTTTCCTTCCCACATCTTCTTGTAGTTTTAGGCGCATTGATTGGCATATTTTTGTTACCAGATTGTCAGGGACGTGGATTTGCTGTGGATTTTCTTGAGGACATGATCATGAATCCACGATGCTTTGATTGGGGATCTTGTGTACTAGCCCAGTTATATCATGAGTTACATCATGTTGTATATAGAGGGAGTGTCACACTTTCAGCAGGAGATATCTTATTACAGTTGTAGACATGGGAGCATATCCTTGTTACGAGGTTGATTGTTACTATACAGAGAGATCTGGGATGACCCTATGCATACTTATATGATGACATGGTTTTCCAGCCTTGGCTGGGCAAGTTAGATTTTGAGAGGCGTATGCTTGATGACATAGACCAGGTCATGTGGAGACCATATATGGGATGTGAGGCCTGGTGTGAGGATGAAAATGAGTTACCTTACATTTTTTGACCATGATGGATGATAGGTTGGTCACCACTAGTGATCGAAAGATTTTTCTTTTATAGAGTATCTCGACAATACAGGAGAGTAGAGGACATGCCACAAGGATTAGAATTATATGCTCAAGTACAAGTGGAGAGATCTATGTGGGGTGCTTAGGTTGATTTCCAGTATGCCTTTGATGAGATTGATGGGGTAGGGTATGTTTAGTGTGACATATTTGATCACATAGCAGATGCTGGGATGCCTGCAGATTATACACACTAGTTTACTCGGCATAGGTTCCTATGGTTCACCAATCCTAGCGAGTCAATTCCAGATGTATATGATCCTTCAGATGATGATGATGTCAGTGACGGTGGATGAGGAGGTGGCCAAGTATAGAGAGTACCTAGGATTCCTTAGGTTTAGAGAGCTCCTCAGCGAGTTCTAGGCAAAGGTAGAGGATAGGTAGGTCCACAGATGAGAGGTGGTTATATTCGAGCCAGAGGGGGTGGTTATGTTATGAGACTAGTACATCTAGTACTAGGAGCAGTATGGGGACAACATCGATAGAGAGTTGTGAGACAAACTCAGCTTGTTTAGGCCATGCAGGGTCTTGGTCCACAAATTCCAACATAGCAAGTGCCACAGGTTCAGGTACAACCACAGATTTAGGTACAACCACAGGTTTAGGTAGCTCCTCAGGTTCTAGTTCAACTAGGTTCTATTACTAGATTGGAGTAGGATGTTCAGGGATTACAGACTAGATTGGCTATGGTTACCATGAGGATAGATCCATTTGGAGCTATGATGCAGGCATTCATGACCAGGATGGATCAGATAGCTAGTGGTGCTAGTTCTAGTCAGGCTACTCCTACTATACCTGATAGATCATTAGATAGAGGTCCAGATGGGACAAGGGGTATAGGGACATGTGATGCAATAGGTGCCCCTAGTGGGTCATGATTGATATTGACAGATCACTGGATCATATGCATTGTTTGATGTATCAGATATGTTCATTTGGATCAGGACTTTGATGTACCATTTTTCTATGATGTAGCTTGACATGACATACATTTGATTTTCATTTATTATGATGAATTGATCACTTTTTATTTCCATGTTATGATGATATATGAGACTTTCTTTGATGATATGGTGTCTATATAATGTTTTCTATTTTATATGCTATGGATGCAATGCTTTATATATGACATAGTTAGATGGTTGAAAATGTATGCAAGTCTATTTCTAAATGATTTTAATTTATAATGTATGCAAATCTAAATGGTAAAGGCAATGCAATGTACTTAATAAATGCATGTTATTTTTTGTGTTTTGATAATTCAACATTTTAATGAGATGCACCTATATGAATGATGAAATGTTTATAATGGATTTTGGATAATGCTTAATGATGTATAACTTGTAAATAATGTTTAATACTTAATGAATGCAATGGTAAATGCACAAGAAAGTCTCTATAATTGATTTGAATCAAGATAATTGATATCAACTCTTTGAATAATTAACCCCCTTGAACTTAGGAAATCCCCTAAATGCCTAAGAATGAAATGCAACTAACTTTCAGTTTTACTTACAAAAAGAAATGAAAAAGGAGATATATTTTCATTATTGAGCCTTTGTGAACTAGGATGAAGTACAATCATCACTGATTGGATAACCACACCATGATAATATGAATACTTCTTTCATCGAACTTTAATCAGTTAAAACTAGTACAACCCTCACTAGTTGAAAAATCAACTATGGGAGTCTAAATACCATTTTCATCGGATTCAGTGTTGCAATTAGATGTTGGTATTAAGATATGGCAGATCTAAATATCAAATATATTTGTTTGTGTAAACAAACAAAGGTAGAACTTACTCCATATGTGAATTTCCTCGATAATTCTTTGATGACCATGTCATTAGATTATTTCACATATTTTGTTGGATCTTCCTCAAAACAGTCACACATGAATCAAGAAAAATGTCACGTCTTCATCATCGCGAATCTAGTCGAAACATCATTGATTAGATAAAAAGAACATGACTAAATTAGCCTCATCAAAAACTTCAAGTGCTTGTATTGTATTAATATTTTTTAATAGAATTCCATCCATTATGATTTGTTAGGTTTTTGTCAAATTTTAATCCTGATAATGAAATTCAAGGATCAAGTTTCAAGATCGAATGTTTGAGTTGAACAATGATATAAATCAAAGGTTCAAAAATGTCTATCCGTTGAAGCTTTGAAAATTTCTCATGTTATGTGACCGAAAGGTGTCACTATTGAATCTATTTATGTAAAACCAATCTTTCTCCCAAGTAAATATGAAACCATGTGTAAATCTGGGAAAATAAAATCTGATATGTGACAAAGGTTTTAACAATGCAACTCAAAGACTTTATTATGACTATGTACAAATGACGGATGCAAGGATATAGACAATGAGATGGAAAATGCAATATGTACAAATGCAACTAGGAAAGACCTAAGGGATCAAAAAGTGTCTATTTGCCAGGTTTTCACCTTTTGAATTTATGCTCTTTTTTTCTACCAAGGCACCTATTGCTAGGTTTTCACCAAGGCACTTTTCTCCTTTTCTATTTTTTTTCTTGATTTTTCTTTTTTCCCTTTTTTTTGATATCATCAAGGTGCCTATTTGCAAGGTTTTCACCAAGACAACATTTTTTTTTCTCTTTTGAATGTTTTTTATTTCTTCATGCTCAATTTTCCCCTTTTTATGCTTTTTTGTTTTTCCATTGCTTTTGAATTTTTTGATTTTTCCTCATTTTTTTGGATTTTGAACTTTTCTCATTTTTTTGGATTTTGAACTTTTCTCATGTACAAAGAATGATGCTAATCTCATCGGATACACTTTCGTGTGATACTCTTTCAACCTTGTTAGTAAATAGATTTGCACTTTAAAAATAATAACATAGAATGACTCACAATGCCCAAATAGAAGTACAAATGCTACTAACAGCTGGAGAAGTTATCATTGGATTGGTAAATTTCCTTTGAATTGAGAGATACAACTCCATCTTAGAAATATTTATAATGAAATAAAATATTGGTTATGTCTTTAACCAGAAGACACAAAGGCATACCAACATTCACCCATCAACATGATGTGAATGCGATTGTGTATTTAATAATTTAAAAGAAAACTAAATGCATGACACACAGACCATTCACTTATTCTTCCCACTGTAGGGGCATGAGAGGGAGATTTGATATTTTTTTTTAGATAAATGAATGAATGGAACTCATAGAATTTATGACATTCATATGCAAAACTATAATGAGAAGGAAAACATAAAAAGATGACTGGAATAGCTCACAGACTACACGCAATCAAAAAGAAAATATTAAAATTCACAGATTCACTCTATATTTATTTCTTTTCTTTAAATACATAACCAAATGGCTCAAAGACCATGTTGTCCCTGCACAAAAACTATGACTGAAAACATTACATGCATTCCCTCTTTCCCTTGTTACAATAAGAAATAATTTTCCTCCTTTGCTGGAGCACACAAACTGTAAGAAAAAGAAGAAGAAGAATCTCCTCTCATCAAATTTTCTGCAATAAATAATATCTTATTGGTGGTTATTTGGTTACTATAACTGATTCGTGAAAATCATTTCCTCTCTAATCTTTATTTTTATTTCCTCTCATGATCTTCTCTCATTTATATTTTGATATATTTATAAAATATTGATTTAAAAGTTTTTAAAGATACAATTAACATCTTCAAATGACATTTGGACAAGTGACATTTAAATATGTTAGTCCAAATTAAAATACTCTTCATGTTGGGCGGATCAAAATATTTCAGACAGTTAAATTGGGCCTCAGTGCGGGGGGCATAACTTTTAATCCCACTGTTGGATCTCCTTGATTTTAGGATATATTAGTTTTGTCTTAGTTTATCCCAACTCCATTGAAGTGATTTGGAAAATTATGTCTGAGTCAATAGTTACACCTCTTTGAGTAGAGGTATAGAAAACTATAAAAAAAAATCAGACTCGTGTTAATGTTATCAACAACTTTCACATTCTTTGCACTCAAACATACAAATTCCCCATTTTCGCCTCCACTTTTTTCTTAGAATTGATATTAATGTTTAGATGAATCAAACACCATCCCATTGGGTTATCTAAAATATTCCATCACCTCACAATCACAATGAGTTGGATGAATTTCAGATTTTCAAAACTGTGCACAATCACTATAGTGTTCCAGCATTTTTGTTGTTTCTATCGTGCAACCATGATAATAAAATTGCAATCTTTACCATTAATGCATATACCTCATTAGATACCCATACTAACTATATTCCATGCATTCTACAATAATTTCATCCCTATAGTACTTTTAACATTTAATTGTTGATATGAATCGACATTGCCAACATGAAAGGTAAGGAATCATTTCCCTTCATTTTAAAGTTTATATCATGTGATGTTTGTACCATTTCCAATCTCTATAATAAAATGTGAGACACCTTTCCAATATGTTCTAACACACTAGAAAATATACCTTGTACCTTGTTTGAACCATCTTGAACCTGTGAACTACATTGAACTGCTTTGAACCTTCTTGAACCAGTTTGAACACCCTCAAACCACTCTGAACAAGTTTGAACTGCTTTGAACCATTTTGAATTATGTTCAAAGGGGTTCAAATATTTATGCTTCCACTTTTCATCTTTATAAAACATGATCTTTTCAAAGATAAGAATCAACAACCATGCAAATCCCACATTTTGGTCAATAATAACAAGATAGGGGCTGAGTTTTGAAAATTTTAAATTGGAGCACTATAAGTGGGCCAACAGCTGGCTCTGACTGGTGAATTCATTTTCATGCAAAAAGTAGAGAACACTAGAATCTCTAGTAACGAAGAACAATGCCTAGCACCATTGGGTTACATAGTCAAGAAAAAACATAGTGCAGGGAGATGCTTGCAGATGGGCGGAGGGGCAACTGGGAAAACAACAAGCCAAAAACCAACACTAAGCCAAAACTAAAAAAATACAACTTAAAATAACAGCACACCAAAACTGATTTACAAGGAGTAGGGAAAGCAACCCATATCTTTAGAGATGTATGTGGTTTCTCAAGTGAAGCCATTTACCGGTTGAGAGAAGTAGATGAAATTGCAGAAGAGTGGTTGAAATGTAAGAAGCACCATCACCAATAGGCATCATGCAACTATCGTAAGAAAGGACCCAACAATAATGAACTACAGAAGCTCTTCAAATAAAAAATTAGGTCCAAAAAGCCACCTTGCATCACATACTTCTGGTAGCAAAATGTCAATACCATGTTGAATATGATAGTTTTCATTAGGCATACCAACAATTTCTGTAAGATTCTTGGAAACATAAATCAGAATTTTGCTAGAGCAATCCTCTTCTAAATTATGAGAATGATTTACAACAATTTTGTCATTAAAATCTGAATTTGGACTTACTAAAAATCTGTTCTCCAAGAATGCATATCCAAGATCATCTTTAAAACAAAAAGATTTCAACATGGGGTGACTACTGGGAAAATCGTCTTCATAATAAAACTTAAATACCTCCAGTTCAGAATGTGCATACGATTGCACAATAGAAGTAAATAATTTTTCCTTAGTTTGTGCTTCAAATTTCTCATAATTCTCTAGTACTTTGGGCTGTAAAAACTCATCATTATATATGATGCAATCAAATTGGAAAGACTCAAAATCTACCTGCACATCAAGATGAGGAATACCCTCTACTTTATCACCAACATGCATTTTAGATTCATGTTGCTTCTCCATGTTTTCTTGGTCAAGACCACTTGCTGAAACTATGTGAGAAGCATCAAATGTGAAGGTTTGAAAATCTGAAAAAGAAAACTCTTTTGACAAACTACCATTTGATATTTCACTGTCCAATCTTTTCTCAATAGGAAATGCATCTACACATGTTATCAAATTTTTTGATTTTGAGCCATGAGCATCATCATCTTCAACATGCAAATGATAGATTCTAGCAACATTATGAGAGATATTTTCAGCCATAAGACATGGAAAAAAATCTTCATCATTAAAGGTTGTTAGATTTTGGTGGTAAGAAATGGGTGGTGTTGGTTTTGCTACCTTCAATACGAGTCTCCTTTGCTGAAACTTGTCTATGGGTTTAAAATTCTGATCATGAAAACAAATATCAGATTTTGGGACTTTCATGACACTTGATTCTATGCATTTCATCCCACTTAAAAGCATATCATCATCTACCTCAATAGCGTCTTTTTGTGCATCTCTCAAATTTTGAATCTTCTTTCTTTTATAAAAGAAATTTAATTTCAGTTTGTAATGCAACAATAAAAACACATAGCTGATTACTTTCATTTGGCTGGAAGACTTGAGGAATTTTACCAACACACCTATTAAATCTATCAACAAAATTTCTCATAGATTCATCCATTTTCATCTGAATTTGAAAGAGATTCAACAACAACTTATAAGTATCGACCACAGGCTGAAATATTCCAAGAAATTTTACCTTTAAATTGTCCCAGCCGGTAATACATCCATCTTGCAAATTTTGAAACCATTCAGCAGTGTTTTCAACAAGGCTTTCAACAAACAATCTGACAAACACATCCTCTTCTTGCACTTCAAGAATCCCACATGTAACTATAACTGATTTAATATGATTATCTGGGTCTTTGGTTTTATCTCTAGCAAACTTTGGAAGATATTCTCTTGATCTTTTAGGAGGGGCTGAATATTGGGGCAATGCAAAAGGGCCAATTTGTGCCCCCCATGGCTGAGATGCAATCAAATCCATACGACACTGGATTTTTTTCACCAAAATATTTCTGAATTAAACATAGAGGAACCAATCTCACACAAAGATATTTCAAAATCTGAGGAAATAAAGAAGCATTGACCTTTGATTCTGAATCCCCAGCAGAGTCGCCAAAAATCTATTAGTAAACATATTTGCACTTTAAAAATAATAACACATAATGACTCACAATGCCCAAATAGAAGTACAAATGCTACTAACAGCTGGAGAAGTTATCATTGGATTGATAACTTTCATCTGAATTGAGAGGTACAACTCCCTCTTAGAAATATTTACAATGAAATAAACTATCGATTATATCTTTAACCAGAAGACACAAAGGCATACCAACATTCACCCATCAACATGATGTGAATGCGATTATGGATTTATTAATTTAAAAGAAAACTAAATGCATGACACATAGACCATTCACTTATTCTTCTCACTATAGGGGAATGAGAGGGATATTTGATATTTTGTTTTTGATAAATGAATGAATGGAAGTCATAGAATTTATGGCATTCATATGCACAACTATAATGAGCAGGACAACATAACAAGATTACTAGAATAGCTCACAGACTACATGCAATCAGAAAGAAAATATTCAAATTCATAGATTCAATATATATTTCTTTCCTTTCTTTAAATACATAACCAAATGGCTCAAAGACCATGTTATCTCTGCACAAAAATTATGACTGAAAACATTACATGCATTCCCTCTTTCCCTTGTTACAATAAGAAATAATTTTCCTCCTTTGCTAGAGCACACAGACTGCAAGAAAATGAAGAAGAAGAACCTCCTCTCATCAAATTTTCCCCAATAAATAATATCTTATTTGTGGTTATTCGGTACTATAACCGATTCTTGAAAATCATTTCCTCTCTAATCTTTATTTATTTTTTCCTCTTGTGACCTTCTCTCATTTATATTTTGATATCTTTATAAAATATTGATTTAAAAGTTTATAAAGATACAATTTAACATCTTCAAATGATATTTGGACAAGTGACATTTAAATATGTTAGTCCAAATTGAAATAATCTTCATGTTGGGCGGATCAAAATATTCTGGACAGTTAAATTGGGCCTCGGTGCGAGGGGCACAACTTTTAAATCCACCTTTTGATCTCTTTGATTTTTGGATATGTTGGTTCTAGCCTAGTTGCACCCAAATCCACTGAAGTGATTTGGAAAATTATGTCTGACTCAAAAGTTATGCAACTTTGAGTAGAGGTATAGAAAACTATCAAAACAAATCAGACTTGTGTTAATGTTATGAGCAACTTTCATATTCTTTGCACTCAAACATACAAAATTCACCATTTTTGCCACCACTTATTTCTTAGAACTCATATTAATATTTATATGAATTAGACATCATCCTATTGGGTTATCTAAAATATTCCATCACCTCACGATCACAATGAGTTGGATGAATTTCAGATTTTCAAAACTATGCACAGTCGCTATAGTGTTCCAACATTTCTGTTGTTTCTATTGTGCAACCATGATAATAAAATTGCAATCTTTACCAATAATGCATATACCTCATCAGATACCCATACTAACCATATTCCATGCATTCTACAATAATTGCATCCCTGCAGTACTTTTAACATTTAATTGTTGATATGAATCAACATTGCCAACATGAAAGGTAAGGAATCATTTCCCTTCATTTTAAATTTTATATCATGTGATGTTTGTGTCATTTCCAATCTCTTTAATAAAATGTGAGACACCTTTCTAGTATATTCTAACACACTAGAAAATATACCTTGTACCTTGTTTGAACCATCTTGAACCTGTGAACTGCATTGAACTGTTTTGAACCTTCTTGAACTAGTTTGAACGCCCTCGAACCAATCTGAACATGTTTGAACCAATTTGAACTGCTTTGAACCATGTTCAAAGGGGTTCAAATATTTATGCTTCAACTTTTCATCTTTATAAAACATGATCTTTTCAAAGATAAGAATCAACAAACATGCAAATCTCGCATTTTGGTCAATAATAACAAGATAGGGGTTTAGTTGTGAAAATTTTAAATTTGGGCACTATAAGTGGGCCAACAAACCTATACACTTTCATCTGTTCAGGTGTAAAACCTCTTCAAGTGAATTCTATTGATAGGTTCTTGTAGCTCATCTCCTTCACAATCAGCCAACTTGTATGTTCTCATGCCAAAAGAAGAAGTAATAAAAAAGGGTACTAGCCAATTTGCTTCCCATTTCCCTTTCTTTTCTCATTTTGATTGGTTTTTAGGGTTCTCTCTCAACACTAAATATCCCACTTGAAATTCTCTAGGCTTGATCCTCCTGTTGTAGTTCCTTGAAATTTGGTTTTGGTACACTTTCAAGTGTTCATAAGCTTGAGTTTAATGTTCTTCTAATATTTCCAATTGTTGAATTCTATCAACCCTATAATCCTCATCAGTTATCAAACCTTGCAAGGATACTCTCAAAGATGGGATTTCAACCTCTAAAGGTAAGACAACTTCTGCTCCATAGACCAAAGAGAATGGTGTTTCCCCTGTTGGTGTTCTATAGGCCCACAATGTCGGGTTCAATTATACATGCCAATTCCTTCTTGAATTATCAACCGATCTCTTCAATATCTTAAGGATATTCTTATTTGTTGCTTTGGCTTGACCATTTCCTTGAGGATAATAAATCAAAGAAGAATGGTGTGTAATGTGAAATGTCTCACACAATTCATCCACATCCTTATTCTTTAATTTCTTTCCATTATCCATTATGATGGCACGAGGAATGCCATATCAACAAATGATGTGGTTTAGAATAAACATGGAGATTTGTTTACCTGTTGCAGTTGTTAATGGCACAACTTCTACCCATTTTGTGAAGTATTCTATTGTAGTTATAATGTACTTATTACCATTGGATGAGGGTGGATAAATCATCCCAATGAGTTCAAATCCCTATTGATAAAAAGGTCATGGTGTAATTATTGGGTGTAGCTCTTATGCAGGCACATGAATCATATCTCCGTGATATTGACATTTCTAACACACTTTGAAAAATTGGCAAGCATCATTCTCTAAGGTTTTCCAAAAGTAACCCATGCAAATGATTTTATTAGCTAGGTTCAAACCACTCAAAATGAGACCCACAAATTCCCTCATGAACGTCACGTAAAGCTAATTTTGACTCCTCATCCTCTAGACACCTAAGTAGCGTTTTGTCAAGACTTTTGTGATACAATGTGTTGGATAAGATAGTGTAACAGGCTGCTTGGTGTATGAAATGTCTCTTTTGAGTTAGGGTTTGGTCCAAGGGTAAGACTTGGTTTTTAAGATAAGTAAATATAGGTCCATACCAAGGTGAGTCATGTCCATTCAATAGGAAAATGAGTTGGGTTTTGGGTAAGTCAAATGCGGGCTTTACCAATTCCTCCACCAAGAACTCATATCTAGAATTATGATCCGACAATTGAAGTAATGAAGCTAGAGTAGCCATGACATCCATTGCCCTATTCTTTTCTCTTGGAATTTTTTCAAAGGTGATCAAAACAAAGTACTTTTCCCAATCGTCTACCATCCTTTTGTAGGGCATCAACTTGTCATCTTTGGTTTGGCATTCATCATTAATTTGATTAATGACTAGTTGTGAATCTCCATACACTTACAGTTCCGTCACATTCCATTCTAAAGCCATTTTGATTCCAATGACTAAAGCATCATATTATGCAATGTTATTGGTACATGGAAATAAGAGTTTATAATATTTAGGAATAGTATAGCCTTGAGGTGTGATCAAAAAAATGTCGGCTCTTGATCCTTGTTGGGTATAGGATCCATCAAAATACAACTTCCATGCTTTTGCTTCCACATTCACTATTTTTGCATCTAGAAACTCTATTTGAATAAGATGACTTGAAACTAAGGGATATTATACCAATTGATCTACTATTACTTGTCCCTTAATGGCTTTGCGGTCCACATACTCAATATCATTACCCATTTAGCTATCCTTCCTGTGAGATCTATTTTGCTAAGTAAATATTTGAGAGGATCAATCTTAGCAATCAATTTGACCTTGGGCACTAACATATAATGTCATAGCTTTTGGGAAGAAAAAACTACTGCTAAGGATGCTTGCTCCATGAAACTGTAGTTTAACTCATATTTAACAAAGGTCCTGCTTAGGTAATAGATTGCTCTTTCTTTGCCATCTTTATCTTCTTGTGCTAATAAAACCCCCAAAGAACGTTGTTTCTGAAATGTACAATAATATAGGTGTATCCTTGATGGGTGACATCAAAATAGGTGGATTCATTAAGAATATCTTCAAGAGTGCAAAAGCTTCTTCACATTGATCATCCCATTTGAAGATGGTATCCTTGTGTAATAACCTGGTGAAAGAATGACATTTTTCCGCCAATTGAGATATAAATATTCTAATGGATTGGAGCCTTCCTTTTAATGATCTCATTTGGCTAATGTTCTTAGGTGTTTCCATCTCCATAATTTCTTGAATCTTTTCTAGATCTACCTCTATTCCTTTTTCTAAAACTATATAACCCAATAACTTTCCAGATTGGACACCGAATGCACACTTTTTAGGATTTAACCTAACTTTGAATTGTTCCAATCTTGTAAAGATTTTTTCTAAATTGGGTAGAGGATCTTTCATTTCATGTGACTTGGCCAAGATGTCATCCACATAATCTTAAAGAAATGTATGCATCATGTCATGGAAAATTGTAGTCATTTCCCTTTGATATGTAGCTCCAACATTTTTAAGGCCGAAGGGAATGACGTTCCAACAAAAGATACCCAAAGGGAAAGTAAAAGAAGTCTTCTCTTGATCTTCAGGTACTATTCTGATTTAGTTATAACCACTAAATCCGCCCATTAAAGAGAACATGGAGTGTCCCACTGTAAAATCCACTATAAGATCAATGCTTGGTAATGGAAAGTCATTTTAGGACAAGAAATATTGAGGTCTCTAAAATCGGTGCACACTCAGATGGAATTGTCATGCTTAGTCACCAGTACAATGTTTGAAATCCATTCTGCATAGGCTGTGACTCTTGTGAATCCAACTTTTAATAACTTCTCTAATTCCATTTTGACCAACAAAGCCATGTGAGGAATCATCTTTCTTAACTTTTTCTTAACTGGTTTCACTCCGGGTTTCACATTGAGATGATGCATTATGAAACTAGGATCTAATCCCGACATATCCACATAAGATCATGCAAAATTGATTTTCTTGACTTGGAAGAACTTGATGAAATATTGTCTTTTCGTTGGGGTTAAAGATGTTACAAGATGTATGAACTTGGGTTCCAATTCCGTGCCAATATTAACCCTTTCCACTGGTTCAATTAAAATGGGAGATCTCTCCTCTTCATTTTCAGGAAAGGTGTCTAATATCTCTTCCTTAGGTGCCACAATTGGGTTTTGACCCTTGAAAACATCCTTATTTTTACTTTTTTTGGATCTAGTACTGCCACATTGTGGTTTTCACCACTAGAACATTTCATATTTTTTACTTTTTTCCTTTTTTTCTTTTCTTTTGGATTGAGAGATTGTACACTTGTTTCCATAACCATGCTTGGATTGAGTTCATTGGTGGAAGACGGTTCAACTGCTTTGACATATAGGGCCATGACATTATCATTAGGGAAATAAAGTATATCATTTGGCTCAGTCAAATCCCCATCAATAAGTTCAGGATGGATAAGAGATAGGGATTCATTGGGTAAGCTTCATTCATGGGGTTTAAGGACATGACTTCATTTGAGGGTTCATACATTATATTGCTTAAATAAATGACATGAGCTTGTTCAAGGTGTTCCATAGAAGTTGGATAAAAATTCTCTTCCCTTAAGTCCTCTTGGATTTCTATGGGATAAAATGCTCATGGATTAAACCTAACGTTTGAATCTCCTACCCATGAAGGTACCCATGGTTCACCTACCCATTGATTTTCACTTGATGTTTGGCCTACATTTGGTGCTTGAGAATCATTTGGCACTTTAGTATAACTTGATCCTTGGTCCATATTGGATTGTTTGTTTGTACCAGATGTATGAGCATAAGTATGGATGAAATCTACTTCCTTTTCATAACAAGAACCTTTGGATAAAGAATCGCATTCATATTTGTCAGAGTCATATTCACTTTCAGAGCCTAACATATGAACTTGTTCATAGGAATCATGGATATTGCTTGAACTACTTCCTTGCCCTTGGTATCCTATGCTTGATTTTTCATCCTTAGATCTCCAAGGAAGTTGAATGGGTTCTAACAAGCCTTTGTTTCTTATGCCTAAGGGTTCTCTTCCCTTGTAACCCATCTTTTGCATGATTTGGAAACCTTTTCCATATTGGTCAATTTGAATATTAACATGCTGAACTCTCTCAATTGGAGTACTTGTACTATCCTCATATTTGTAAATCCATTGCAAGACTTCATTGTATTCTTTCTCTAAGGATGATGGATCACATTCTCTCACAAAATCAGGATTGTACTTTTCAGGTTGGTGAGAACTAGAAGGTTTTCCATGTGACCTTGGAGAAGTGGGTAAGTAAAATAATGAAAAAAAATATCCCCCCACTCTATTTTGATGAATTTTACATTATTTCTCAAACTTGTGCATCATTTCACTCATCTTTTGATAATTGGCCTCTTTGGCTTGCTCCCTTTCAACCCTACAAGGTTTTGAACTTTCTTCCCTTGGATTAGAAACTTTTATCGAAATGTCATTAGAAATGTCACCTACAAAACTAAAATTCTCTTTTCCCTTAGTCAATGTGGATGAGTTAGCTTCATTGCGACTTGAGGTAGAATTAGCAAACAATTTCAAACTAGGACCTTCTTCCTTAGTTTCTTCCATGGTTGCACTAGAAGTGGCTCCTTCTCTATTATGTGGAATAAATAGTTCATGTACCAGTTTCACAATGTTACAATATTGAAAGGGATTTTAGTCTCTTCCAATAGTAATTTCCTCACCTATGTAGGGAAACTTGATACATTGGTGATATGTTGAAGGCATCGATTGCATTTCATGAATCCACAACCTCCCTAACAAGATGTTATAAGTTAACTTCATATCTAGGACTTGAAAAATGATATCCTTTTTTATTGGGCCCACTTGAATGGGAAAAATCATCATTCCTTTGGAAGACCTCTCCTCCTCACCATAAGCTTTGATAGTTATTTGCTTCTTTGGATCAATGGATGATTCAGATAACTCTAGAGCTTCAACTAGACTCAAGGTGCAAATGTTTAGACCAGATCCTCCATCAACAAGGAATATTTTGACATGGTGCTTGTGGATCAAGACCTCTATATGCAATGGGAGGTTTTGAGGATGATTTATAGACATGTCATCTTGCTCAGAAAAGGATAGACAATGAGGTGCAATAAGATGACCCACCATGTTTTGAAACCTTTCTTCCTCCAAGTTTTTGGGAATGGTCGTTTCCACAAGATCTTTCTCCAAGATTTACTTATGATTAGGCGAAAGTTTCAATAACTCCAAGATAGAAATTCGACCTGGTGTTTTTTGCAATTGATCCACTAAGCTATAGGGCTTCGTTGAAGAAGGTGTTTGTTTTGTCAAAGTGGTTTCTTAAGTAGGACCAAAAGGTTTAGGACCACTCCCTTGTAGGGTGATCCTTGTTGCTTTCCCCTTAGTAACAAAATTGGAGGTCTCTTTAATAGGTTGTTCCTTTACCACCACAACATTGATAGTATTTTCATGTCCTGATAGGGAATTTATAGTATTATCATAGCTATGGGTAAATTTGACTTTGTTTTTACCCCTTGAATTATTGCCACTATTGTTAGTATTTGAAGATTCCCATTTCTCATGTTTGAAGAAAGGTGTTTTGAAGGCCGTGCGATTTTCATTATTTTGGGGTCCTTCCACTTTGATCACTCCATTATCTATGAGTTCTTCTACCACATGTTTCAATCGCATATAATCATTTGTCTTGTGCCCTCTATTCTGGTGGTATTCACAATGGTTCGAATCACTCCACCATGATGGTTTCACTTGTGGCTCATAGGGTCAAGATTCAGGTAGGTCAATAATTTTATTCGCAATGAGGTTCAATGCATTTTCAAGAGGTTCACCCAAGGGTGTGAATTTACTTCTAGGTGATGGAGCAAAGAAGGGTTTAGGCTTGTTATCCTCTTGGTTGTTCCCAAAATTGTTGTTGTTATTGAATGGAACCTTGGGTGCTTGATTCATATTGTTAGCTTGGTTTGATCCTTGTGTGAGATTGAAGGGAGTGGCCTTTTAAGTTGTTTTCTTCCACAACTCCATCATATACCAAACCCTTGTTGGTGTTCTTGACCCAAAATTGGTTGTTATTAGGAGGAGCTCTATTGTTGTTGTAGTTAAAAGTGTTGTGATTATCAGAATTTTTGTTGTTTTTGTAGAGTTTTATTTCTCCACTTTTCAATAACACTTCCTCCTTTGTGACTCCATTTTCAATTATGTCTTGGAAAGAATGAGGGCATTTTAATCTCAAATGGTAATTCATTTTTGTATTCAACCTGTTTATGAAAATGTGCATCTTTTCCTTCTCGGGAACACTTTGAGGGTATCAAGAAAATACCACTCTCCATCTTTGTAGGAAAATTAAGAACCCTTCTCCATCATGTTGTTTAGTATTGCATAAGTTGATCATTGTGACTTCATGTTTGATGTTATAGGAATAATGTGTCACAATCTTTGAAGCCAATTCTTTGAAAGTATGAATACCGGAGGGTAGTTTATAAAACCACTCCATCACTATTCCTCCAAGGCTTATTGGAAATAATCGCATTAAATAAGTGGTGTCATGAATGAAATCCAAGTTCAATGCACAAAATTCTCATAGATGATCATGTGGATTGAATGCCCCCTCGTATTTTTCATACTTGGGAAAAACTGCATTAATAGGGAATGACACCATAATGAGGGATTTGTTAAATGGGAAAGGACATAATGCTTTGATTGAAAAAGGTTTAGGAACCCCCATTTGTTTCATGCTATCCAATTAAATTTGAAATAACTTAAATTGCCTATTCATTAAGGCAATTTGATTATCATCTTCTTCCTTCTTCCTTAATTTTTTTACATCGTAATCGTGAGGTAACTTGACCCCTGCTTGGGCTAGGTCAAGGAAGTACTTTTCTTTATCCCTCTAACAATTTTTCCATAAAATTCATGAAAAGGGGATTTTTTAGGGCTTTATTTATTCATGCCTCGGTGGCTTCATCATCTTTAACATCTCCTCCACCACATAGGTTATGGTCATTTTGGTTCACACCTCCATTTCCCTCTTCCCTATTTCCTTCGTTGTGGCTTTCATGATTCCCATCATTTAAGTTTTCATTGTTGACATGATTGAGAAAATTGGGATCCATGTTTCCAAGTGGGAAGGCCATTTCAATAGGTTCTTCTTCTTTCTCCACCTCAAGGGATAAATGTGAGGAAATAGGTTGGTCACCCGAAAAATCTTGTCGAAGGTACATGTCATCCAACAATAAGATGTTTCAAATATAATGGGACCTAGTGAAGGCCGACATTAACATGAATGTTGAAATTAATTTGGAAACCACCTTATGACCTGATCCTCTTCATAAATTTGAAAATTTAAAAATCAGCGGATTATGTCCAATTGAAGTTACAGACATAGAGAACTCTGAAAAGGGTATGTGAATATATAATCAAAATTTGTCCAAACCCTCAGGAAATACCCATTGTTTGAATTTCTCAGTCTACATGCGCTACTTGGGTTGCATACACACGCTACTTAAATGTGGTTTATGCGCTCACTAGAAAGGTATCACACACTACTTTGCAAATTAGTGTTATATTTGTGGTGACTGATGAAGAAAGTACTATCTAGGAAAGTGTTTTACCTTTCTGTAATGCGTGGGGTTCAGGGGTGGAGCCCCTGAGGCAAATTATTTTTGAGGATTATTTTCGACCAATTTCTAGACCAAAATGTTCTAAACCTAAAGCGACATAAAGATTGTATAAATTGGCTTAGGGTTAGGGTTTTGTATTATGATGTTTTGTTTTCTTGTGACGGTATTGAGTTGTAAGGGATTGCGTATTGTGATCATATTGTAATCACTAGATAATAATAATATTAGGACTGACTGTTGGTGGATGTAGCCCAGGGATTCAGTGAACCACATTAAATCTTTGTTTCTTGTGTTCTCTTCTATTTTGGTTTATTATTCTTTGGTATTGGTTATATTTTTGCATGTAAGTGTTATTTCTGTCTTGTTAGTCCTAACAAGTGGTATCAGAGCGAGGTTGTCTTCAGTTATCCTTTATAGGAAGATCTCATGATTTAGTGGGAGTCTCATGGTTGAGTAGGATTAATGGCAGATGAGGGTAGGTTGAAGGTTGAGAAGTTTAATGGACATAACTTTCAGTTATGGAAAATGCAGATGGAGGGCTATCTCTATTAGAAGGACTTATGGCAACCATTGGGAGGAGTGAGCAAGAAAGACGTGACTATGTCTCAGGAGGATTGGGATATTCTGGATAGAAAGGCACTGTGAAACATTCTCTTATGCCTTGCACAATCGGTGGTGTTTAATATTACAAAGGCAAAGACAACTAAAGAGTTAATGGAAACCCTAGCAAAGTTGTATGAAAAGCCTTCTACTTTGAATAAGGTATTTCTTATGAAGCATTTATTTAATATGAAGATGGTAGAAGGTGGGTTATTAACTGATCATTTAAATGAGTTTAATACAGTTACTAGTCAATTATCTTCTATGAGTATAAATTTTGTTGAAGAAATTAGGGCTCTTTTGATTCTATGTTCTTTGCTAGAAAGCTGGAGTAGCTTGATAATGGTTGTTAGTACCTCTATTTCTAATTCAAACACCCTAAAATTTGATGATGTTGTTGGTGTTATTCTGAGTGAGTAAATTCATAGAAAAAGCTCAGGTGGATCTACATCAGGTAGTGTTTTGAATGCAGAAAGTAGAGGCAGAACAAGAGATAGAGGCAACAAATCTGGAAATCATGGGAAATCACAAGGAAAGTCAAAAGGAAATAAGTCTCAATCAAGAGGACCTAACGACTACTGGTACTATGGAAAACTAGGTCACAAGAAGAAATATTTTTGGTCTCAGAAGAATAAAGAAGGAGACAAACAAGAAGGCAATAAGGAGGCAAATGTGGTAAGTAATAAATCTAAAGATGATGTTTTGATTCTTCCCCTTGAGAATGTTGATGATTCATGGGTTCTAGATTCAGGGGCTTCTTTTCATGCTACACCCCATAGGAATAATTTTATTGATTATGTCAAAGGTGATTTTGGGCAAGTTTATTTGGGAGATAATGAACCCTGTCAAATTGTTGGGAAGGGAAGAATTATGATTATGTTGCATAATGGGAATCATTGGCTGCTACAAGAGGTAAGACATGTTCCAAGACTGAGTAGAAATTTAATTTCAGTAGGGAAACTAGGTGATGAGGGTTGCACAATTACTTTTAATGATAAAAATTGGAAGGCTTCAAAAGGTTCCTTAGTAGTAGCAAAATGTGTGAAAGTAGGCACCTTATATCTTTGTAAAGGTAATACTGTTCCTTCTACTTTAATTGTTACAGAGAAAAGTGAATGTTCAGGTACAGTTGTTGGAGTTGAGCAGGGAGAAAATGAAACAGTCGCTATGGTACTGAAACAACACTATGACACAACAGACTTGGGCACATGAGTGAGAAAGGTATGAAATTAATTTATTCAAAGAAATTTTTACCTAGTCTGAAATGTGTGAATATGGATTTCTGTGAAAGTTGTGTGTATGGGAAACAAAAGAGAGTTTATTTTCTAAAGGGAGGGAAAGAAAAGAAAGATGATAAATTAGAGCTTGTGCATACAGATGTATGGGGGCCAACTCATGTATCTTCCCTTGGTGGCTCTCTGTATTATGTTACTTTCATTGATGATGCAACTAGGAAAGTCTAGATTTATTTCCTTAGGCAGAAATATGACGTATTTGAAACTTTTAAAAAATGGAAAAGCTTGGTTGAGAATGAGACTGGAAAAGATTAAAATGTCTTAGATTTGATAATGGCAGTGAGTATTGCAACAAATAATTTTAAGATTATTGTTCCTCTAATGGTATTCGTAGGCACAAAATAGTTCCAAGGACTCCACAAGAAAATGGAGTGGCTGAGCGCATGAATAGGACAATAATGGAGCGTGCAAGGACTATGAGATTGCATGTTGGGCTCCCCTTAAACATGTGGGAAAAGGCTACAAATACTGATGTTTATTTAATTAACAGAGGTCCCTATACTCCTTTGGGTTGTGGTATTCAAGAGGAAGCACGAACTGATAAGAAGGTAAGTTATTCTTTTCTCAGAACCTTTGGTTGTGAAGCATTTGAACATATAGATTTCAAAAATAGAACCAAGCTGGAAGAAAAATCAAAGAAATGTGTATTTTTTGGATATGGCATTGATGAATTTGGCTATAGGATTTTTGATTTTGTAAATTGTAAAATTATAAGAAGCAAGGATGTCATATTCAATGATAAAGTGTTGTACAAAGATCTGTTGCGACAACATGAGAAGAAAGACAATGATTATGTAGAGCTAGATGATACTCCAAAAGATGATGTTCTAGTAGTTCCTTATGCTCCACAACAACAAAAACAAAAAATACCACACACCCCAGTGAATGTTAGATGGTCAATAAGGCTAAGTAGACCTCCAGATATATTTTCACCATCTTTGTATTCTATTTTATTAACTGATGGTGGTGAACCTGAATGTTATAATGAAGCTATGTAGGTGGATACACAGCTTCAGTGGGAGTCTGCAATGATAGAAGAAATGGACTCTTTGATGAAAAAACAGACTTGGGATTTATGTAAGGTACCTATAGGTAAATGAGCTTTAAAAAATAAATGGGTTTACAAACTGAAAGAAGAAGATGGAGGTAAGAAAAGATTTAAAGCTAGATTAGTCGTAAAAGGATTTGCACAAAAATATGGTATTGATTTTGATGAGATATTTTATCCAGTTGTTAAAATGACTTCTATTCATACTATTTTAAGTATTGTGGCTACTGAAGATTTTCATTTAGAGCAGCTTGATGTTAAAATAAATTTTCTTCATGGTGATTTGAATGAAGAAATATATATGGTACAACCACAGGGATTTGAGGTCAAGGGTAAGGAGAGTTTAGTGTGTAGATTACATAAAAGTTTATATGGCTTGAAACAAGCACCTCGACAATGGTATATTAAATTTGATACTTTTATGAATGAGAATGGATACACTCGATGTAATTCTGACCATTGTGTTTATTTCAAGAGGTTGGATGATGCCAGATACATTATTCTATGTTTATATGTTGATGATATGCTTGTAGCTGGGTCTAACATGGATCATATTAAGGGGTTGAAACAACAGTTAGCAAAATCTTTTTCTATGAAGGATTTGGGGGCAGCTAAAAAATCCTTGGCATGAAAATTTGTAGAGATAGGAAGAACATAAAATTAACTCTATCTCAGGATGATTATGTTGAAAAGGTGTTGCAAATATTCTCCATAAAGGATGCCAAAGCTGTCACTACACCTTTGCCTGGTCATTTGAAATTGACTAAGGAGATGTGTCCAAAGACACCAGAAGAAGAGGCTAAAATGTCCAAGATACCTTATGCTTCAGATATAGGGAGCTTAATGTATGCTATGGTATGTACTAGGCCAGATATTGCGCATGCAGTGGGATTCGTTAGCTAGTATATGAGTCACCCTGGGATTGAGCATTGGAATGCAGTCAAATGGATTCTCAGATATTTGAGAGGTACATCTAATAAGTGTTTACACTTTGGGGGCTCTACTACTACTGTTCATGGCTATGTTGACTCAGATTTGGTAGGAGATATAGATACCAGGCGGAGCACTACAGGTTATGTATTTACTATTAGTGGGACAACAATGAGTTGGATTTATCGGTTACAAAAGGTGAATGCTTTATCCACTACAGAGGCAACGTATGTTGCTGCTATAGAGGAAGCGAAGGAGATGATATGGCTTCAATTTTGCATGGAAGAATTGGACATCCACAGGCAGATAATTATTTGTATTCAAACAGTCAAAGTGTCATTCATCTTGCAAAGAATTCTACTTTGCACTCAAAGACAAAGCACCTACAGTTGTTGTATCACTTCATTCGGTCAGTTTTGGATGATGGGCAGTTAAAGATGAAAAAGATACATACAGATGATAATCCAATGGATATGTTTACAAAGTTTGTGACAAGGGAGAAGATGAATTCTTGTTCTCCTTCGATTGGTCTTCTAAATTGAATAGACTAACAGAACAACAAAGTCCAGGAAGGTTGGATCCAGTGGGAGCTTAACGGGGTAGAGGTTTAGCTATAGGATCAGTCTCCAAGTGGGGGAATTGTTGGTTTATGTGGAGTCTGATCAGTCCCCAAGTGGAAGATTTTTATATTGTGGTGACTGATCAAGAAAGTACTATTCAGGAAAGTATTTCACCTTTCTACAATGCGTGGGAAAAAAAATTTTGAGGCTTATTTTTGGCCAATTTTCTAAACCGACATATTCTAACCCTAAAACAGCATAAAGATTGTATAAATTGGCTTAGGGTTAGGGTTTTGTATTATGATGTTTTATTTTCTTGTGGTGGTATTGAGCTGTAAGGGATTGCGTATTGCGATCAAATTGTAATCACTGGATAATAATAATATTATGACTGCTGTTGGTGGACGTAGCCCAGGGATTAGGTGAACCACGTTAAATCTTTGTGTCTTGCGTTCTCTTCTATTTTGGTTTATTATCTCTTATATTGGTTATATTTCTACATGTAATTGTTATTTTTGTCTTGTTAATCCTAACAATTAGTACGCGTTGTTTGAATGTTGGCACACACTACTTAAAATTTGTACGCGCAACTTGAGAGGTTACCATGCGTTGCTTAAGATTTGATACGTGCAACTCAGTTTTTAGGCACCACAAAACCAGTTTCAAGCGTCAAAGGAATGTTTTCACACATCACTTCACTAGGAAAATGTGTCTGTCACTATTTGATTAATTTTTTTTAAAATTTTAACTTGTGATTAGATCTTAAGGATGTTTTTCTTGTTGAAAAATGCAGAAACAAACACAACACACATAAAAGTTTGTTCGTCTACTCCTAAAACCAAACAAAGTGTATGTTCTCAGACATTTTCATGGGTCTTTAACAAGAATGAATTCCAAACAAGCTACCTATGGTCTGATTGGCTTGTAAATAATGGCTCTAATAGGTAAGCTTACTACTTAACCAAGTTTTATTTTAACTTACGTTCAAACTAATGATGAGTTTTATAACCCCATTACAAGGGCCTCCCACACACATAAAAATATGATTTTGTGCAATCCGGAAGGACTACTAGAGGAGGTGAAAATTCTCAACAATGGTTTGTCACCCACCCTTTTAAGGATGAAAGCATTTTTATTAAGTGGGTCAGATTTACCCTGAATAAGATGGTTGTCTCCCACTTGGGTCGTTCCCTCTCATTGTCCTCATAAGGATGTACTCAGGAGGCAGACCCTCTATAGCTGTAACATGTTCAATTGAATCAATAAATGAATCAAATAGGTAGGTTTAGGAGTTTGATTCACTCAAAGAGTGAAGAGAATATCCTTACTACTTTCTTCTCTTCCAAACACGTTTAACAAGGTTAATTCTGACCTCTTGACAAGGAGGTTTTAAAAATGAAGTGTTTGGTTCATTCCCTAACCTTTCTTTCTATCCCCAAATCTGACATGTTTGGCATTTTGATCAACTTAAAAATTTGAGAGCATATGCCTAATGTCTCGTTTGGTGAACAATAATAGGCTTGTCCTAATTATACTAGTTTGGAAATTTGAAATGCCACAATTTAAACAAATGCAAGCTTGATGAGGAAATTACCTTTTCGTGTAGCTAGCAAAGGCTATGTGCTTTTATGATTTTTTTCTTGCTTTTTTTACTCATCTAGTGGCGATCATTCCAATCTCATTCTCATCCAACAAAGTTAGTCAACAAAACCAACAAAATGAAGGAAAAACCCAATCAAAATCAAATAAACCTAAAGATCTTTTTGAAATTGAAAATTTATTTAAATATCCTAAAACAAATTTGATTCAATTTAGAGTAGGAAACTTAGTTTTGTAAGCCTTTACAATTTTAACAAAATGATCATAAAGTCTTTCTTCCTCTCCTAATATTTCCAAAATGTGTGAATTGTGGATTTCCTTTTCATGTTTTAAAACAAGTCTTACCTCTTTATCTTTTCTATGGATCCTTTTCTCGGGTTTCTTCACCTTTGCATGTCTGGTCATCTGCAAATCAACAAATAAACAACATTAGCTCTATGTTTTTAGTATTCTGCAAGTTCAGAAACATATACACACTAAGCGTCATTTGGCAGGATAATACACGCTACTTTAAGTGACTTTACATGTTATTTTGCAGGTCTACAAGTAGTATTTTGCAAATTACTATGTGCTACTTTAAATTGAGCCAAGCGTAAAATAAAACTAGAAAAGGTGTTATAACAGACTAGAAAATACATCAAAATAAAAGATAAAACACATTAAAATCTAGCGTTCTAGCCGTGGTTTGACTGTGCAAAGGCATTCCTTCCCGATCAAAGGCATCACTTCAATTTTTTGCAAGCATTGAAAGAATGCAAGACAAAAAATAGAAGTTATCACAAGTGTCCTTTGGCTGTGTAAACGCATCGGGATTCACCTCACAGGCGTCACTTTACCTGCAAACTGCAAAATTCAACAATAAATGATACAAAAACATGCAAATATTGATAAAAAATAGAAGTTAGAGGCTCAAATCCCCACGGTGGGCGCCATTTGTGTATATATGAATAATACCTTCATGAAATTAGTTTGAATACTATCAATTCTAAGGAAAGATAATCTAAATTTAAGCAAAGAATTGAAAAAATAAACAAGAAGCATTCCATGGTTCTTTAACTAAGCATGCTAATGAAGCTCTCATCCTCAATCTCCATTAGTGACAGTCCTAGAATGAGAAATGATGATTGATATGCCTAATCTAGCTCTCAAATTCCTAAAATTGTTATGCATTTCACTTAATTTATCTATCACAATTCACTATTATGCTCAAATGCTTATGATCTCAAAGAGATTTCTCTATAGTGTAGATGCAATTGCTCATGAGTGTCTAGGATTAGTAATTCTCTCAAAATGCTTAGTATTTATAGGATTTCCCAAGGGTAGGGGGTAGAGCTAAGTTGATCATGATTCAATCTTGGTTGAGTTGAAGGCTTTCAAATGGTTTCAAATGGAGAGACCATTTAAATGTTGGTCTCAAAGGTTGGGACAAAGAGACAAATTGAGTGGTGAGGAAGTTAAAGGGTCAAATGAGTGATCAAGATTGAAAATTTTGGAGTGATCTGTTAGGAATAGAGATCTTTAATAGAGAGAATTCAATATTGTTATTTGTATTATTCACAATTATTAAATTTTGAATATATACTGAATTATAAATGTAAATATATGCTCTTTGTATGTGTTGTTGTAGTAATATGAACTCTGTAATTGATATGTTTCCACAACACATACGAAGCTATATATATATATATA